>CM077674.1:119106244-119506559 GCA_039707655.1 Elymus sibiricus | reverse complement strand
CCCCAAGATTAGAGGTGGCGGCGGCGGTGGTGGGCAGCTCAGCGACTGGATAACATCGGTGCTGCTATTCGGGATATGGGCGGGTCTCATGTACTACGTCCTCCAGCTCGCCCCAAACCAGACACCAGTATGTACGGTCCTGCATATTCTCACCCCTTCATTCTTCCAAAGCAATTTATCAACCTTGAACTGCCAATTGCTATGCATTTTGGTGAATTTAAGTCGTTGTTTCAGTACAAGTGGCAATGCTAGCAGACAGTCCCACATGCTTACTTGTTAGAATCCTGATTAATAAACCTTACTAATCTCCCGCAAAAACAAGAATCCTGATTAATAAACCCTGTGTTGAATCTTGGCGTAGCACGCTAAGATCGTTTTTTTCTTCTGTTTTTTGGGAAAGGAAGATATCCCTGGCCTCATCAATTGATGCACACGACCATCTATATTGCAAAGTTTCAAGATCCAAAAGTGTCATACAAAGAGGTAGAAGGCCCCCCCCCCCCCCCCCCCCCCCCGCTTTATTATATTATAAAGCAACCACACGATACAACAAGTTTGCTGGGGCCGCAGCACAACCAAGCCCAAAATAAAAACGAGAGAAACAAATGCCGACACCGACAGATGGACGAAACGAAGATGATCGGCAACCTCTGCGCCCTCCGGAGAAGTCCCACCGCGCTCCTAGCACTCCGAAGCGCCGCGTGCCGAGCAACACCTTCAAGAAGGAATACGACGACGACGCCGCTGCTGCCCGGACAAGTCCTAGGGTTTCCCCCGGTACGCGGAGGGCAGTGGGGAAGGGGTACACCCGAAGCCCTTCACGAAGGAACGGCAGCGCCCGCAGGCGTCACCGCGTCGGTGCCGGACGAGCCGACAGGGATTTCTCCCGACCCAAACAACCACCACCACCCCGGACGATCTGTAGTGCTCCACCCAACTTGCCGCCCACCAGCATGCGCCACCATGGTCCACTGTTTTGATTTTCGGCTGAAAAACACGGATTTCGGCCATCTCGGCCTGGGGCGGAAAGTATCTTTTGGCCGAAATTGGTCAAATTTGACAAATTGTGGTCAAATTTAGGTAAATTTCAGCCGGAATTTTTGAAAATGGCCGAAATTCGGCCATCTCGGCCTGGGGCGAAAAAAAATCTCAAACCGAAAATCAAAACTCTGCCATGGTCTTGGAGGCATCCTCGTCGTGTCACTGAGGTCACCGACACGAAGCCTAGAGGAAGGAAGAGGGGACACCGGAATCGGGGACACCAGCAACACAGCCGAGCGGGAGGGAACTACCTCCACCGCCGTCGCGGAGCCGACCGGACGCGGCAACAGGGGCACACCAGGCCTCTACTGGTCCGGTCGGGCCCACATGGGCCCGCAAAGCCCCCGCCGCCACGTTGCAACACGCCGCCTGACAGCGCTGCCACCACCCGAAGACCGCCGACGCACCACCCCCACCTCCAGGGTGCCTCGCCGCCGCGCGAAGAACAGCCAGCCCGCCCCGACTTAGATGGGGCCCAAAGAGGCCCAGATCTAGGCCGAGCCCCGCCGGCCACCCGCACCACCACGACGCCCCGCAGCCAACGACCGCGCCGCCGCATCGAAGACACCCGAGGCTCGCAGGACTCACTCCGCCGAGCCACACCGCCGCCGTCAGGAGCCCCCGCACCACCCTCCGCGCGCACGGGGAAAGACCGGCCCGCTGCCGCCAGCACCGCGCGGGTGCTGGCGGCAGGGGAAAGGGATGGGGAGGGAGCCTGGGGAGGGGGGAGGAGCTAGGGTTCGCCCGCGCAGGGGGGGGGGGGAGCGAGCGAACGAGGAGGGGGGGAGCAAAATTCATATTCTTTTTCACCATTATGGTGTTATCCATGTTGTCTTTGCCCTGGCAGTGTTGTCCCATAGAATACGCAACCATCTGGGTTGGATTGGCTGTTACCTGGTGATGCGCGTTTATTTTCTTGGTAATCCGATCATGGCAACGGTCAGCATCGATAACATAGATGGTTGTGACATTGGTGTTGATCAAAGATTCAGGGTTCTCACTCCCTAAAAGGGGAAAAACAGATTCATGGCTGAGATGAGCCACACATTTTACCACACCACCGGTAAAGTTTTTGATCTGTGAAGACGTCCTTGTAGTGAACAACGGTACCTTGATTCGCTAGGCTATTATCACGAGCCTGTGACTCTAGACGCTAAAACCATTATTGATGCGGAGCATCCCATGGACTCAACAAATGGACCAATGACACGAGCACGTGCATGAGCCATCCAAATCGAGGTGACTTCACCCCTCTTTGAGCTTCCTATACATTTGAATGAGACTTGGCTACTACCTCAAAACCGGAACCCTATGTGTGCTTAGGTGTGATGGCATTGATCCAAAATGTAGTCTTCTTGGGATTTTTGGGGAAGCATAAGACATAGCTGCTTTGTAGGTGGAAGCAATTGGCAATTTCCAAAATAATTAAAAGGGGCATATTTTTGTAGGTGGGGTTTGAATTATCAAGATTTATGGGTTCAGGATTTATGGTGGAGAATTGGGAATTGATCAAATCTCCTTGGCAGGGCAAGTGTTAAGGATGCATGCCATCTTATATAGATATAATTTCCATAAATTCAAGCATGCAATCAAATTAGGGGCGGCACAACTACTCGCACCCCTAGTCTAGTTTAGCAATCAACTTAGAGATGGTAAAACTAATCTAACCCATAATCCGTAACAGGATTTACAGTAACACAAGGCACTTTATGTGAATAGTATTGCTGCATCTGACAATCACTTACTAATTCTAAATTGCTTTTGGTTGCAGTACAGGGACACATATTTCTTGCAGAAGCTTTTAAATCTTAAAGCTGACGATGGCTTTCGAATGAACGGAGTTCTTGTGTCTCTGTGGTACATAATGGGAATCTGGCCACTGGTGTACAGCATGTTGCTTCTTCCTACTGGAAGAAGGTAAATGGATCAGCAAATTTAGTCACAATCTTCCTCTTTTCTATCTCTACAGTTGCAGCAGAGAACCATACCATTTTTTTTTTTTGAGGATCAACCATACCATGTTTAATGTGTAGTTTAATTTAAGCATTTCTTAATATATGGTTTAGCTCACGTAGCTGTTTCTAAATTACAGAAATAAGTTGTGTTGCTGAACTAAATGGTTGTCTACAAAATTTTATCAGATGCACTGTAGTCATGCTGCTCATATGTTCATGTAATCATCTTGCACTTCTCTTTGGATTTGAACGTAATCATAGGGCTAGAAAAAAACTCAAAAACTCGGAAGCTCCTGTTCCTTGGATAAAGGCTAGCTTATCCTGAAAGCATGCCCTTAAGGAGCCGGATATATAATGAGCGATGGTAATGAGTACGTACATACACTCACCCCTATGAACGCACGCACGCACACCCTACCCCCATGAGCACCTTCGAGAGACTGAGCCATCGGGCCTTGAAATTGACGAAGTCACCACAGGCACCTTACTACCGACGCTAACGTCGCCTTCCACTGAAAGAACATTCCACCTTTATGAGGCACTAAAGCGTCAAACCTAGGGTTTGATCCTTGGTGGGCTGGGGGTACCACTGCCCTCATAACCATCCGACCATAGTTGATTCTCCCGTCAATGTGTAACCCGAGGTGTCAAGTTATAAGGCAATCTCGAAGATAGCCATATCTGTTTAGGATTTGATCCCTTCGTGTGTGTTTAAACCTGGCTAGTAGGGTTGTGTCGTGTTGGGCAAGTTCAGTAGGCCGTTTTGGCGCGAACTCTTTGTAAAACTCTATATAAGGCGAAGCAATAGGAGGAAAGTAGGTCTCTACCTTCGGTTTCTCTCCAGTCTGACCATCCGTGATGCTCCTGTTGTTCGCAATGCTGCCGCTACGACTACAGGGGGTGTTAGAATATATTTGGTAGTTAGAGATTGCACGTGATTAAATAGGAATTGCTTCCATCTTATCTCTAGGAGCCATCTTGCCATCCATGTCTTGTACCTCTATATATACTCGCCCACGAGGCTAAATAATACACAAACGCATTACACCAATTCTTCCTCTATCTAATCCTCTTACAACCGCTGGGAGACCGAGGGCGCTCCGTTGCCTTGAGCAGGCGTTGTTCATAGTTGATAGCCGGGCCACGCTGTCGCGTTTAGGAGGATTTCGTCCGCCGGGTGGTATTGTGCCGCGCTGCAGGATACCACATGATGTCTATTGGTGTCGTGAACGCTGCGGGAGACATGGTTGCACGCGACATCTCGCTACCGACAAGGGATGCACATGACAACGTGAACGCTGCGGGAGACATGGTTGCACGCGACATCTCGCTACCGACAAGGGATGCACATGACAACGCGTTGGACGTAGCCGCCGCTCCAAGCGTCTACCGTCGGCGCTGCCTGAGGAAGTGTCGTGGGGAGCCATGGTTGGACGCGACGTCTCGCTGCCAACAGGGGATGCGTGTGATGATGCATTGGTGGTGTGACCTTGTGGCTGTCACCTAGGGAGCCGGTGGGTAGGGCACGCGTGAAGCTGCCGCGCAACCCGGAACTCACGCCCGGGTTGTTCGTCCCCAAGGGCTTCACGGTGCTCCAGGCATGCGTGGTCGCTGGTGCCATCAACCCGTGGGGTGTAGCCATATCTAGCGTGCGGAGGCACGGATCTGACTCTGGTGGCGCGGGCGTGTGCTGGAGGGGACGTCGTGGCCCTGCCTAGGGGCCTGACCATGCTGATGGGGGTCGTGTTGGAGGACGGCAGGGTGAAGGCCTCAAGGTGGTGGTAGTCGGATTCGCGAGGTAGCTGCAACGACGACGACTTGCGAAGCGGCTGCAACAACGACCTGGTTGGAAGACCAGCTTATGTCCAAGCGTCCCTTTCGTCCCTTTTGACGGGGATCGAAGGAGGTGCGGCAGGGACCGGAAGCATATGACGACGTGGAATCTGCATCTGGCTTCTTCTCTGGCAGTGTGGATGGGCTTGGGGCTCTCTCATGCCAGGATCTGGCTAGCGAGACGTCGTCAGCCGGTAGAGTGGATGATGGCAAATGATGGATTCGTCGCAGGAATGCGTGTACTCCGGTGAAAACTCTCAGTCTTCCCTTTTCGGCTTGATCATGCAATGTCAGTGTGCGAGCGTCGTGCCCTTGTTGAAGGTCTTGGCTCAAAGCTAGACTTAGGAGATAAAAATCCCTTGTTTGACCTTTGGTTGAACTCGTCAATATCAGTGCACGTATGTCGATCCCTTGTTGAAGGCTTTTGTCTAGGAGTAGCCCGTTTAATTTGGTCTGTTGTCACGGGTTAGTTGTAGAATTGTGGAGATCCTGCCACGAGGCAAATCCATTTTGGCTGGCCTCGGGTTTTTCCTTTTTCTTAAAACTGATTTGTTTGACATTGACGCTTTGCCTGGCTTCAAGAAATAATCAATATTATATGGTTGTGTCCATCAATTGATGCAGAGGCCAGGGGTGATATCCTCCTTTTCTACAAAGTAATTATTTTGCAGTAGCAGCATTCTTGTTAATGCATTTCTCGATCTACATGTCAAAACAAACATAAAAGATGTGATGTTAACCATCTGTATTGTTGTCTTCTTTTATAATTAAGTCACTGTATTATTTATGTTACAGCAATTTGTTATTGCAGTTCAAAAAGCAAGATTCCAGTCTGGCCATTCCTGGTGCTTTCATGCATTGGAGGAGCATATGCGTTGATTCCTTACTTTGTTCTGTGGAAACCTCCTCCACCTGCCATTGATGAAGATGAAATTGGACAATGGCCTTTAAAATTTCTCGAATCTAAACTAACTGCAGGAGTATGTGCTAGTTTTTGCGTCTTTACATTCTCATACTCTTGATTTAAGTAGCACGCAACATCAGTAATGTATCTTCAAACCCTGGTCAACTTTTTCAATCATTGAGAAGATTCTGTTCCAATCATGTTGCAGGTAATTTTTGCCGTGGGCCTTGGACTGATTATATTTGCAGGCAAAGCTGGCGGTGATGATTGGCGGGAATTTTTTCAATACTTTAGAGAGAGCAAGTTTGTAAGTTTTGCTTTATTCAATCCTTGGCAAAATATGAACAAAGTTTTACCATGGCATATTATATAATTAGTTGTATCCAGCCCGCATTTTTTTTTTTGAGAATCACATGCAACTTTCATGTTTTTACGCCTAAATGCTTGCTCAATATTGTCAAGTGACACTTGCAAAATTGTTTTTTGTGGGGGAACACTTGCAAAATTGTTGCAACTGACTTCCTAAAAACTTCAGACTTGTTGCAGCTATACACTGTGGAACCTAAAGCCACCAAGTTTCAATCATTATTCTATTAGTGCATTCAACAATCATAACACATGGAATGGTGTGGGTACATTAAAAAGTTGCATGAAATACTGGTTTAATGCACAAATGGACATGTGCGAACAGGAAGTGAAAATCAGGCCTTTACTCTGTTTTTCACCATTCCAAGCTTCCGAATGACTTGTTTGCTGGATTTTGTGATAACCATATTTGATATGGTTGCCATATATTGAAATGGTATTTGCGTATCTGTTGCTTTAGAAAGCATGAAAGTTTTGAGGGCCGAACTAATTTCCATCCGCTGTTTTAAAAAGCAGAATGGTTTAAAGGCCGAACTAATTTCCTGTTGTTTCATGTCATCTATCAGATTCATGCCACGTGTCTTGATTTTACTTTGCTCTCGACCTTCTCGCCTTTTTGGGTCTACAATGATATGACATCAAGACGATGGTAAGAGTGCTAGTTCCAATGCCTATGATTTTAATAATTAATGTAAAAAAGGGAGTAACTTCACCTTGCCTGATGCAAACATAAAGATATACATGCGACAAATGTCACATTAGAGCAAAGGTTAAATAGTATAGCCAACAACAACCAGCCATATGAAGTTGTCACTTGTCACGTCACTTATAGCCAACCTAATAGCCCACTCATACAGTAGTTAGTCATACTTATACGCTATGTCATTAGTATTTGACCCACATTTTTCCCTCACAAACGGTGTTGCAGCCCGTGCTACAGCTGCCTGTAAATCTACAACCGGCCTCTCCTCTCTCCTCTCCCCTCTTCTCCAAGTAACCAAAAGATCTAATGTGGCATTTCTTATAGTCTGCCTATATCAGCTCTATTATAATTGTTCTTAGTAGTTTTCTCATTCTGTTTCAGGAAAAATGGTTCTTGGGTTCTGCCACTGTCACTTGTGCCTTTGCTTGGACCATCCTTGTATCTTTTGCTGCGTCCGTCTCTGTCGTCTCTGCTAGGGGCAACCTCTTCATCATCTGACAGTGACGAACTTCTGAAATAGCTAGAATCCAGCCACGGATCAATTTTGGCCATGTGTAAATGATACAAATAAGAAGAACGATTAAGATTAAATTCTGGAAATTGCGTTCATCAGCTTGATCTGGAGATTTTTCTTCAGAATTTACATGTCAGTACAGCATTTGCCTTGAAAAGGAAGATCGGGGAATGAAGACGTTAATCAACACTACATCAACATAGCATACCGATGATACGAATACCTCACAGAGAAAAACAATTCAACAATGAAGATTGTCAGGTAATCATGTGTGGACGCGGCCTTCAATTTTTTCATTTTTCAGGGATGAAGCCCGTCAGGTAATCAGCAACATTTGTATGCGAAAAGGGAAAAATCTACCGGTGATATTATACTGGCATATACTCTGTTTATGTACATATATAATTTTGATCTTTGAAAACAGTACAGGCTACATGTTTGTGTTTTTTTTTCTCTCGAAGACGCAAGATAGGCGCGTAGCGTTTCATTAAGAAAGGAAGAAACCATATTTGTGTTTTCGTAAACAATTTCTCAGCGTGTAGTAATAGCTATGGTGATTTTTTTTTATTTTACCGTATTTTTTTCTCCTTAAGCGTCCTTGCATTGGAGGTGCTCTAAGCGACCTCACTGAACACCTAAAAAGAACTGGAAACAGACTACCGAATGAAAGCATCACACTTCCAGGGTAAGTTACCGGACAAGCAACTCTTTGAACCCCGATTCTCCTGCAGAACACCATAAGACTATGGATCGGAGGGAGTATTGTTCGGGTGCTTCCAAATCTCCCAAGAAGTTAAACTGAGAGTAGGGCGTTTTCGAGGCCGAGCTTCTAAAAAGAAAATACATGTACACAACGATGTAATGTATGTGTGTAAACTTTCATGATGAAATACATTGAATTGAGAGCTGCACAAAAGAAACAAATCCTTGAATTGAGAGCTGCACAAAAGAAACAAATCCTTGAATTGAGAGCTGCACAAAAGAAACAAATCCATGGACTTCAAGAATGAATAGGGCATGTACTGAAAAGCCACATATATGTTTTTTTTGTGTAGCTCTCATTTAACGTATTTCAACGTGCACCCGCAAAAGAAACGTATTTCAATGTGAAAATTTACATACATGTACACCATATCTATGTTATATGTGTACTTTTTCTCAAAAAAAGCAAAAAACTATGAATTTTGAATTTTTCAAAAATCGGCCTCGATAGAGCTCATCCTCCATTTGGCATTTTCAGAGAATTGAGCTCTTGTCATGTGGGGCCAAACTTACATGCACAAGGGCCATGCTGCGCCAGGACTGCCCTAGTTTGTGTTCGAGTCCCTAAGTCGAAGAAGGTCATCCTGCTGACCGGATCCAAGTCTGTTTCTTCAATTGTAATTGGCTATCTATAGCCATCCCCACGTGAGCAATAAAGCAAGCAGAAAAGTTAATCTATTTACTCACCTCTTGCTCCTGTGTTGTGTGTCTCTCTCACCCTTGCTGCAACCACGGGTCGTCGGGACTACCGTCCTCGGCCACCGGTATCTCATGACTGTCTCTTACGCTCCATGTCCAGACCGCTGATTCCTAAGCACATGACAACTTGGTACTAGATTCATCCACGATCTCAGCGGGCACCATGTGTCAGCCTCTGGCTCCATCGCCGCCGCGGCCACCACCCAGCACCCTTGAAGACATCATCGCCGAAGACCACGAAGGTGTGGTTGCCGCCCTCCATAGCCTCTTCGATGACTTCCAAGTTGCTGACAATGAGCGCCACACCGACCGCACCAAGCTCGACACGGTGCTACAACAACTCTCCACCACTCAAATGGGTCTAGGACCAAATCACCGAGACATCGCAGCAACAATGCGCCCAACACCCCACTCTCCTCCTCGAGTAGGCATCTCGATGCCGCGCCTCGGTGGCTCCAGCGTCTTGCCACCGTTGGTCACAGACAAATCGAAGGCATTGCCGCGACCCTTACGGACGAATCTGAGCGGGCTCCGAGCCTCTACAAGATTGATTTTCCCACGTTCAATGGGGAGAGCAATCCATGTCTGTGGCTGACCAGATGCAATATGTTCTTCCTCGGTCAATGCTCACAAGAGTCAGACAAGACATGGTTGGCTTCCTACCACCTCACTGGCATTGTCGCGGTCTGGTACAACCACTTAGAAGATGGGTCGGCATGGGAGTGGAAAATGGACGTTGCATGGATAGAATCAATTGTGTAATAGTCGTAACACAAGGTGGCAATAAGCTAGATCCAATTCATCAATCATATGTAGGCATGTATTCTATATGTAGTTG
Organism: Elymus sibiricus; assembly: GCA_039707655.1. Lineage (NCBI taxonomy): Eukaryota > Viridiplantae > Streptophyta > Magnoliopsida > Poales > Poaceae > Elymus > Elymus sibiricus. The sequence goes on along the minus strand of CM077674.1, from coordinate 119,496,944 downwards.
TACATGCTTGCAATAAGAACTTGCACAACATTTTTTGTCCTACCCTTCCGTTTCAGAGGGATTCTAGTGGAAATTAAGGGTAATTAAGACACTCCTTTCACAAAGCACTGGAGCAAAATATTAACAATCTATGAATACATGTAATCCTCAAATCATAGTCACCCCCTTTGATACCCTGATTATTGTCACTTCAAGGTCTCTGGTTAAGAACTATAATAGGTGCATACAACTTGCAGATATGATCCAAAACACATGTATATTCATGAAAATATAAATGGTTCGGATCTGAAATCATGGCACTTGGGCCCTAGTGTCAACCAATAAGCATAACAAAGTCATATCAACATCAATCTCAGAAACATACAGGGTACTAGGCATTAGACCCTATCAAATCTGACATCTACTACATAAGGGATCCCATCCAATTCCAATCCACCCCATGTGCCTACAGAGAAATTACTCACACATGAGTGGGGAGATCATAATGATGGTGATGGAGAAGAGGTTGGTGATGACGATGGTGAAGGATACCCCTCTCTGGAGGCCAGATCAACCTCCAGATAGCCCTTCGGGAAGGTGAACTATGGTGGTGGCGGCTCCGTGTCACGGAAAATTCCAGAAAAATTATATTGAGAATTTTCAGGTCGGAGGAAAAATATAGGTGTCGGGAGGCGGTGCTGCAAAGTCCTATGGGCACCACACAGGCACACCACACGACCAAGGGTGACCGCGTGGGCCCCACAGGTGCCCCATGGCTCCATCTTCTAGCTCCATGGCTCTTTTCTCCCGAATTTTTTCCCTATATTTTGTTCTGGTTTATTGGACACCTTTTCTACACAAAAGATAACACCATGGAAAATTTGTTGAATACAACGTCAGTCCGGATTAGTTTTTATTCAAATTATGCAAGTTAGAGGGCAAAAGCATAGCAAAAGTGCTCGGAAAAGTAGATAAGTTTGAGATGTACGTACTTCTACGCCGAGTTCATGGATTCATCTTTGTCGAATGAGGAATATGAGGGTGAAGCGGCGATGATGAAGGTGATTCTTGAAAAAATGAAGTGTGCAGAGGAGCATGTTATCGACTACAATGGTTAAACACCGGGACATTGAGTTTGAATCAACGTCGGGCATGAGGCATGTTGATCTATATGAGGACTACTTGGCCCTCAACGCGTTATTCGAGGGCTATTTTTGGTGATGATTCCGGATGCAACGACCATTGTTTATGCACATCATGCAAGATGCGAAGCCCTATGATGATTACTTCATGCTGAAAAGGGATGCCATTGACCGCATTGGATTTTGTGGTCTTCAGAAGTGCACGACTGCTATGAGGATGCTTGCTTATGTCACATCAGCAGATTCATGGGACGGGTATCTCTGCATGTCTGAGAGCACATGCCTGGAGGCCATGATACAGTGGTCAAGGTGTTTGGACCGGAGTACTTGAGAGAACCAAATGCCGAAGACACATCAAGGCTCATGACACTTGAAGAATCAAGAGGGTTCCAGGTATGCTCTGATCCCTGGATTGCATGCACTAGACATGGAAGAACTCCACATATGCTCAACAAGGGAATAGCAGGGTTATCACAAAAAGCCCACCATCATTCTTGAAGCTCCAGCACAATACCTCTGGATTTGGCACGCTTACTTTAGCATGCCATGGTCTCAGAATGACATCAACGTGTTGTAGCGGTCTCCATTGTTTGCAAGGTTGTGTGCCCGGAAAGCTCCTTCGTTCAACTATGCCATCAATGGTCATGAGTACAACATGGAGTACTACCTCTGTGATGGTATCTATCCACCATGGGCGGTCTTTGTCAAGACCATCTCCGACTGAAGAGGTAACAAAAAAATGTCACTTTGCCGCAAGACAATAAGGTGCTAGAAAGGATACAGAGAGGGCATTTGGAGTGCTCTAACCATGTTTTGCAGTTGTCCGTGGATCTGCTAAACAATGGGATCCAGAGACATTGTGGGGGGTGATGACATGTTGTGTGATCATGCACAACATGATTGTCGAGGATGATGTGTGCGGTAGTTCGTCAGGGTCAGGATTTTCAATAGATGGGTGATCTTATCCAGCTTCTAGAGCATAATCCGGCTGCGCTTGAACAATTTCTTCAAATGTATCATCAGATTGGCAGTCGAGGAACTTATGCACATGTTCAAAATGATTTGGTTGAGCATTTGCAGACGTTTCATATGAACAGTTAGGACATGTGTCCGAATAAATTGAATTCAAATCTGAACTGTTTTATTTCATAACTTTATGTTTGGACTTGTAATATTCTTATTTGAATTATTGTGCATTGGAATACTTATTTTGAGTTCTTCGTTCACGGTGGGATTTATCTTTGATTGTTACAATATTCAAAGCATGAAAAAAATAAGGGGACCAGACATTTGATGGTCATAATTGAATGATCGGTCATCAAACGCCCGCGAACATGTCCAGACACGTCGATAAATTTTACGGGAGGGATATGTACGTTTCTTTCTTACCTAGAAAGAAAGAAAGGCTCCCTCGCCTCCCGTTGGTGTCGCCGTCGATCTGCCTCGTCTCCTGTGGCCTTAGGGCCTGGGAGGTGAGGTGGATACCGACCCTTGCCGACGGGAGGGCTCATGCTTCGTTTTTAGGTGTTTTTTTAGTCTGTTTAGGCTTTGTGTCCTGCTCAGGAAGGAGAGGCGGCGGCGGCTCCCTGGAGATGGAATAAAGTTCTTCCCGCCTAGCCCCCGCCCCGGTGGTGCGTCTCGCATCGTCGGGGGGCGTGTGGAGGTTTACCTGACTCCGATGAGGGAGGGGCGATGACGACGACGCGACTTCGGTTCGCTTCGTGTTTGTAGTCGTCGCTAGGTGGTGTACAAACATAGATATAATTTTTGTTACTTCTCATGTTTTTATACGGCTATGATGTTTGATGAATAGATTGAAAGTTAAAAAAATTAAACCTCTACAGGCGAAAATTCAGTGATATAAAAGCGTTTAGATTACTATTTTAGTGATCGAAATGCTGGGAAATACACTTTGGTTCCTGGTTGTAGATACACCCTATATGAGGAATTTTTTTAATAATTAAATAAAAAGTCAAAGTAGTTCTGAAGTATTTTTAGAATAAACTTGACTTTCTTTTGCACTAGTATATAAATTTTCACGAAAAAAAACCAACATTGACTTTAGGGCAAAAAACAAAATTTATTTGCTATTATAGGTCACTATTCACACTATTTTGACCAAAAATTTGTCTTTTTTGAAAAGAAGTCAAGGCTTTGGCCATAAGTGGCGAGCGCGGATCTCCATACTGCTTAGGACGGCTAGTACCAAAGTGATCGTGAATGGGATCCCGGGTAGGAGTTTTGCTCACGTGCAAGGGCTCAGGCAGGGTGACCCCGTATCGCCTCTGCTGTTTGTGATTGCCATGGACGTGTTGTCTAGGATTATGATTAAGGCAGCAAACATGGGTATTATCAGTTCATTTACAGGCATTGCAGCTCATCAGAGTGTGTCGATTTATGCGGATGACGTGGCGCTATTTGTCAAGCCCAGGGAGTTGGATCTCACGTTTGTCAGGACGGTTCTCAATGTGTTTGGGGAAGCGTCGGGCTTGAGGGTAAATTATCAGAAATCGTTGGCAGTCATGATTCATGGAGATGATCTAGACAGGGGCCGAGTGGAGACCTTACTTCACTGTCGCATGGGGAGTTTCCCATGCAAATATCTCGGCCTACAACTAGCCATTCGACAGCTCACGCGGGCAGAGTGGCAACCGATGTTGGATCAAGCGAAGAATTTCGCCCCGGCTTGGCAAAGGGGCCTCTTGCACCGACCGGGACGGCTAGTGCTGGTCAAGTCTGTGATTGCTGCCAAGCCTATACACCATTTCATGATAGCGGAAGCTCCAGAGTGGGTGTTTGAGGAAATTGACCAATGGATGCTTGCGTTCTTCTGGGCAGGCAAAGATAAAGTAAACGGCGGGCAATGTTTGGTGGCTTGGAGTTCGGTATGTAAACCGACTTGGCTCGATGTTCTTGGGGTACGCAACCTCAAGCTGCAAGGTCTGGCCTTAAGGGTGCGTTGGGAGTGGTTGAGGAGGACGGACCCGGAGAGGCCGTGGCAGGGACTTCCGATGGTTGAGGATAGAGATGCCTATGCCGTCTTCGACAGTCTCGTTCATATCTCCGTTGGGGATGGAAACAAGGTCTTGTTTTGGCATGGCTTCTCGGCTATGGACATAGCTCCGATGATACATGCTCTGGTGGACACACGTACTAAGAACAGGCGCACGGTTGAGGAAGGGATGGACAATGGCAGATGGCTGCTGGATGTGACAGGTGAGCTAACCTTTGTCGGGCATATGCAGTTAGTGCATCTCAACTTGGCGATCAGCACGGTCCAGCGAGACCCGTCCAGACTGGACTCCTTCTCGTGGCCGGCGGACCCGTCTGGCAAGTACACAGCCCGTTCTACCTATCTTCGGCTGTGCCAAGGAGCGGAGAGGGTGCCCTATGCCTCATGTATCTGGAAGAGCTGGGCATTGCTAAAGTGCAAAATATTTGTGTGGTTGGCGGTGCAACACCGCATTTGGACGTCCGATAGGAGAGCGAAGCATGGCCTACAAGATCTACCCTCGGCATGCTACACTTGCCTCCAAGAGGAGGACAACGCGGAACATATTTTGGCCCAGTGCGTGTACGCGAGGGAAGTGTGGCACAACATCTTCAATACGCTGAGCTTGGGCGTGAGAACACCGGAGGCGCAGGATTCATTGATGGACTGGTGGTTGGAAGCGAGGGTGGCCTTTAGCAGGAGTAGCAAGCGAGGCTTTGATACTCTCGTCATTGCGGTTGCTTGGGCTCTATGGAAGCAACGTAATGCGCGAGTGTTCCACAGGCCTCGCCAGCAGATGAACGCCCTGGATTTGGTCCATGCCATCTTGGGAGAGTTGAGGGAGTGGAGGTCGGCCGGTCTGGGTGGTGGTGGTTTTGACGCGTTTTGTGAGAGAGTAGGCTTAGTATAGTGTGTGGGTTGTAAACGGGTGTGTGCCTTGGGTGGATGTACGCATTCACAGTAAGGCGTCTTGTACATTGTCTTTGCTCCCTTCTATAAAAATATGATACGTCATTGGCGTACTCTTGAAAAAAAAAAGAAGTCAAAGAGGGATTTTTTTTTTGTGGAAATTCCTCACACGTACAATGGAAGGTCAAATTTATTTCAAAAATATTTTCAAAGATTTTTGACTTTTTGTTGAATTACTAACTTTTTATATATAAGATATAGATACACACCGAAACCAAACGTCCACCTTCTGGAAATTCTGTTATATTTCTTTACGAAGGAGTAGCGTTCATGAATCGTCAAGCGCGGCTTCCATGAATGGTTCACCGGCGCTGCAGTGCACACCTGACACCCCGACGCCCTTTCTGCAGGAAACTGTACAGTTCTCTACCCGGTGGATCCACAGAGACAGACTAGTGGGTCCCACCTTAGCACCCTCCCTCCGCGGCAGTGGAAGCCCGTGTAAGAGCATCTCCAGCCGTTTGGCCCCCCCAGCGCACCCGGCGGAGGGCTTTGGGCGTTTGCGCCGGCGTTTTTTTCGGCCTGGGGGGGGGGGGTCGAGTTTCCAGCCGCGCCCCCAGGTTTCGGCCTCCAAACGCAACAAAATTCGAAGTTCACTGTTTCCCGCTACAAAAAACGACACAAGTTCGGCGATCATCATGCCACAGGTCGGCGATCATCATGCCACAGGTCGGCGATCGAGCATAGCCAAAGTCCGGCAATCAAAAGGTAGGAACCATAGACACGGAACTCAAACGGCGGCCTCCTCTGCCGTAGGGCTGGCCGAGGTCGGCGTCGGCGTCGGCGTTGTGGGCACAACTTCAGTGCTCGGCGTCGGCGTAGGCATGGTCGTGGGCGTGGGCGTAGGGTCAGTGGTCGCCGACGGTCCTGACATCTGGTTCAAGATGAGGCCGCGCTCCGCCAGGTACCACGCCTTCACCTGCTCGTCCATCGTCGACATGTCTACCCCCATCAGGAATGCCAGGTCGGTGTTCCTCTTCTTCGCGGCGACGTTTGTCCTGAGAAGGACGAGCTTGGCGTCCTGCTTCGTCATCAACGCCGACCACCTCGCCTCGGATTTCTCCTCCCTCTTGGCGGCGTTGCTCTTGGCGTCGGCGATGCACTGTTCGATCGCCGATTGCAGCCGTTCGGCAGCGGGTGCCGCGTCCCTCGCTGCCTTGGCTTTTTTGTTGCCATCAGGGCGCCCTTCTGCCGCCGCCGAGGCAGGCGCGTCCGGATTGTAGACACCGTCCTTGCCCTTGGCGAGAGTGAGCCGGCACTCTGCCCATTTCTCGCACGACTCGATCCTGGTGAACACGTGAAGGAACTTGAACTCTTGGTCGCTGTTGTCCTGGCGAAACATGTCGAACATTCGAACCATCTGCACAGGCGAAGAACAAGTGTCGGCGAAGTACACGGCGAAGAACTGGGCCGGCGAGCGATGGCCACACCTGACGCTCGACGTTGGCGCCGCTTTCCGAGCGAGCCATGACCTCTTCTTGAATCCCATGCCACTTGTTGCAGGCCTGCTGGATGGTCGCCCAATGATTCGCCATGGCCTTCTGGCCGCGATCCATGTGGATGGTGGCGAAGTCGGGGTCGACCAACTTGCGCTCGTCGAACGCCGTCTTGATCCTTCTCCAGTACGAGTCGGCGTTCTGATTCGCGCCGGTGATCGGGTCGATGCTGACGGTTTTTCCATGCTTCGGCGAGGCACTCGTCTTCCTTGGCCGTCCACTTGACGCGAGGCTCGCCCTGCCTGGCGTTGGCCGCTCGCTTCTGTCTCCCTTTGGGCGCTGGCTCCGCCGGTTCTTCCTCCTCCACCTCCTCCTCGGCGTCGTCGTGCTCGTCATCCATGTCGACGTCGGTGTCTAGCGTTTCGTCTTGCGTGCGGAACCCGGGGCACGACGCGGCGGCGACCGAGCCGCTCGTGATGATCTCGTCCATGTCGGCGTCGGAGCTGCTGAACTGTGGTGCCGAGCCGGGTGCGAATGGTAGGGCCCCGCGGCGCAGAGTCAGCGCAGGCGAGCTTGAGGTCGTCGGCGGCGAGTAGCTGTAGCTGTACTGGGTGTTGATGAGGCCGGCGCTGAACGCGGGGGAGTGCGTGCGCGGGTCGACGACGGGAGGGGACACGCGCGGGTCGGGGTTGAAGACGGGGGAGGGGGGGAGGGGGGACGCGCGCGGCGCCGCGCCATGCGGGAAGGTGATGTTGGGGTTGAAGCCACCATGCGCGTCGCCGTCGACGTACCCAGGCGAGAGCGCGTACCCCCACAGTGGCGGCGAGAAGTTGGCCGGCGACGCGACGCTCTGCTGGCTCCCCCACGCGCCTTGTGATGAGCACTGGCCGGCCTGTTGAGGCGGAAGGTTCGCCATCCCCGCGCAAGGCGCCTCCTCCAGCTCCGCCGCCGCGTCCCTGGCCCTCTTCATGTTGAGCCTGTTCCGCCGGTCGGTGCTGACCGCCGCCCGACGATCAACGTCGGCCTTCCACTGGGCGTTCGTCAAGCCCGGGGGCCTTGGCATCGGCGCCCTCGGCTTCCTCTGCTTTGGCTGCTGTACGGAATCTGTGGCTAGGCGAGGGGGCACATACTTCTTCGGCGGCATAGCGGGCGGATCCGGGGAGAATGGCGGGAGCGGCGTGGGAGAAGGGGGTTGGCAATGGGAAAATGGAGGGAAAGGGGGAAAACGGCGGGAAAATCGGCTGGTGTCGCCGACAGCACGGCCCCACGCGCCTTTTCGCTTCAGTCGGCGCCCCCAGGCGACCCCCGGTGCGCTGGGTACGGCTTGGGTTCGTCGGTTGTAATTTTGGCCCAAACCGGCGAAAAACGAGGTTCTGGGGACGCGGCTGGGCCGTTTTTTCGGCGCCGGCGCTAAAAAAGGCGCCCTGGGGGCGGCTGGAGATGCTCTAAGGCCTTGTACAATGCAAGGTGCTTAGAAGAGGTGCTTGGAGAAATAAACCATGCTTTCCTTAAGCACCGGTGCTTATTTTTACAAGATAGACGCTTAATTATGCGTCTCTCCTGATGCTTCAAAAAACCCGGTTTATTTTTCTAAGCACGTCAGCACCTAGCACTGTATAAGGCCTAAGCCAGCCTCCCAGCAATCGCCGCCGCCGCCCGCTCCCACCACCGTAATCGATATCGGCGACGATCTCCTCCGCGAAATCTTCCTCCGCCTCCCCTCCCTCCCGAGCTTCGTCCGTGCCGCCCTCAGCTGCCGCACCTTCCTCAACGCCATCCGCTCGTCCCCCGTCTTCCGCCGCAGCTTCCGCGCGGCCCACCCACCCCCTCTCCTCGGCTTCTTCTTCGACCCCGACGGCCCCGCCATCCCTGCCTTCGCCCCCGTCCGCCGCCGCTCCGACCCTGACACCGCAGCCGCCGTCCGCGGCGCTGATTTCTTCTTCACCCGCCTCCCCGACGACGACGACGCCTCCCCTGGGTGGGTCGTAAGCGACTGCCGCGGAGGCCACGTGCTCCTCTGCAACGGAAGGACGGGGCAGTTCGCCGCCTACAACCCCCTCACAGGGGCCCTGGATCTCATCCCTCCGACGCCCGACGAGTTCTTCGACGACGGCCACGGCCACACCTCGTACCTTGATTGCTTCATCCTCGCCTCCGAAGAGGGCGACGGGCCGTTCCACCTTGTCAGTATATGTCACGACGAGTCGCGGGCGCGCGCCGCCGTCTTCTCGTCGGGTGGCAGGGAGTGGTGGATCCTCCCGTGGTCTGAGGCTGTGGCGCCACTGCCTGAAGACGAACACTGGCTTGAAGTTGGCACGATGGTGAATGGGTTCATCTATTGGATACAAGCAAATGAAGCCTACTTGCTCGTGCTGAACACCGCAACACTACAATTCTCTCAGATGGATCTGCCACCATTCTTGGAAGGGAAAATTCACCTTGTGTGGGCTGGCGAGGCCAAGGATGGGAAGCTTTGTATCGTTTGCCCAGTTGACTTTGGTATCCATGTTTGGTTCTGGAGAGCCGATGAGGACGGCTTCGAGAGATGGATGCTAGACAAGAAGTTTCAGTTAGAGTTAAAGTCGATTGTTGAGGCCACTGGGGGTTCACTAAGCTGGACAAGTCGATTGTTCATGCTCCTTCGTGGTTCCTGTCTTTATGCATGGAGACGGCTAAGCTGGACAAGCTCTTTCAGAAGAGATGTGACAGCCATGTCCGGCCCTACATCATGGCATGGCCTCCCTCTTTGGTAAATAATAAGTTGTACCCTCTACTTGAAGGAGAAGGTGCTTGACGAAATGTTGGCAAGGTATCATAACGTTTCGTTCTATCGGCCACTGTATGGATTGTTCGAGTATTGATATTCTGAAGATGAGAAAGGAAAGTCCATTTTTATCTTAGACTGTGTTAGACACATGCAAACTGGGCTATCTACATTTATAGGTTCAAATACTTGCTTGTGTTTTACTGATCATTAGGTGTTTTTGTCAATCATGCCCAAGGACCAGCATTAGAACTAACTACTAAGTTTAGCTGTAGTGCATGTGTGGCAATACCCTACAGCTCTATCATCTATACGACTGGTTGCATTTCTGAACTTGTTCAAGTATTACATTCCACTACCGTCTTTGAGACAGAGATTCCACTAATAAATTGTTAGAGTTGTCATTTTGTTGCCAGTTGGACTGATTTTTTTTTTTTGGACTGTCAACTCCCTAGCTAATTACTCGATTGTTTGTTTTGCTTTCCCTCTCATTCACCTTATTACAGAACTTTGCATTTTACCAAATTTAGGCATGCTTCGATAATATTCAAAATGTGTTCTATACGAGTGTATGTTGTGCTACATTTGTCATTTAATCGGGTATATTAGTGCAAAGGATTTACCATTTTGTTTGTTTTGTGAACTGGTAAGTCTTTTCAGGGGGGGGGGGGGGGGGGGGGGACATTTTAGGATTTTGTGAACCATTCCTGAACTAATGTGCTTATTTTTTCTGTTTTTAAAAAGGTGCTTTGTTCTATAAAACTGGGATTAGTATACTGCATCTTTTGGAAGGTTGTAGCAACTACAACAGCATGGATTAAAAGATCGGACCTGTAGTTTATTGTTTATATCTGATATACTAGCTGACATCAACACTGATTACCTCGACGACACTTTTAATTAACAGAATTAAAAGCTCTTTGAAACTGGTGAATAAACTATTGCTCCTTGGGTACCCTGGCCCTGTTTTGTGCCCTCTAATTCCTGTTTTACGCTATGAGGAGGAAGATACAGGTAGATGGGTACTAAACAAAACTGGTGTTCTTCCAGCTCAGTCAATGTTGTGCCTCTGAAAAGTAGTTAGGTTAGCTGGCCACATAAGAACCTTTGGTTTGTTAAAGCACCATTGAAAGTAAAACCTGTCTCTAGCTTGTTGTTAGGAAAATAATCCTAACTAAAGACAATTTGGTTAAAAGAGTTGTGTTGGTGATACTAAATGAATGTTTTGTGGCAATTCAGAGACCGTGGATCATCTTTTCCTTGCCAGGGCCCTGTCTCCTTTTTTTTTTTGTTGGGGGGGGGGGGCTTAGTGAAATGTGTTGCTGGTTTGGCTATGTACTCATGAGTTTCTCTGAGATTAGTGGCTAGATCCTTCGTTTTCATGGTAAAGAGAGACATTTGGTAGTTGTGGACTTTGTGCTCTAATCTGTTCTACTCCGTATATGGAAGACTAGGAACGCAACATCTTTTCATCATGTTTACTCGCATGATCCAGCAAATGTGGATAACTCATTTGTTGTATTGGTGTGGCATGCAGAAACGAGGCAGGCGGTAGCGGCAGCGCAGCGTCTGAGATCAGCAAACCCGAATAAGGCTGGGGGCCGACGACGAGGTGTACTGGAGTTGGTTAAACCATGAGGTGATGTTCTTCCAAGGCTGTCAATGATCTCAGTAATAGCAGTGTTGTAGTTACAAACTGTTCTGTAACCTGTCAGGTATTAACCTTTCTGGTTGTTGCTATTTCTAGCTTTTGTTAGGGTAGGTATATGGCATGGATGCCGGTGTGCGCTTTTGCTTTTGTGCTTTGTTGTTTCGTCGGCCTTCTTTTTAAAACTGAACCTGGATGTCTGTCTTGTTGGTTTCGTCGGCCCTTCTGTAAAACTGAACCTGGATGTTTGTCTTCTTATTGGGTTTCGTTCTGAACCTTTAGTCCTTTACCCAGGATAGAAATGTCTAATCGGTAGTGGTATAAATATGGCCTCGGCGTATCTCATGGTTTCTTCATAGTCGGATGTTTGCAGGGGCATATTGCAGATTTGTACTCTACTAACCATTCCATGAATTGTACTCCCTCCGTTTCTAAATATAAGTCCTTTTAAATATTTCAGTAGGGACTACATACGGATGTATATAGACATATTTTAGAGTGTAGATTCATTCATTTTGTTCCGTATGTAGTCCGTATTGGAATCTCTAAAAAGGCTTATATTTAGGAACGGAGGGAGTACTATTTTATAGTTAGTGTAGGATCTTGAGATACGTTTGACTGAGGAATGTACCGTGCACAGGGCCTACGTTTGACCGAGGAGTGTACTGTGCACAGGGCCACCATTGCTTTGAGATTCGTGCTATGTTTTATGTAGCAGATTTTGTTTTGTTTCAGGGTGTTACATTAGGGGGTTTTCTTGTTTCAAAGTTACTACATTAAGATTTTTTTTCTTGTTTCAACAAAGTGTAACATATTGTTCCGTTGTGTACCATCTGTGTACAACAAATGCGATTTTATTTGTTGGCACACAACGAAACATTATGATACACCAAGAAACAAGAAAAAAAAATACCCAACAAAACATCATGTAACACTCTCATTGAGATTTTAGAGAAGACCTTGTACCCATCATTCTCATTGAGTTTCAATTAGTCCACGTTAAATCATGTGTCACATGCATGTTGTTTGTGTTTATTGAGAGAATATCCGTGGAAACCAAGTTTCAAAGAAAACTTTGCGGAAACCATGTTTGAAAATTTCAAAAAAAATCTGAAAAACACACGAGATGTTAAGAGAGTGATGTTGTGTTGTCATGCAAAATTTCAAGTTCAAATACATTACCATTTACGAGCTATGAAAACAACAAATTCAATAATGAGTAGTGCGCGGCACTATTCAGTGCTGCCTTTTTTTTTCATACCTCGTAAATGGTAATGTGTTTGAACTTGGAAATTTCACATGCAAATAAAACATCACAGTAACATCCCATATTTTTTTGAGATTTTTTCGAAACTTTAAAACATTGTTTTCACCGGTTTTCCACCGAAACTTGATTTCCATGTAATATTCTCTCGTGTTTATTTTGCTGGTATACTTGTTGGTTGAAATTGTCGTCAAGATTCACTGCACGTCAGGGGATATCTATGCAAGGGTTCACTATGAGTCTATGACGGTCCTGGTGTCTTGGTCGATGTTTGGGCGTGTTAGACAGCTCGTGTAAAAATGTTGGTCGTCCATGATATAGTAACACTTTCTTATCCATGAAAATGAAATGCTTCCGGGCGCTTTTTGACGTGTTCAAGCAACAACAAAAAAACACCTGGGTGTAACCTGCAGATCTAAAAGTTTGGTTTCAGTTATTTTGGCCACGCTAATCTACGAAGTTTAGTTCGGCTGACAAAGATACAGCAGTACTACCGTGTTTTTTTTTTCATACGATCCAGAAAATGGATCGGGTTCCACTATACCCATAGGGCACCCTTACTTCACTTTTTTATTTTGCATCTCTCATTAAAGAGGGAGGGTCCCCGCTTAGAAAAGGTCAAGCGGACACTGTCGATATTGCCTTTGAAAATCGCTATTCCACCTTTTAGGTATCGTGAAAACCTGTGAAGATCATGCATTTCAGTCAAATTCAGATATGTTTTTCGCGTGACTCAATTGATCTTAGTTAGTCTTCGGGACGGAGTGGAAGAAGGGCGGAGACTCTCGAACGAGGAAAAGGATCCCTCATGGGATTACATCCCGAGTTATTGTGAAAATAAAAAATAAAGAGGTTATGGAAGTCAATATTCTCGCATTTATTGCTACTGCATTGTTCATTCTAGTTCCGGGCTTAATACCGATATTTTAGCAAGTCTAGAGATATCCTATTTGAAGGACGACGGGATTCGATCCCTTTCATTTAAGACTTGGATTTTTTTATTTAATCCCTTTATTATTTCTTCAATGATTAATTGGAATTCCAATTAATTATTTTGGCCGACTGTTTTTTACTCAAAGAAGTTCTCTACCAGGAACTTTGTACCGCGCACATTACTTAGCACAACTAGGAAAATAAGATAAGATAAAGATAAGCAAGACTAAAAAAATATTCGTCGGAACTCTAGGCAAGAAAAGCTTTATCAGATTCTCTTTTCCGAAGTTGCACCTACAACTACCCTCGCATTTCCCTAATTCTTTTATTAATATGGAAATGGGAGCAAATGAGGAGGCATCGAGTCGAAGAAATGAATTGATCTTTGGCTAGTGGAAGTGGGGTTTCTTGTCGTCAACAAAGTAACTGCTCTATTTGGAGAGTCAAGTATACCCGTTCCAAATTTCATTCCAATCAAATGATCCGTAGCGGCCAATACAGCCCGGAGACAAACAAAAATGCGTTTATTTACCTCAAACTTTAGAGGGGCCAAGAGATAACGGAACAAGAGGTTCAAAGTGTTCAAACATGGCACAGTCGCGATATATAGTACTACGGAGTAGTACAAAAGTTAAAAAAAAACACACACAGGCAGTACTACCGTGCTGCCACCGCCATCTGCATTTTCGCGAGAAAACGCTGTCATCTGACTTGTACGACGACAGTCTATTAGCAGTAGTACAATTCGTACTACTACTCTGTACTACTCGCTACTTCCATTTGATTTCGGTACTGCCGGCAGTTCAGTTTAGCAAGGGATGTAGTAGTACTGTCACCCTGTACGCGCTGCGCACCCATCGCCAGCTCGATGGATGGAGCTCATGGATCTCCGACCGATTTGAGATCCAGATGATAAATCAAGGACTAGGAGGCCGACACAACACAAGCATGGTACGATCTGTAGTACAACAATGTTGGTCAGTTCCCCACGGCAGTACAACCGGCGTCATCGCCAAGCTCTCGCCTCGTACCACTTACTACAAATAATGGGGATCTGACGGTCTCAAAAGCTAGCTAGCCAAATGCAACAGCACCAAGAGGAGGAAGAGACGCAAAGGTGCCATTGAGTGCAGCGTTGATGAACCGTCCTCCTCCTCCGAGGCCCGCCGGAGCGGTTCACCGGCGCTGCACACAGTGACGCCTCTGCTTTCTCTGGCGAAACAATCAGACTTGTTGCAGGTATACACTGTGGAACCTAAAGCCACCAATTTTCAATCATCAATCATAACACATGGAATGGCGTGGGTACATTAAAAAGTTGCATGAAATACTGGTTTAATGCACAAATGGACATGTGTAAAAAGGAAGTGAAAATCAGGCCTTTACTCTGTTTTTCGCCATTCCAAGCTTCTGAATGACTTGTTTGCTAGATTTTGTCATAACCATATTTGATATGGTTGCCATATTACTCCCTCCGTCCGTGTCTCAGTTGAGACACTTATTTTGGGACGGAGGGAGTATTAAAATGGTATTTGCATATCTGTTGCTTTAGAAAGCATGAAAGTTTTGAGGGCTGAACTAATTTCCATCCTCTGTTTTAAAAAGCAGAAAGGTTTAAAGGTTGAACTAATTTCCTGTTGTTTCATGTCATCGATCAGATTCATGCCACGTGTCTTGATTTTACTTTGCTCTCGACCTTCTCGCCTTTTTGGGTCTACAATGATATGACATCAAGACGATGGTAAGAGTGCTAGTTCCGATGCTTATGATCTTAATAATGTAAAAAGGGGAGTAACTTCACCTTGCCTGATGCAAACATTAGATGTACATGCGACAAATGTCACATTAGAGCAAAGGTTAAATAGTATAGCCAACAACAACCAGCCATATGAAGTTGTCACTTGTCACGTCACTTATAGCCAACCTAATAGCCCACTCATACAATAGTTAGTTATACTTATACGCTATGTCATTAATATTTGACCCACATTTTTCCCTCACAAAGGGTGTTGCAGCCCGTGCTACAGCTGCCTGTAAATCTACAACCGGCCTCTCCTCTCTCCTCTCCCCTCTTCTCCAAGTAACCAAAAGATCTAATGTGGCATTTCTTATAGTCTGCCTATATCAGCTCTATTATAATTGTTCTTAGTAGTTTTCTCATTCTGTTTCAGGAAAAATGGTTCTTGGGTTCTGCCACTGTCACTTGTGCCTTCGCTTGGACCCTCCTTGTATCTTTTGCTGCGTCCGTCTCTGTCGTCTCTGTTAGGGACAACCTCTTCATCATCTGACAATGACGAACCTCTGAAATAGCTAGAATGCAGCCACGGATCAATTTTGGCCATGTGTAAATGATACAAATAAGAAGAACGATTAAGATTAAATTCTGGAAATTGCGTTCATCAGCTTGATCGGGAGTTTTTTCTTCATAATTTACATGTCAATACAGTATTTGCCTTGAAAAGGAAGATCGGGGAATGAAGACGTTAATCAACACTACGTCAACATAGCATACCGATGATACGAACACCTCACAGAGAAAAACAATTCAACAATGAAGATTGTCAGGTAATCATGTGTGGACACGCCTTCGATTTCTTATTTTTCAAGGGTGAAGCCCGTCAGGTAATCAGCAATATTTGTATGCGAAAGAGAAAAATCTACCAGTGATATTATACTGGCATACCCTGTTTATGTAGTACATATATAATTTTGATCTTTGAAAACAGTACAGGCTACACGTCTGTGTTTTTTTTTTCTCGAACACACAAGAGAGGCGTGTAGCGTTTCATTAGGAAGGAAAGAAATCATATTTGTGTTTTCGTAAACAATTTCTCAGCGTTGTAGTAACAGCTATGGTGATTTTTTATTTTACCGTATTTTTTTTTTCTCCTTAAGCGTTTGCACTGGAGGTGCTCTATGCGACCCCACTGAACACGTAAAGAAAGAAGTGAAAACAGACTACCGAATGAAAGCATTACACATCCATCTCTAGCAGATCCCGCAACCGCGTGTCCCACAAAACATGTATAAGTGCTCCCGCAAATTTTTTTTACGGTGCGGCCCGCAACCGCGTGTCCCACAAAACGCGTATAAGGGCTCCCGCAAATTTTTTTTACGGTGCGGCGAGCGCTCCGGCCGAACAGATCCCGCAAACGCATCCCACAAATGTTTTGCGGGACGCATTTGCGGGATCTGTTCGGCCGGAGCGCTCGCCGCACCGTATATTTTCCGTAAAACAGCTAACAAAATGCACATTTCACAATAATGTCAACCGAATGGAATCTAAAATAAATTCCACATACGAATATATAAATGGTCAAGCAACTCATAATACAACAATAGTCATCATTACAACAAATGTTAGAATTCAAATAATTATTACAACACCAAATTGTTCAAATCGCATACGAATAGAAATGGATACAAATGAGGATCTATCTCCCCCCATAGAGCTGCCACCCATGCTCAATAAAATCATGTTGGAGTTGGTTGTGCGAATCATGGTTCTCGATCTTTCGGTAGGTCTCAAGAAATGCACTGGTCTCATCTGTGTCCCTGGCAGGCTTCACACGGCTACCAACATTGTCATAGTTGTACTCCAAGTGCAAATCCCTCTCATCCTCGACGATCATGTTGTGTAAAATTACACAAGCAATCATGATGTTTCGAAGGGATTTTTATCCCAGAAGCGAGCAGGACCTCGAACAATGGCAAACCGAGCTTGCAACACACCAAATGCCCTCTCGATATCCTTTCGGCAAGCTTCTTGTGCTTCGACAAATTTTTGTGCTTATTTTAGGGTCACTAATGGTCTTCACAAATGTTGACCATGAAGGATAAATACCGTCGGCAAGATAGTACCCCATGGTATAGTCATGGCCGTTGACGGTATATATAGTTTCAAGCCGGAGCTTTGCCACTAGCTAGCTGAGCAAATAAATGAGATCACTGCAAAACGTTGATATCATTGAGAGACCCCGGCAAACCAAAGAAGCAATGTCAAATCCAAAGATCATGTGAAGCCACGGCTTCAAGCACGATGGTGGGTTTACGTTTGTGGCCGGTGTATTGCCCTGCCCAAGCCACCGGGCAGTTCTTCCACCTCCAATGCATGCAATCAATACTACCTAGCATGCCCGGCCATCCCCTTGCTTCGTTCATTGCCATGAGTTTTTTTGTGTCCTCCTCGTTTGGAGCTCGAAGATACTCTGGGCCAAAAACCAGGATTATTGTCTTCGCAAAGACACGGACACTTTTGATGGTCGTATCTTCGCCAATGCGAATATATTCATCCGCGTAGTCGGCCGGAACACCATATGCAATCACTCTCATGGCCGCCGATTTTTTTTGATATGCACTAAAACCAATCAAACCGGCGGCATTCCTACGCCGGGTGAAGAAACGACAATTTTGCTCGCAAGCCTCGATGATGCGGACGAAAAGTGACCTACGCATTCGATATCGCCTACGAAAGAGGTGAGCCAGATATGTCGGTACCTCGGCGAAGTAGTCCTTCATGAGCATTTTGTTGTCGAGAGCTCGGTTGCGGGGAATGCATAGCCGGCCGACCGTCGATCCGCGTCGCTTTTTCTTCGGCCCCGCCTCAAATTCGTCGACAAGATGCAACAACACTAGGTTGTCATCATCGTCGTCGAGGATCAAATCTTCTATGTCCGAATCGTCGGACGAAGACGACGAGGACGAACTCCAATCCATCTACAAAATGCGCACAAGCCGGCATGAGTTTCACTCGAACCTACTCCGGGCCAAAATCGAGCATGAGGTTGCATGAGTTTCGCCCGAGCATACATCGCCCGAAGTAGCGCCGCGCCGCCCCTTTCTTCTTCCCGCCGACCGAAGCCACGCCGCCGCTTTCTTCTTCCTGCCGCCCCTTTCTTTTCCCCGCCGGCCAAAGCAGCGCCACACCGCCCTCTTCCCCAGACGCGCGCCGCTCAGAGTAGCCGGAACCAATCGAATCCGCAAAGAACGAGCCCGCACGCTGACCTCTCGGGCGGATCCATGGCGCCGGCGGCGGAGGCGAGCCGCAGACGCAAATGGTCACCCCCGCTGCCGAAAGTTGGTCCAAGAGGCGGGGATTTGCGGCGGCGACGGCGGCGGGGAGTGGAAGCGGGAAACGGAAGCCGGCGGAAGTGTGATACGTCTCCAATGTATCTATAATTTTTGATTGTTCCATGCTATTATAGTATCAATCTTGGATGTTTTTATATGCAATTATATATCATTTTTTGGGACTAACCTATTAACCTAGTGCCCAGTGTCAGTTGCTGTTTTCAACTTGTTTTTGGCTTTTCAGAGAATCAGTACCAAACGAAGTCCAAATGCCACGAAACTTTTTAGAGATTTTTTTCTGGACAAAAGAGGCCCTGGAGGCCAGAAGGTTCACAAAACCTCCACAAGGCAACAGGGCGCAGCCCCAGGGGGGCGCGCCCTGATGCCTTGTGGGGCCCATGTGGCTCCGTTTGACCTAATTCCACTCCTATAAATTCATAAATACTCGGAGACCATCAGGGAGCCAGAAGAGAAAACCTTTCCGCCGCCGCAAGCCTCTGTTCTTCTGCGATCCCATCTGGAGGCCTTTTCCGGTACTCTGCCAGAGGGGGAATCGATCACGAAGGGCTTCTACATCAACCTTGCCGCCCTTCCGATGATGTGTGAGTAGTTTGCCACAGACCTACGGGTCCATAGCTAGTAGCTAGATGGCTTCTTCTCTCTCTTTGATCTTCAATACCATGTTCTCCTTGATGTTCTTGGAGTTCTATCCGATGTAATCTTCTTTTGCGGTGTGTTTGTTGGGATCCGATGAATTGTGAGTTTATGATCAGATTATTCATGAGAAATATTTGAGTCTTTTCTGAACTCTTTTATGCATGATTAAATATAGCTTTGTATTTCTCTCCGATCTATCGATTTGGTTTGGCCAACTAGATTGATTTATCTTGCAATGGGAGAGGTGCTTTGTGATGAGTTCAATCTTGCGGTGCTCAATTCCAGTGACAGAAAGGGACATGGCACATATTTGTATTGTTGCCATTAAGGATAAAAAGATGGGGTTTATTCATATTGCTTGAATTTGCTTCTCTACATCATGTCATCTTGCTTAAGGCGTTACTCTGTTTTTATTAACTTAATACTCTAGATGCATGCTGGATAGCGGTCGATGAGTGGAGTAATAGTAGTAGATGCAGGCAGGAGTCGGTCTACTTGTCTCGGACGTGATGCCTATATACATGATCACTGCCATGAATCCATCATAATTATTTGCTTTTCTATCAATTGCCCAACAGTAATTTGTTTACCCACCGTATGTTTTTGTGCTCGAGAGAGAAGCCTCTAGTGAAAACTATGGCCCCCGGGTCTATCTTTATCATATAAAAAACATAAAAATACCTTGCTGCAATTTATTTACCTTTATTTAGTTTAGTAATTTACTTTATCAATTTATCTCTATCAGACTTAATCCTTGCAAGTAACCGCTAAGAGGATTGACAACCCTCTTATTCGCGTTGGGTGCAAATGTTTGCTTTTGTGTGTGTAGGTGCTGTTCACTGGATCTTGCTTGGTTCTCCCACTGGATTGATAACCTTGGTTCTTAACTGAGGGAAATACTTATCTCTCCTATACTGCATCATCCTCTCCTCTTCGGGGAAATAACAACGCAGTCTACAAGTAGCAGGAAGAATTTCTGGCGCCGTTGCCGGGGAGAATTTCTGGCGCCGTTGCCAGGGAGACATCATCAAAATCTATCAAGTACCTTCGCACAAACTATCAATAACATGCATTTATTTTATTTTCCTTTTATTTGCATTTGCCTCTTGTTTTCATCTCCCGCACTTCTAATTTTTTTTACAAAAACACAAAAATATTTTATTTGCTTGTTTGCTAGTTTGCTTGCTTTGTCGCGATGTCTCAAGAAAATGCACAATTGTGTGACTTTTCCAATACTAATAATAATGATTTTATTAATACTCCTATTGCTCCTCCCGCCACTAGTGCGGAGTCGTGTGACATTAATGCTGCCTTGCTTAATCTTGTTATGAAAGAACAATTTTTTGGTAGTCCTAATAAAGATGCTGCATCCCATCTAAATACTTTCGTTGAACTCTGTGATATGCAAAAGAAAAAAGATGTGGATAATGATATTGTCAAATTAAAATTATTTCCGTTCTCACTACGAGGCCGTGCTAAAACTTGGTTTTCATCCTTGCCTAGAAACAGTATTGATTCTTGGGATAAGTGTAAGGATGCTTTTATTAACAAGTATTTTCCTCCCGCTAAGATTATTTCTTTAAGAAATCAAATTATGAATTTTAAGCAATTTGAGCATGAACATGTTGCACAATCTTGAGAGAGAATGAAATTAATGATAAGAAATTGCCCAACTCATGGCTTGAATTTATGGATGATCATACAAAAAATTTATGCGGGACCAAACTTTGTCTCTAGAAATTTGCTAGACTTTGCCGCAGGTGATACTTTTATGGAAATTACATTGGGAGAAGCTACAAAACTTCTTGATGATATTATGGTAAATTATTCTCAATGGCACACTGAACGAACTCCAACTAGTAAGAAGGTAAATTCCGTTGAAGAAATTGATACTTTGAGTAATAAGATGGATGCTCTATTGAAATTGGTTGCTAGTAAAAATTCTCATATTGATCCTAATGATGTGCCATTGTCTACTTTGATTAAGCAAAATAATGATGCTATTGATGTAAATTTTTTCTCTAGAAATAATTTCAACAACAATGCTTATATGGGTAATTTCAATCCTAGACCGTTTCCTGGAAATTCCTCTAATAATTATTGAAATACTTATGGTACTTCTTATAATAATAATAATATGATGCCCTCTGATCTTCAAAGTAATATTAAAGAATTTATTAGTTCTCAAAAGAATTTCAATGCTATGATAGAAGAAAAATTGAATAGAGTTAATGAATTGGCTAGGAACATGGATAGAATTGCTCATGATGTGGAAAATCTCAAAATTAAAATTTTGCCATCCAAGCATGATATAAATGAGTCTATTAAATCTATCTATGTTTCCATTAATGAAAGTAAAGAAAGGACCGCTAGGTTGAGAGCTAAGCGAGAATTTATAGAAAAAGCGATTCCACCCGGTTTCTATCGTAGTAATGATGAAGATATTAAAATGATTGGTGTCACTCCTATTGAATCATTATTTAGTAACATAAAACTTGATGAAAAAGGGACTGGAGAAGAGTCAACTTTAGATAGAAGGAGTCCCACTTGCTTGGAGGGTGATAATCTTGATCATAAAAATGAAAAAAGTGGGTTTGGAGAGGTCAAAACTTTAAATAGTAATGCACCCACTACTTTGGATTAAAAGGACTTTAATTATGATAGTTGTTCTTTAATTGAGTGTATTTCCTTGTTGCAATCCATGATTAATTCACCAAATGCATATGAACAAAATAAAGCTTTCACTAAACATATCGTAGAAGCCATGATGAAAACACATGAAGAAAAGCTTGAGTTGGAAGTATCAATTCTTAGAAAATTACAAGATGAATGGGAACCTACTATTAAAGTAAAAAATTAAAGATTATGAATGTAATGCCCTTTGTGATCTTGGTGCTAGCGTTTACACTATACCAAAGTCTTTGTGTGATGTGCTAGGTCTCACCGACATGGAGCCTTGTTCCCTTAATTTGCACCTTGCGGATTCCACTATTAAAAAGCCATTGGGTAGAATAAATGATGTGCTTATTCTTGCAAATAGAAATTATGTGCCAGTGGACTTTATTGTTCTTGATATTGAATGCAATCCTTCTTGCCCCATGATACTTGGTAGGCCTTTTCTTCGAACAATTGGTGCTATTATTGATATGAAAGAAGGTAATATAAGATTTCAATTTCCACTAAAGAAAGGGATGGAACACACCCCTAGAAAGATAATTAAAGCACCTTATGAATCTATCATGAGGGCCACTTATGGAATTAACTTGAAGGATGACAACACTTGAAACTTTGCATTATGCCTAGCTAGGGGCATAAAACAATAGCGCTTGTTGGGAGGCAACCCAATGAATAAAATAAATTTTTGCTTTTACCTTCTGGATTTGAGTGTTTGCATGATTATAGCATCTGTTATGATTGTGTTTTTATGTTTAAATTAGTGTTTGTGCCAAGTAATGCCTTTGGTATGATTTGGAAGATAGTATGATAGATGCTGTTGGAAAACAAAAACTTTTGCGTCCAGTGTTGGAATTTCTAATTTTCGCTGGAGTGTCAGAACCTTCTGAATTTTTTACACAGTATTGATATATGAATTTCCCACGTTTTTATAATTTTTCAGAATTTTTGGAGTTACAGAAGTATGACCATAATTCAGATCTTTACAGACTGTTCTGTTTTAGACAGATTCTGTTTTTGTTGCATAGTTTGCTTATTTTGATGAATCTATGGATCGTATCGGGGGGTATGAGTCATGGAGAAGTTGTAGTACAGTAGCATTATGCCAATATTAAATATGAATCAATTTATCACAGTACCTAAAGTTTAATATTTGTTTGTTATACAGATCTCACGAGGTTTCTGTTGAGTTTTGTGTGCTGAAGTTTTCAAGTTTTGGGTGAGACTACGATGGATAAAGGAATAAGGAGCGGCAAGAGCCTAAGCTTGGGGATGCCCAAGGCACTCCAAGGTAATATCCAAGAAAGACTCAAGCGTCTAAGCTTGGGGATGCCTCGGAAGGCATCCCCTCTTTCGTCTACAATCTATCGGTAACTCACTTGGAGCTATATTTTTATTCATCACATGATATGTGTTTTACTTGGAGCGTCTTGTGATATAGTTTGTTTGATTTTGTTTGCTTTTTAGTTTCTCACAATCATCTTTGCTGAATACACCTTTTTGAGAGGGACACACATTATTCGTGATTTGTTAGAATACTCTATGTGCTTCACTTATATCTTTTGAGCTAGGCAGTTGCTCTAGTGCTTCACTTATATCTTTTAGAGCACGTCGATGGTTATATTTTAAAGAAATAGTTGCACTCTCATGCTTCACTTATATCTTTTTGAGAGTCTCATGATAGCAAGGGTAATATGCACGGGTTATGAATTTGGTCCTGATATGATAGGTATTCAAGAGGGATATAATAAAAACTTTCATGTAGATCACTGAATATGATAAGTTTGATTCCTTGCAATAGTTTTGCGATATTAAGATGGTAATATGGGGGAGGTATTAGTAGATAATTGTGGTTTAGTAAAAATATTGGCGTTAAGGTTTGTGATTCCCGAAGCATGCACGTATGATCTGTCGTTATGCTAAGAAGTTGGAGCATGATTTATTATTGATTGTCTACCTTATGAGTGGCGGTCGGGGATGAGCGATGGACCTTGTCCTACCAATCTATCCCTCTAGGGGCATGCGTAGTAGTACTTTGCTTCGAGGGCTAATAAACTTTCACAATAAGTATGTGAGTTCTTTATAACTATTGTGAGTCCATGGATTATACGCACTCTCACCCTTCCGCAATTTGCTAGCCTCTTCGGTACCGTGCATTGCCCTTTCTCACATCGAGAGTTGGTGCAAACTTCGTCGGTGCATCCAAACCCCGTGATATGATACGCTCTATCACACATAAGCCTCTTTATATCTTCCTCAAAACAGCCACCATACCTACCTATCATGGCATTTCCTTAGCCATTCCGAGATATATTGCCATGCAACTTCCACCGTTCCATTTTTATGGCACACATCATCATTTTCATATTGCTTTGCATGATCATATAGCTGACATAGTATTTGTGGCTCAGCCTGTTGGAAATATGCCCTAGAGGCAATAATAAATTGGTTATTATTATATTTCCTTGTTCATGATAATCGTTTATTATCCATGCTATAATTGTATTGATTGGAAACTCAAATACATGTGTGGGTACATAGACAACACTGTGTCCCTAGTAAGCCTCTAGTTAACTAGCTCGTTGATCAAAGATGGTTAAGGTTTCCTAGCCATAGACATGAGATGTCATTTGATAACGGGATCACATCATTAGGAGAATGATGTGATGGACAAGACCCAAACTGTAAACGTAGCATATGATCGTGTCAGTTTATTGCTATTGTTTTCTGCATGTCAAGTATCTGTTCCTATGACCATGAGATCATGCAACTCCCTGACATCGGAGGAGTACCTTGTGTGTATCAAACGTCGCAACGTAACTGGGTGACTATAAAGGTGCTCTACAGGTATCTCCGAGGATGTCTGTTGGGTTGGCATGGATCAAGACTGGGATTTGTTACTCCGTGTGACGGAGAGGTATCTCAGGGCCCACTCGGTAATACAACATCACAATGAGCCTTGCAAGCAATGTGACTAAAGTGTTATCCACGAGATCTTGTATTACGGAACGAGTAAAGAGACTTGCCAGTAACGAGATTGAACTAGGTATAGAGATACCAACGATCGAATCTCGGGCAAGTAACATACCGAAGAACAAAGGGAACAACATACGGGATTAACTGAATCCTTGACATAGAGGTTCGACCGATAAAGATCTTCGTAGAATATGTAGGAGCCAATATGGGCATCCAGGTCCCGCTATTGGTTATTGATCGTAGAGGTGTCTCGGTCATGTCTACATAGTTCTCGAACCCGCAGGGTCTACACACTTAACGTTTGGTGACGATTAGTATAGTTGAGTTATTATGTTGGTGACCGAAGGTTGTTCGGAGTCCCGGATAAGATCCCGGACATAACGAGGATCTCCGGAAGAGTCCGGAGGTAAAGATTGTGTTGGAAATATGCCCTAGAGGCAATAATAAATTGGTTATTATTATATTTCCTTGTTCATGATAATCGTTTATTATCCATGCTATAATTGTATTGATTGGAAACTCAAATACATGTGTGGGTACATAGACAACACTGTGTCCCTAGTAAGCCTCTAGTTGACTAGCTCGTTGATCAAAGATGGTTAAGGTTTCCTAGCCATTGACATGAGATGTCATTTGATAACGGGATCACATCATTAGGAGAATGATGTGATGGACAAGACCCAAACTGTAAACGTAGCATTTGATCGTGTCAGTTTATTGCTATTGTTTTCTGCATGTCAAGTATCTGTTCCTTTGACCATGAGATCATGCAACTCACTAACACCGGAGGAATACCTTGTGTGTATCAAACGTCGCAACGTAACTGGGTGACTATAAAGGTGCTCTACAGGTATCTCCGAGGGTGTCTGTTGGGTTGGCATGGATCAAGACTGGGATTTGTTACTCCGTATGACGGAGAGGTATCTCAGGGCCCACTCGGTAATACAACATCACAATGAGCCTTGCAAGCAATGTGACTAAAGTGTTAGCCACGAGATCTTGTATTACGGAACGAATAAAGAGACTTACCGGTAACGAGATTGAACTAGGTATAGAGATACCGACGATCGAATCTCGGGCAAGTAACATACCGAAGAACAAAGGGAACAGCATACGGGATTAACTGAATCCTTGACATAGAGGTTCGACCGATAAAGATCTTCGTAGAATATGTAGGAGCCAATATGGGCATCCAGGTCCCGCTATTGGTTATTGGCCGTAGAGGTGTCTCGGTCATGTCTACATAGTTCTCGAACCCGCAGGGTCTACACACTTAACGTTTGGTGACGATTAGTATAATTGAGTTATTATGTTGGTGACCGAAAGTTGTTCGGGGTCCCGGATAAGATCCCGGACATGACGAGGATCTCCGGAATAGTCCGGAGGTAAAGATTGATATATGTGATAATAGTGTTTTGATCTCCGGAAGAGTTCCGAAGTTCACCGGAAGAGGTTCCGGATGTTTACCGAAGTGTTCGGGTGCAGCAACACTTTATATGAGCCAAAGGGATAAAGCCCACAAGGTATTGGAAAGTGCAAAAGTAGTTTTGCTGCCGCGTAAGCGGTACTACCGCTTGGTGAAGCGGTACTACCGCCGGAGCGGTACTACCGCTTGTGTGAAGCGGTACTACCGCCCAAGCGGTACTACCGCTTGTGTGAAGCGGTACTACCGCTTGTGCGCGGCTGTGCACGGTTCGGCAGGGATCCGAGTTGGACTCTTTCCCTGCGGGCCAAACCGACCTTGTGCGGGCAAAACCGACCCGGAGGAGGCTTTTACTCCAAGTTTAGACCCCAAGGCTCAACATATAAATAGAGGGGCAGGGCTAGCACACGGGACACATCAGGATTTCCCAAGCCGTGTGCCGGCAACCCTAGCCCTCTAGTTCCTCCGTCATAATCTCCGTAGCGCTTGGCGAAGCCCTGCAGAGATTGTTCCTCACCACCATCACCACGCCGTCGTGCTGCTGGAACTCAACCACTACTTCATCATCGCTCGCTGGATCGAGGAGGTGAAGGCGTCATCAAGCCGTACGTGTGTTGAACGCGGAGGTGCCGTCCGTTCGGCACTAGATCGGAAGGATCGTGATTGGATCGCGGGACGCTCGGCGATTTGGATCGCGAAGACGTTCGACTACATCAACCGCGTTTATTAACGCTTCCGCTTAGCGATCTACAAGGGTATGTAGATTCACTCTCCCTCTCGTAGATGCTCATCACCATGGATAGATCTTATGTGTGCGTAGGAAAATTTTTGTTTCCCATGCAACGTTCCCCAACAGATTGATATATGTGATAATAGTGTTTTGATTTCCGGAAGGGTTCCGGAATTCACCGGAAGGGGTTCCGGATGTTTACCGAAGTGTTCGGGTGCAGCAACACTTTATATGAGCCAAAGGCGTAAAGCCCACGAGGTATTGGAAAGTGCAAAAGGAAGTTTTGCTGTTGCCTTAAGCGGTACTACCGCTGGTAAGGCAATACTACCGCGTAAGCGGTACTACCGCTTATGTGAAGCGGTACTACCGCTTGTGTGAAGCGGTAGCTTGTGTGAAGTGGTACTACCGCTCAAGCGGTACTACCGCTCGTGAGCGGTACTACCGCTTGTGTGCGGTACTGCAGGGATCCGAGTTGGACTCTTTCCCTGCGGGCCAAACCGACCTTGTGCGGGCAAAACCGACCTGGAGGAGGCTTTTACTCCAAGTTTAGACCCCAAGGCTCAACATATAAATAGAGGGGCAGGGCTAGCACACGGGATTGATTAAGATTTCCCAAGCCGTGTGCCGGCAACCCTAACCCTCTAGTTCTCCCGTCATAATCTCCGTAGTGCTTGGCGAAGCCCTGCAGAGATTGTTCCTCACCACCATCACCACGCCGTCGTGCTGCCGGAACTCATCTACTACTTCATCATCGCTCGCTGGATCGAGGAGGTGAAGGCGTCATCAAGCCGTACGTGTGTTGAACGCGGAGGTGCCGTCCGTTCGGCACTAGTTCGTGATCGGATCGAGGGACGACTTGTGATTTGGATCGCGGAGACGTTCGACTACATCAACCGCGTTTCTTAACGCTTCCGCTTAGCGATCTACAAGGGTATGTAGATTCACTCTCCCTCTCGTAGATGCTCATCACCATGGATAGATCTTGTGTGTGCGTAGGAAATTTTTTTGTTTCCCATGCAACGTTCCCCAACAGTGGTATCAGAGCTAGGTCTATGCGTAGATGAGATCTCGAGTAGAACACAAACGAGTTGTGGGCGTGGGTGTATACATATTGCTTGCCGTTACTAGTTGATACTTGATTCGGCGGTATTGTGAGATGAAGCGGCCCGGACCGACATTACGCGTACGCTTACGCGAGACAGGTTCCTTCAACTGACATGTAACTTCGTTGCATAAAGATGGCTAGCGGGTGTCTGTCTCTCTCACTTTAGTTGAATCGATTTCAATGAAGAGGGTTCTTTTAGAAGATCAAAAAGCAATCACTACACCACGTTGTGGTTTTGCGTAGGTAAGAACGGTTCTTGCAAACCCGTAGCAGCCACGTAAAATTTGCAACAACAATTAGAGGACGTCTAACTTGTTTTTGCAGGGTATGTTGTGATGTGATATGGCCAATTACATGATGAGATATATGTGATGTATGAGATGATCATGTGTTGTATAGAATATCACAACTTGCATGTCGATGAGTACGGCAACTGGCAGGAGCCATAGAGTTGTCTTTAATTATTTTCGCCGTTTTGCTTTACTTTATCGCTATGAGTTAGCAATAGTCGTGGAAGCAACAGTCGGCGCGACAACCTCATGGCGACACGTTGATGGAGATCAAGATGATGGAGATCATGGTGTCATGTCGGTGACGATGGAGATCATGCCGGTGCTTTGGAGATGGAGATCAAAAGCACAAGTTCATGGCCATATCATGTCACTTATGATTTGCATGTGATGTTAATCCTTTTATGCATCTTATTTTGCTTAGGACGACGGTAGCGTTATAAGGTGATCCCTCACATAAATTTCAAGATAAAATTGTGTTCTCCCCGAGTGTGCACCGTTGCGAAAGTTTGTCGTTTCGAGACACGCCGTGATGATCGGGTGTGATAGACTCTACGTTCACATACAACGGGTGTAAGCCATGTTGCACATGCGGAACACTCGGGTTAAACTTGACGATCCTAGCATGTACAGACATGGCCTCGGAACACAAGAGACCGAAAGGTCGAACATGAGTCATATAGTAGATATGATCAACATAAAGATGTTCACCATTGAAACCACCTCAACTCACGTGATGATCGGACTTGAGTTGGTGGATTTGGATCATGTTACACTCGAATGACCGGAGGGATGTCTATTTGAGTGGGAGTTTTTAAGTAATATGATTAACTAAACTCATTATCTAGAACAATAGTCTAAGTTGTCTTTGCTATATTTATGTTGTAGATCATGGCTCGCGCAGTAGCACCCCTGAATTTTAATGCGTTCCTAGAGAAAGCTAAGTTGAAAGATGATGGAAGTAACTTTGTGGACTGGGCCCGTAATCTAAGGATTATCCTTACGGCTTCCCAGAAGGCTTATGTCCTTGATGCACCGCTTGGTGATCCACCCGCTCCAGTTGAGTCTCTAGACGTTGTGAACGCCTGGCAGGCTCGTTCTGAAGATTACTCAATAGTTCAATGTGCAATATTGTATGGCTTAGAACTGGGACTTCAAAGACGTTTTCAACGTCATGGAGCATATGAGATGTTCCAGGAGTTGAAGTTTATCTTTCAGAAGAATGCCCGGATCGAGAGATATGAGATCTCCAATAAGTTCTATGCTTGCAAGATGGAGGAGAACGGGTCTATCAGTGATCACGTGCTCAGAATGTCTGGGTACTCCACCCGTCTGGCTGAATTGGGGATGCCCCTTCCGCCAGAGGCTATCACTGACAGAGTTCTTCAATCATTGCCACCTAGCTACAAGAGCTTCGTGTTGAACTATAACATGCACGGGATGAACAAGTCAGTCGCCGAGCTGTTTGCGATGCTGAAAGCCGCTGAGTCTGAAATTCAGAAGGAGCATCAAGTGTTGATGGTCAATAAAACCACTAGTTTCAAGAAAAATGGCAAGGGTAAGAAGGGTAACTACAAGAAGAGTGGCAAAGCAGTTGCTCCTCTCGTGAAGAAACCCAAGGCTGGACCCAAACCAAAAACTGTGTGTTTTCATTGCAAGGGAACTGGACACTGGAAGCGGAACTGCCCCAAGTATTTGACTGACAAGAAGGCGGCCAACAACAAACAAGGTATATATGATACACATGTTATTGATGTGTACCTTACCAACTCTCGTTGTAGTGCCTGGGTATTTGATACCGGTGCGGTTGCTCATATTTGCAACTCAAAACAGGAACTGCGGAATAGACGGAGGCTGGCAAAGGACGAAGTGACGATGCGCGTGGGAAATGGTTCCAAGGTTGATGTGATCGCCATCGGCATGCTCGCTCTTCGATTACCATCGGGATTAGTGATGAACCTGAATAATTGTTATTTAGTGCCTGCGTTAAGCATGAACATTATATCTGGATCTTGTTTAATGCGAGACGGTTACTCATTTAAATCAGAGAATAATGGTTGTTCTATTTATATGAGTAATATCTTTTATGGTCATGCACCCAATGTGAGGGGTTTATTCTTATTGAATCTCGATAGTAATGATACACATGTTCATAACATTGATGCCAAAAGATGTAGAATTGATAATGATAATACCACTTTCTTGTGGCACTGCCGTTTAGGTCATATTGGCGTAAAACGCATGAGGAAGCTCCATGCTGATGGACTTTTGGAGTCACTTGATTTTGAATCACTTGACACATGCGAGCCATGCCTCATGGGCAAGATGACTAAAACGCCGTTCTCTGGAACAATGGAACGGGCAAGTGACTTATTGGAAATCATACATACTGATGTGTGCGGTCCGATGAGTATTGAGGCGCGCGGTGGTTATCGTTATTTTCTCACCTTCACTGATGACTTAAGTAGATATGGGTATATTAACTTAATGAAACACAAGTCTGAAACATTTGAAAAGTTCAAACAATTTCAGAGTGAAGTTGAGAATCATCGTAACAAGAAGATTAAATTCCTACGATCTGATCGAGGAGGAGAATATCTGAGTTATGAGTTTGGCAGTCACTTAAGACAATGTGGAATTGTTTCACAATTGACACCGCCTGGAACACCACAGCGTAATAGTGTGTCCGAACGTCGTAATCGAACCTTATTGGATATGGTGCGATCTATGATGTCTCTTGCCGATTTGCCACTATCGTTTTGGGGTTATGCATTAGAGACAGCTGCATTCACTTTAAATAGGGCACCATCGAAATCCGTTGAGACGACGCCATATGAACTTTGGTTTGGCAAGAAGCCAAAGCTGTCGTTTCTTAAAGTTTGGGGATGTGATGCTTATGTCAAAAAGCTTCAGCCTGAAAAGCTGGAACCCAAAGCGGAGAAATGCGTCTGCATAGGATACCCAAAAGAGACAGTTGGGTATACCTTCTACCTCAGATCCGAAGGCAAAGTGTTTGTCGCTAAAAACGGAACATTTCTTGAGAAAGAGTTTCTCTCGAAAGAATTGAGTGGGAGGAAGATAGAACTTGATGAGGTTGTTGAACCTTTACTTCAACCTGAAAGTAGCGCAACGCAGAAAGATGTTTCTGTAGAGCCTACATCAGCTGAAGAGGAAGTTAATGATGATGATCATGAAGCTTTGGATCAAGTTGCTATCGAACCTCGTAGGTCGACAAGGACGCGTACTGCTCCTGAGTGGTACGGCAACCCTGTCTTAGAGGTCATGTTGTTAGACAACGATGAACCTACGAGCTATGGAGAAGCGATGATGGGCCCGGATTCCGAGAAGTGGTTAGAGGCCATGAAATCCGAGATGGGATCCATGTATGAAAACAAAGTGTGGACTTTGGAAGTATTACCTGAAGGGCGTAAGGCCATTCAGAACAAATGGATCTTTAAGAGGAAGACGGACGCGGACGGTAATGTCACCGTCTATAAAGCTCGACTTGTGGCAAAGGGTTTTTCACAAGTTCAAGGAGTTGACTACGATGAGACCTTCTCACCCGTAGCGATGCTTAAGTCCGTCAGAATCATGTTAGCAATAGCTGCCTTTTTCGATTATGAAATTTGGCAGATGGATGTCAAAACAGCGTTCCTTAACGGTTTCCTTAAGGAAGAGTTGTATATGATGCAACCAGAAGGTTTTGTCGATCCAGAGAATGCTGACAAAGTTTGCAAACTCCAGCGATCCATTTATGGACTGGTGCAAGCATCTCGGAGTTGGAATCTTCGCTTTGATGAGGTGATCAAAGCGTTCGAGTTTATACAAGTTTACGGAGAAGCTTGTATTTACAAGAAAGTGAGTGGGAGCTCTATAGCGTTTCTAATATTATATGTGGATGACATATTGTTGATTGGAAACAATATAGAAATGTTGGAAGGCGTGAAGGAATATTTGAACAAGAGTTTTTCAATGAAGGACCTAGGAGAAGCTGCTTTCATATTAGGCATCAAGATCTATAGAGATAGATCGAGACGCTTAATAGGACTTTCACAAAGCACATACCTTGACAAAGTTTTGAAGAAGTTCAAAATGGATCAGTCCAAGAAGGGGTTCTTGCCTGTATTGCAAGGTGTGAAGTTGAGTAAGACTCAATGCCCAGTGACTGCAGAAGATAGAGAAAAGATGAGTGTCATCCCCTATGCCTCAGCCATAGGCTCTATCATGTATGCAATGCTGTGCACAAGACCCAATGTCAGCCTTGCCATAAGTATGGCCGGAAGGTTTCAAAGTGATCCAGGAATGGAACACTGGACGGCGGTCAAGAATATCCTGAAGTACCTGAAAAGGACTAAGGACATGTTTCTCGTTTATGGAGGTGATCAAGAGCTCGTCGTAAAGGGTTATGTCGATGCAAGCTTTGACACTGATCCGGATGACTCTAAGTCGCAAACCGGATACGTATTTATTCTTAATGGGGGTGCGGTTAGCTGGTGCAGTTCCAAGCAAAGCGTGGTAGCTGATTCTACATGCGAAGCGGAGTACATCGCTGCCTCGGAGGCGGCGAAGGAAGGTGTCTGGATGAAGGAGTTCATGACAGATCTTGGAGTAGTGCCTAGTGCGCTTAACCCAATGACTCTGTTTTGTGATAATACTGGTGCCATTGCTCTAGCCAAGGAACCAAGATTTCACAAGAGGACCAGACACATAAAGCGACGTTTCAATTCCATCCGCGATTACATCAAGGAGGACGACATAAATATTTGCAAAGTACACACGGATCTGAATGTTGCAGATCCGATGACTAAACCTCTTCAGGGGGCTAAACATGAACAACACCAGAACTGTATGGGTGTTCGATTCATTACAATGTAAATCACATAGTGATGTGAACTAGATTATTGACTCTAGTGCAAGTGGGAGACTGTTGGAAATATGCCCTAGAGGCAATAATAAATTGGTTATTATTATATTTCCTTGTTCATGATAATCGTTTATTATCCATGCTATAATTGTATTGATTGGAAACTCAAATACATGTGTGGGTACATAGACAACACTGTGTCCCTAGTAAGCCTCTAGTTAACTAGCTCGTTGATCAAAGATGGTTAAGGTTTCCTAGCCATAGACATGAGATGTCATTTGATAACGGGATCACATCATTAGGAGAATGATGTGATGGACAAGACCCAAACTGTAAACGTAGCATATGATCGTGTCAGTTTATTGCTATTGTTTTCTGCATGTCAAGTATCTGTTCCTATGACCATGAGATCATGCAACTCCCTGACATCGGAGGAGTACCTTGTGTGTATCAAACGTCGCAACGTAACTGGATGACTATAAAGGTGCTCTACAGGTATCTCCGAGGATGTCTGTTGGGTTGGCATGGATCAAGAGTGGGATTTGCTACTCCGTGTGACGGAGAGGTATCTCAGGGCCCACTCGGTAATACAACATCACAATGAGCCTTGCAAGCAATGTGACTAAAGTGTTAGCCATGAGATCTTGTATTACGGAACGAGTAAAGAGACTTGCCAGTAACGAGATTGAACTAGGTATAGAGATACCGACGATCGAATCTCGGGCAAGTAACATACCGAAGAACAAAGGGAACAACATACGGGATTAACTGAATCCTTGACATAGAGGTTCGACCGATAAAGATCTTCGTAGAATATGTAGGAGCCAATATGGGCATCCAGGTCCCGCTATTGGTTATTGATCGTAGAGGTGTCTCGGTCATGTCTACATAGTTCTCGAACCCGCAGGGTCTACACACTTAACGTTTGGTGACGATTAGTATAGTTGAGTTATTATGTTGGTGACCGAAGGTTGTTCGGAGTCCCGAATAAGATCCCGGACATAACGAGGATCTCCGGAAGAGTCCGGAGGTAAAGATTGATATATGTGATAATAGTGTTTTGATCTCCGGAAGGGTTCCGGAATTCATCAGAAGGGGTTCCGGATGTTTACCGAAGTGTTCGGGTGCAGCAACACTTTATATGAGCCAAAGGCGTAAAGCCCACGAGGTATTGGAAAGTGCAAAAGGAAGTTTTGCTGCTGCCTTAAGCGGTACTACCGCTGGTAAGGCAGTACTACCGCGTAAGCGGTACTACCGCTTGTGTGAAGCGGTACTACCGCTCAAGCGGTACTACCGCTTGTGTGAAGCGGTACTACCGCTCAAGCGGTACTACCGCTCGTGAGCGGTACTACCGCTTGTGTGCGGTCCTGCAGGGATCCGAGTTGGACTCTTTCCCTGCGGGCCAAACCGACCTTGTGCGGGCAAAACCGACCTGGAGGAGGCTTTTACTCCAAGTTTAGACCCCAAGGCTCAACATATAAATAGAGGGGCAGGGCTAGCACACGGGATTGATTAAGATTTCCCAAGCCGTGTGCCGGCAACCCTAACCCTCTAGTTCTCCCGTCATAATCTCCGTAGTGCTTGGTGAAGCCCTGCAGAGATTGTTCCTCACCACCATCACCACGCCGTCGTGCTGCCGGAACTCATCTACTACTTCATCATCGCTCGCTGGATCGAGGAGGTGAAGGCGTCATCAAGCCGTACGTGTGTTGAACGCGGAGGTGCCGTCCGTTCGGCACTAGTTCGTGATCGGATCGAGGGACGACTTGCGATTTGGATCGCGGAGACGTTCGACTACATCAACCGCGTTTCTTAACGCTTCCGCTTAGCGATCTACAAGGGTATGTAGATTCACTCTCCCTCTCGTAGATGCTCATCACCATGGATAGATCTTGTGTGTGCGTAGGAAATTTTTTTGTTTCCCATGCAACGTTCCCCAACACAGCCATCGTTCATCATTTTTATACATGTTACGCTAGCATCATTGCACATCCTGGTACACTGCCAGAGGCGTTCATATAGAGTCATATTTTTGTTCTAGTATCGAGTTGTAATATTGAGTTGTAAGTAAATAGAGGTGTGATGATCATCATTATTAGAGCATTGTTCCAGTGAGGAAAGGATGATGGAGACCATGATTCCCCCACAAGTCGGGATGAGACTCCGGACGAAAAATATAAAGAAAAAAAAAGAGGCGAAAAAGAGCCATGAAAAAAAATGAGAGAAAAAGAGAGAAGGGGCAATGTTACTATCCTTTTCCACACTTGTGCTTCAGAGTAGCACCACATTTTTCATATAGAGAGTCTCCTATTTTGTCACTTTCATATACTAGTGGGAATTTTTCATTATAGAACTTGGCTTGTATATTCCAATGACGGGCTTCCTCAAATGCCCGAGGTCTTCATGAGAAAGCAAGTTGGATGCACACCCACTTAGTTTTCATGTTGAGCTTTCATATACTTGTAGCTCTTAGTGCATCCGTTGCATGGCAATCCCTACTCCTCGCATTGACATCAATTGATGGGCATCTCCATAGCCCGTTGATTAGCCTCGTTGATGCGAAACTTTCTCCCTTTTTGACTTCTCTTATTTACCTCTACCACCACACTCTATTCCACCCATAGTGCTATATTCATGGCTTGCGCTCATGTATTGAGTGGGAGTTGAAAAAGCTGAAGCGCGTTAAAAAGTATGAACCAATTGCTCGGCTTGTCATCGGGGTAGTGCATGATAAATACTTTGTGTGAAGAAGATGGAGCATGACAGGATTGTATGATTTTGTAGGGATAACGTTCTTTAGCATTTTTATTTTGAAAGACATGATTGTTTATTAGTATGCCTGAGTATTGATGTCTTTATATCAAATTATAGACTATTGCTTTGAATCATTCGGATCTTATTATTCATACCGTAAGAGAAAGATTACATGATGAAACATGATAGGTAGCATTCCACATCAAAAATTATGTTTTTATCATTTATCTACTCGAGGACGAGCAGGAATTAAGCTTGGGGATGCTTGATACGTCTCCAACGTATCTACAATTTTTGATTGTTCCATGCTATTATAGTATCAATCTTGGATGTTTTTATATGCAATTATATATCATTTTTTGGGACTAACCTATTAACCTAGTGCCCAGTGCCAGTTGCTGTTTTCTGCTTGTTTTTGGCTTTTCAGAGAATCAGTACCAAATGAAGTCCAAATGCCACAAAACTTTTTGGAGATTTTTTTCTGGACAAAAGAGGCCCTGGAGACTTGGAGAGGAGGCCAGAAGGTTCACGAAGCCTCCGCAAGGCAACAGGGCATGGCCCCAGGGGGAGGGGGCGCCCTGATGCCTTGTGGGGCCCATGTGTCTCCGTTTGACCTAATTCCACTCCTATAAATTCACAAATATTCAGAAACCATCAGGGAGTCAGAAGAGAAAACCTTTCCGCCGCCGCAAGCCTCTGTTCTTCTGCGATCCCATCTGGAGGCCTTTTCCGGTACTCTGCCGGAGGGGGAATCGATCACAGAGGGCTTCTACATCAACCTTGCTGCCCTTCCGATGATGTGTGAGTAGTTTACCACAGACCTACGGGTCCATAGCTAGTAGCTAGATGACTTCTTCTCTCTCTTTGATCTTCAATACCATGTTCTCCTTGATGTTCTTGGAGTTCTATCCGATGTAATCTTCTTTTGCGGTGTGTTTGTTGGGATCCGATGAATTGTGAGTTTATGATCAGATTATTCATGAGAAATATTTGAGTATTTTCTGAACTCTTTTATGCATGATTAAATATAGCTTTGTATTTCTCTCCGATCTATCGATTTGGTTTGGCCAACCAGATTGGTTTATCTTGCAATGAGAGAGGTGCTTTGTGATGGGTTCAATCTTGCGGTGCTCAATGCCAGTGACAGAAAGGGACAAGACACATATTTGTATTGTTGCCATTAAGGATAAAAAGATGAGGTTTATTCATATTGCTTGAATTTGCTTCTCTACATCATGTCATCTTGCTTAAGGCGTTACTCTGTTTTTATTAACTTAATACTCTAGATGCATGCTGGATAGCGGTCGATGAGTGGAGTAATAGTAGTAGATGCAGGCAGGAGTCGGTCTACTTGTATCGGACGTGATGCCTATATACATGATCAGTGCCATGAATCTGTCATAAATATTTGCTTTTCTATCAATTGCCCAACAATAATTTGTTTACCCACCGTATGTTTTTGTGCTCGAGAGAGAAGCCTCTAGTGAAAACTATGGCCCCCGGGTCTATCTTTATCATATAAAAAAACATAAAAATACCTTGCTGCAATTTATTTACCTTTAATTAGTTTAGTAATTTACTTTATCAATTTATCTCTATCAGACTTAATCCTTGCAAGTAACCGCTAAGAGTATTGACAACCCTCTTATTCGCGTTGGGTGCAAGTGTTTGCTTTTGTGTGTGTAGGTGCTGTTCACTGGATCTTGCTTGGTTCTCCTACTGGATTGATAACCTTGGTTCTTAACTGAGGAAAATACTTATCTCTACTATACTGCATCATCCTCTCCTCTTCGGGGAAATACCAATGCAGTCTACAAGTAGCAAAGTGCTTCGCGCCAACCGAAAGGGGATCCGACAAAATCGGGTGGATTCCTGCACATATGGAGGAATTGGGCTCCCGAATGCGGGATCCCACAAAAAAAAATCCGGGATGGCCCGATTTGGCGGATCATCTCGGGCAGGGGATACGGGATGGATCCCGCAAACCGGCGGTTATTTTAACAGACGGCCCGTATCCCCGGCCCGAGCAGATGCTTCAAATTGGGCCGTCCCGTAAAAAAAAATTGTGGGATCCCGCATCCGCGAGCCCAATTCCTCCATATGTGCGGGAATCCACCTGATTTTGCCGGATCCCCTTTCGGTTGGTGCGAAGCAATTTCTGCCGACTTCCGTTCCTGCCTCCCGCCCCGATGCCGCCGCCCAATCGTCCTCCGACCTCGCCGCGTCCGCCCGGGCCTGCCACGGCTCCAACTCCTCCCGCCGCCGCTCCAATTCCTTCCGCCGCCGCGGCCACCATCAAGAGGAAGCGGCAAGGGAGCCATCTTGTCCAAAGCGGCGCAGTCGGCGCGGCACCACCGAGCGTTGCCCCCGCTCCGGTTGCACGTGTTGGGGAACGTTGCATGGGAAACAAAAATTTTCCTACGCACACACAAGATCTATCCATGGTGATGAGCATCTACGAGAGGGAGAGTGAATCTACATACCCTTGTAGATCGCTAAGCGGAAGCGTTTAAGAAACGCGGTTGATGTAGTCGAACGTCTCCGCGATCCAAATCGCAAGTCGTCCCTCGATCCGATCACGAACTAGCGCCGAACGGACGGCACCTCCGCGTTCAACACACGTACGGCTTGATGACGCCTTCACCTCCTCGATCCAGCGAGCGATGATGAAGTAGTGGTTGAGTTCCAGCAGCACGACGGCGTGGTGATGGTGGTGAGGAACAATCTCTGCAGGGCTTCGCCAAGCGCTACGGAGATTATGACGGAGGAACTAGAGGGTTAGGGTTGCCGCACACGGCTTGGGGAAATCTTGATGTGTCCCGTGTGCTAGCCCTGCCCCTCTATTTATATGTTGAGCCTTGGGGTCTAAACTTGGAGTAAAAGCCTCCTCCGGGTCGGTTTTTCCCGCACAAGGTCGGTTTGGCCCGCAGGGAAAGAGTCCAACTCGGATCCCTGCCGAACCGCGCACAGCCGCACACAAGCGGTAGTACCGCTTCACACAAGCGGTAGTACCGCTTGGGCGGTAGTACCGCTTCACACAAGCGGTAGTACCGCTCGGGCGGTAGTACCGCTTCACACAAGCGGTAGTACCGCTTACGCGGCAGCAAAACTACTTCTGCACTTTCCAATACCTCGTGGGCTTTTATCCCTAGGCCCATATAAAGTGTTGCTGCACCCGAACACTTCGGTAAACATCCGGAACCCCTTCCGGTGAACTCCGGAACTCTTCCGGAGATCAAAACACTATTATCACATATATCAATCTTTACCTCCGGACTATTCCGGAGATCCTCGTCATGTCCGGGATCTTATCCGGGACTCCGAACAACTTTCGGTCACCAACATAATAACTCAATTATACTAATCGTCACCAAACGTTAAGTGTGTAGACCCTGCGGGTTCGAGAACTATGTAGACATGACCGAGACACCTCTACGATCAATAACCAATAGCGGGACCTGGATGCCCATATTGGCTCCTACATATTCTACGAAGATCTTTATCGGTCGAACCTCTATGTCAAGGATTCAGTTAATCCCGTATGCTGTTCCCTTTGTTCTTCGGTATGTTACTTGCCCGAGATTCGATCGTCGGTATCACTATACCTAGTTCAATCTCGTTACCGGCAAGTCTCTTTACTCGTTCCGTAATACAAGATCTCGTGGCTAACACTTTAGTCACATTGCTTGCAAGGCTCATTGTGATGTTGTATTACTGAGTGGGCCCTGAGATACCTCTCCGTCATACGGAGTAACAAATCCCAGTCTTGATCCATGCCAACCCAACAGACACCCTCGGAGATACCTGTAGAGCACCTTTATAGTCACCCAGTTACGTTGCGACGTTTGATACACACAAGGTATTCCTCCGGTGTCAGTGAGTTGCATGATCTCATGGTCAAAGAAACAGATACTTGACATGCAGAAAACAATAGCAATAAACTGACACGATCAAATGCTACGTTCTTAGTTTGGGTCTTGTCCATCACATCATTCTCCTAATGATATGATCCCGTTATCAAATGACATCTCATGTCAATGGCTAGGAAACCTTAACCATCTTTGATCAACGAGCTAGTCAACTAGAGGCTAACTAGGGACACAGTGTTGTCTATGTACCCACACATGTATTTGAGTTTCCAATCAATACAATTATAGCATGGATAATAAACGATTATCATGAACAAGGAAATATAATAATAACCAATTTATTATTGCCTCTAGGGCATATTTCCAACAGTCTCCCACTTGCACTAGAGTCAATAATCTAGTTCACATCACTATGTGATTTATATTGTAATGAATCGAACACCCATGCAGTTCTGGTGTTGTTCATGTTTAGCCCTTGGAAGAGGTTTAGTCATCGGATCTGCAACATTTAGATCCGTGTGTACTTTGCAAATATTTATGTCGTCCTCCTTGATGTAATCGCGGATGGAATTGAAACGTCGTTTTATGTGTCTGGTCCTCTTGTGAAATCTTGGTTCCTTGGCTAGAGCAATGGCACCAGTGTTATCACAAAATAGAGTCATTGGGTTAAGCGCACTAGGCACTACTCCAAGATCTGTCATGAACTCCTTCATCCAGACACCTTCCTTCGCCGCCTCCGAGGCAGCGATGTACTCCGCTTCGCATGTAGAATCTGCTACCACGCTTTGCTTGGAACTGCACCAGCTAACCGCACCCCCATTAAGAATAAATACGTATCCGGTTTGCGACTTAGAGTCATCCGGATCAGTGTCAAAGCTTGCATCGACGTAACCCTTTACGACGAGCTCTTGATCACCTCCATAAACGAGAAACATGTCCTTAGTCCTTTTCAGGTACTTCAGGATATTCTTGACCGCCGTCCAGTGTTCCATTCCTGGATCACTTTGAAACCTTCCGACCATACTTATGGCAAGGCTGACATCGGGTCTTGTGCACAGCATTGCATACATGATAGAGCCTATGGCCGAAGCATAGGGGATGACACTCATCTTTTCTCTATCTTCTGCAGTCACTGGGCATTGAGTCTTACTCAACTTCACACCTTGCAAAACAGGCAAGAACCCCTTCTTGGACTGATCCATTTTGAACTTTTTCAAAATCTTATCAAGGTATGTGCTTTGTGAAAGTCCTATTAAGCGTCTCGATCTATCTCTATAGATCTTGATGCCTAATATGAAAGCAGCTTCTCCTAGGTCCTTCATTGAAAAACTCTTGTTCAAATATTCCTTCACGCTTTCCAACATTTCTATATTGTTTCCAATCAGTAATATGTCATCCACATATAATATTAGAAACGCTATAGAGCTCCCACTCACTTTCTTGTAAATACAAGCTTCTCCGTAAACTTGTATAAACTCGAACGCTTTGATCACCTCATCAAAACGAAGATTCCAACTCCGAGATGTTTGCACCAGTCCATAAATGGATCGCTGGAGTTTGCAAACTTTGTCAGCATTCTCTGGATCGACAAAACCTTCTGGTTGCATCATATACAACTCTTCCTTAAGGTAACCGTTAAGGAACGCTGTTTTGACATCCATCTGCCAAATTTCATAATCGAAAAAGGCAGCTATTGCTAACATGATTCTGACGGACTTAAGCATCGCTACGGGTGAGAAGGTCTCATCGTAGTCA
This sequence comes from Elymus sibiricus, assembly GCA_039707655.1. NCBI lineage: Eukaryota > Viridiplantae > Streptophyta > Magnoliopsida > Poales > Poaceae > Elymus > Elymus sibiricus. The sequence continues at coordinate 119,455,651 of CM077674.1, read as the reverse complement.
ACTCCTTGAACTTGTGAAAAACCCTTTGCCACAAGTCGAGCTTTATAGATGGTGACATTACCGTCCGCGTCCGTCTTCCTCTTAAAGATCCATTTGTTCTGAATGGCCTTACGCCCTTCAGGTAATACTTCCAAAGTCCATACTTTGTTTTCATACATGGATCACATCTCGGATTTCATGGCCTCTAACCACTTCTCGGAATCTGGGCCCATCATCGCTTCTCCATAGCTCGTAGGTTCATCGTTGTCTAACAACATGACCTCTAAGACAGGGTTGCCGTACCACTCGGGAGCAGTACGCGTCCTTGTCGACCTACGAGGTTCGATAGCAACTTGATCCAAAGCTTCATGATCATCATCATTAACTTCCTCTTCAGCTAATGTAGGCTCCACAGAAACAACTTTCTGCGCTGCGCTACTCTCAGGTTGAAGTAAAGATTCAACAACCTCATCAAGTTCTATCTTCCTCCCACTCAATTCTTTCGAGAGAAACTCTTTCTCAAGAAATGTTCCGTTTTTAGCGACAAACACTTTGCCTTCGGATCTGAGGTAGAAGGTATACCCAACTGTCTCTTTTGGGTATCCTATGAAGACGCATTTCTCCGCTTTGGGTTCCAGCTTTTCAGGCTGAAGCTTTTTGACATAAGCATCACATCCCCAAACTTTAAGAAACGACAACTTTGGCTTCTTGCCAAACCAAAGTTCATATGGCGTCGTCTCAACGGATTTCGATGGTGCCCTATTTAAAGTGAATGCAGCTGTCTCTAATGCATAACCCCAAAACGATAGTGGAAAATCGGCAAGAGACATCATAGATCGCACCATATCCAATAAAGTTCGATTACGACGTTCGGACACACCATTACGCTGTGGTGTTCCAGGCGGTGTCAGTTGTGAAACAATTCCACATTGTCTTAAGTGACTGCCAAACTCATAACTCAGATATTCTCCTCCTCGATCAGATCGTAGGAATTTAATCTTCTTGTTACGATGATTCTCAACTTCACTCTGAAATTGTTTGAACTTTTCAAATGTTTCAGACTTGTGTTTCATTAAGTAAATATACCCATATCTACTTAAGTCATCAGTGAAGGTGAGAAAGTAACGACAACCACCGCGTGCCTCAATGCTCATCGGACCGCACACATCAGTATGTATGATTTCCAATAAGTCACTTGCCCGTTCCATTGTTCCAGAGAACTGCGTTTTAGTCATCTTGCCCATGAGGCATGGCTCACATGTGTCAAGTGATTCAAAATCAAGTGACTCCAAAAGTCCATCAGCATGGAGCTTCTTCATGCGTTTTACGCCAATATGACCTAAACGGCAGTGCCACAAGAAAGTGGTATTATCATTATCAATTCTACATCTTTTGGCATCAATGTTATGAACATGTGTATCATTACTATCGAGATTCAATAAGAATAAACCCCTCACATCGGGTGCATGACCATAAAAGATATTACTCATATAAATAGAACAACCATTATTCTCTGATTTAAATGAGTAACCGTCTCGCAATAAACAAGATCCAGATATAATGTTCATGCTTAACGCAGGCACCAAATAACACTTATTTAGGTTCATCACTAATCCCGACGGTAATCGAAGAGCGAGCGTGCCGACGGCGATCACATCAACCTTGGAACCATTTCCCACGCGCATCGTCACTTCGTCCTTTGCCAGCCTCCGTCTATTCCGCAGTTCCTGTTTTGAGTTGCAAATATGAGCAACCGCACCGGTATCAAATACCCAGGCACTACAACGAGAGTTGGTAAGGTACACATCAATAACATGTATATCATATATACCTTGTTTGTTGTTGGCCGCCTTCTTGTCAGCCAAATACTTGGGGCAATTCCGCTTCCAGTGTCCAGTTCCCTTGCAATGAAAACACACAGTTTCTGGTTTGGGTCCAGCCTTGGGTTTCTTCACGAAAGGAGCAACTGCTTTGCCACTCTGCTTGGAGTTACCCTTCTTACCCTTGCCATTTTTCTTGAAACTAGTGGTTTTATTGACCATCAACACTTGATGCTCCTTCTGAATTTCAGACTCAGCGGCTTTCAGCATCGCAAACAGCTCGGCGACTGACTTGTTCATCCCGTGCATGTTATAGTTCAACACGAAGCTCTTGTAGCTAGGTGGCAATGATTGAAGAACTCTGTCAGTGATAGCCTCTGGCGGAAGGGGCATCCCTAACTCAGCCAGACGGGTGGAGTACCCAGACATTCTGAGCACGTGATCACTGATAGACCCGTTCTCCTCCATCTTGCAAGCATAGAACTTATCGGAGATCTCATATCTCTCGATCCGGGCATTCTTCTGAAAGATAAACTTCAATTCCTGGAACATCTCATATGCTCCATGACGTTCAAAACGTCTTTGAAGTCCCGGTTCTAAGCCATACAACATTGCACATTGAACTATTGAGTAATCATCAGAACGAGCCTGCCAGGCGTTCACAACGTCTAGAGACTCAACTGGAGCAGGTGGATCACCAAGCGGTGCATCAAGGACATAAGCCTTCTGGGAAGCCGTAAGGATAATCCTTAGATTACGGGCCCAGTCCACAAAGTTACTTCCATCATCTTTCAACTTAGCTTTCTCTAGGAACGCATTAAAATTCAGGGGTGCTACTGCGCGAGCCATGATCTACAACATAAATATAGCAAAGACAACTTAGACTATTGTTCTAGATAATGAGTTTAGTTAATCATATTACTTAAAAACTCCCACTCAAATTGACATCCCTCCGGTCATTCGAGTGTAACATGATCCAAATCCACCAACTCAAGTCCGATCATCACGTGAGTTGAGGTGGTTTCAATGGTGAACATCTTCATGTTGATCATATCTACTATATGACTCATGTTCGACCTTTCGGTCTCTTGTGTTCCGAGGCCATGTCTGTACATGCTAGGCTCGTCAAGTTTAACCCGAGTGTTCCGCACGTGCAACATGGCTTACACCCGTTGTATGCGAACGTAGAGTCTATCACACCCGATCATCACGGCGTGTCTCGAAACGACGAACTTTCGCAACGGTGCACACTTGGGGAGAACACAATTTATCTTGAAATTTAAGTGAGGGATCACCTTATAATGCTACCGTCGTCCTAAGCAAAATAAGATGCAAAAAAAAGATTAACATCACATGCAAATCATAAGTGACATGATATGGCCATGAACTTGTGCTTTTGATCTCCATCTCCAAAGCACCGGCATGATCTCCATCGTCACCGGCATGACACCATGATCTCCATCATCTTGATCTCCATCAACGTGTCGCCATAAGGTTGTCGCGCCGACTGTTGCTTCCACGACTATTGCTAACGTTTAGCGATAAAGTAAAGCATTACATAGCGCTTAATGATTGACACGCAGGTCATACAATAATTAAAGACAACTCTATGGCTCCTGCCAGTTGCCGTACTCATCGACATGCAAGTCGTGATATTCTATACAAAACATGATCATCTCATACATCACATATATCTCATCATGTAATTGGCCATATCATATCACATCATACCCTGCAAAAACAAGTTAGACGTCCTCTAATTGTTGTTGCAAATTTTACGTGGCTGCTACGGGTTTGCAAGAACCGTTCTTACCTACGCAAAACCACAACGTGGTGTAGTGATTGCTTTTTGATCTTCTAAAAGAACCCTCTTCATTGAAATCGATTCAACTAAAGTGAGAGAGACAGACACCCGCTAGCCATCTTTATGCAACGAAGTTACATGTCAGTTGAAGGAACCTGTCTCGCGTAAGTGTACGCGTAATGTCGGTCCGGGCCGCTTCATCTCACAGTACCGCCGAATCAAATATCAACTAGTAACGGCAAGCAATATGTATACATCCACGCCCACAACTCGTTTGTGTTCTACTCGAGATCTCATCTACGCATAGATCATGGCTCTGATACCACTGTTGGGGAACGTTGCATGGGAAACAAAAATTTTCCTACGCACACACAAGATCTATCCATGGTGATGAGCATCTACGAGAGGGAGAGTGAATCTACATACCCTTGTAGATCGCTAAGCGGAAGCGTTTAAGAAACGCGGTTGATGTAGTCGAACGTCTCCGCGATCCAAATCGCAAGTCGTCCCTCGATCCGATCACGAACTAGCGCCGAACGGACGGCACCTCCGCGTTCAACACACGTACGGCTTGATGACGCCTTCACCTCCTCGATCCAGCGAGCGATGATGAAGTAGTGGTTGAGTTCCAGCAGCACGACGGCGTGGTGATGGTGGTGAGGAACAATCTCTGCAGGGCTTCGCCAAGCGCTACGGAGATTATGACGGAGGAACTAGAGGGTTAGGGTTGCCGCACACGGCTTGGGGAAATCTTGATGTGTCCCGTGTGCTAGCCCTGCCCCTCTATTTATATGTTGAGCCTTGGGGTCTAAACTTGGAGTAAAAGCCTCCTCCGGGTCGGTTTTGCCCGCACAAGGTCGGTTTGGCCCGCAGGGAAAGAGTCCAACTCGGATCCCTGCCGAACCGCGCACAGCCGCACACAAGCGGTAGTACCGCTTCACACAAGCGGTAGTACCGCTTGGGCGGTAGTACCGCTTCACACAAGCGGTAGTACCGCTCGGGCGGTAGTACCGCTTCACACAAGCGGTAGTACCGCTTACGCGGCAGCAAAACTACTTCTGCACTTTCCAATACCTCGTGGGCTTTTATCCCTTGGCCCATATAAAGTGTTGCTGCACCCGAACACTTCGGTAAACATCCGGAACCCCTTCCGGTGAACTCCGGAACTCTTCCGGAGATCAAAACACTATTATCACATATATCAATCTTTACCTCCGGACTATTCCGGAGATCCTCGTCATGTCCGGGATCTTATCCGGGACTCCGAACAACTTTCGGTCACCAACATAATAACTCAATTATACTAATCGTCACCAAACGTTAAGTGTGTAGACCCTGCGGGTTCGAGAACTATGTAGACATGACCGAGACACCTCTACGATCAATAACCAATAGCGGGACCTGGATGCCCATATTGGCTCCTACATATTCTACGAAGATCTTTATCGGTCGAACCTCTATGTCAAGGATTCAGTTAATCCCGTATGCTGTTCCCTTTGTTCTTCGGTATGTTACTTGCCCGAGATTCGATCGTCGGTATCACTATACCTAGTTCAATCTCGTTACCGGCAAGTCTCTTTACTCGTTCCGTAATACAAGATCTCGTGGCTAACACTTTAGTCACATTGCTTGCAAGGCTCATTGTGATGTTGTATTACTGAGTGGGCCCTGAGATACCTCTCCGTCATACGGAGTAACAAATCCCAGTCTTGATCCATGCCAACCCAACAGACACCCTCGGAGATACCTGTAGAGCACCTTTATAGTCACCCAGTTACGTTGCGACGTTTGATACACACAAGGTATTCCTCCGGTGTCAGTGAGTTGCATGATCTCATGGTCAAAGAAACAGATACTTGACATGCAGAAAACAATAGCAATAAACTGACACGATCAAATGCTACGTTCTTAGTTTGGGTCTTGTCCATCACATCATTCTCCTAATGATATGATCCCGTTATCAAATGACATCTCATGTCAATGGCTAGGAAACCTTAACCATCTTTGATCAACGAGCTAGTCAACTAGAGGCTTACTAGGGACACAGTGTTGTCTATGTACCCACACATGTATTTGAGTTTCCAATCAATACAATTATAGCATGGATAATAAACGATTATCATGAACAAGGAAATATAATAATAACCAATTTATTATTGCCTCTAGGGCATATTTCCAACAGCACGCGCCCCGGCCAAGAGGAAGAAGACTGCCTCGACCGGACCGCCGGTGCGCGGGCGAAGCCCCCGAGGAAGAAGGCGATCACGTCAAAGGGTTGGGCTCCTCCTCCGCCTTCGGCCGACCCCGGCATCCACATTGACGGTGAAGCCGCCGGCCACGCCTACAACGTGTTCGATGAAACGGCCGGGAGGAATTATTTTTGCTTTTGCTTGCTTTGCTCCGTCATTTATGTTTTGGCCGTTCGGAATACTTGCTTGAGCTTTGGCCATTGATTTTTGTAGCCAAAATGTGCCCTACAAATATACGGAGATGTTGGCCGAGAGCACGGTGAATTTGAGTGCCCCCCTTGGCGATTTCGATGCATCATACGTTGAGGTCGAGGCGGAGGTGCATGACGAGAATGAAGATGATGATGAAGTGCAAGAGATCGAGGAGGCCGACTATGAAGCTAGGATGGGGAGGACCGGCAACTACACGGAGACGGAGGATGTGTGCTTAAATAAAGCATGGGAAAGCATCTCTCTTGACTCCATTGTTGGCAAGGATCAAACCTATGGCAACTATTGGCAAAGGATCGAGGATAAATTTCATCAAATGATGCCATTCCCATCCGGCTGGAGCTTGAAGGGCCTTCAAGGCCGTTGGGACACCATCTACAAAGCTTGCGGCCGTTGGGCCGGATGCTTGGAGCAAGTGCGGAATGCACCACCAAGTGGCGTCACTATTGATGATTATGTGAGCATTTCTTCATCTTCATGTCCCTAGCCGTGTTCATAGGAACTCATACTTGTCTCAATGTTTGTTTGTAGGATCGCATCGCCAATGAGTACTACAAGCAAACCCCGGCCTCCAATGGACGGTCATTCAATCTTCAACATTGTTGGAAATGGCTCCGGGATAGTGAGAAGTGGAGGGTGAGGGACAAGGAATCCCCTCCAAAGAGAGGCGTCAAATTGGAGGTTGAGGATGATGATGATAGTGATGATGCACCAAGAGGAGGAAGAAACAAGGACAAACCGGATGGAAACAAGAAGGAGAAAGCAAGAGTCAAGAGGATGTCCGAGGCAATCACTTTGAGGGATCAAATTGGTGAGATGGCGAAGATGAAGGAGGCTATGCTAGCCAAGCATTGGGATGCAAAAGTTGCCATGGCCGAGAAGAAAGAGAAGCACAAAGAGGAGAAATGGGAAAAGAGGTGTGCCTTCGAGGAGCGCAAGCTCATCCTAGAAGAGCAAAAGAGGAAGGACGAGAGGACCGCCGAGGAGGACCGGTTCATGTTGATGAATCCGGAGGGCATGGATGCAATGGCAAGAGAATTTTGGGAGATGAAAAGAATGGAGATCATGCTCCAGAGGAAGATGGAGCTTCAAAATCTTATGGCCGGTGGTGGTGTTGGGTTTGGTGGGGGCTTTTCTTTCGGCAATGGTGGTGGTGGCCTCGGCATGGGTGGTGGTGGTGGCTTCGGCATGGGTGGTGGTGGTGGTGGCGGCTTCGGCATTGGTGGTGGTGGTGGCTTCGGCATTGGTGGCTTTGGCATTGGTGGTTTCGGCATGGGTGGTGGTGTTTCGGCATGGGTGATGGTGGTGGCTTCGGCATGGGTGGTGGTGCTTCGGCAAGCCTCTTGAATGGTGGTGATGGTGGTCGTGCTCAATCTCCGGTCCAAGTTCATGAAGATGGTGGTGCGAGCTCTCCGGTCAATGTGGATGATGGCGATGGCGGTGTTGGTGGCGACGTTCTTCGCAACAATGAGAATGTTGCTTGATTGATCTTTGTCATTTGAGTATCTTTTGTCTTGTTTTATCGCGCATTCATGAGCCTAAACTTGATACCTCGTATGTTGCGCATGATTTTGAATGTGATGAACTAGTATGATGATCTACTAGTGATGTATATATATGATGATGAACTTGATAAATAGTTGCCTATAATTGTTTTTGCGGGACGGCGAGCCCTCCGGCACGTAATAAATCCTGCAAACGCGTCCCGTAAAATATTTGTAGGACGGGTTTACGGGAACTGTTCTGCCGGAGGGTTCGTCGTCCCGTAAATTTTTTTTGCGGGAGCCCTCAAACGACTTTTACGTGCCAGCCGTTTGCGGGATCTACTAGAGATGCTCTAGGTGTGTTTGGTTAGAGTCATCAGCTGGAACGTAACGGGTCTGTCCCGCACCCAGAGGCTATTCTTGTGTTCGGTTCGGTCGAGGAACGAGAACCCCCTCGTTCTAGAGAACGGTATATTCCCTCTATATGCGGAACCTGCTCGTACCTCCGATTTGATGGAATCAGGCGGAACGGCTCTTCGATCCCACCCCTCCCACGACTCACTCACCCCCAAAGGCCCAAACCCCATCCTTGTCTCAGCGTCACCGCCCCTCTCGATCTTCCACCTGCGCCGGCGACTCCCATGGCTCTCGCTCTCTCTGACGGCGGACTAGGAGCGGGGCGAGTGAGCAGTTCATTGAGAAAACCTCCACCCCTACTAGTTCCAAAAGCGTTTAATTTATTTTGTTTCTAACCTTTTCATTGGATGAAAGAAACGGCAGTTCATCATGGCTTTGATTTTCTTCCATTTTTCCATCTTTTCAAGAGAGTTGTGATGTAGTAAAATTTTAGACATATTTGTTCAAATTGTATAGTATTGGTAGTTGACTTCTTGATATATGACAACAAAGTAATTCTTAATATATTAGGTAAGTCTGAAATTGCCATGAGTATATAAAAATCAACATCCTTGTTCTAATTGTACGTCATATGCATATATGAGAATTTCACCATTCTTACAAGAGAGGTGAGCTGAATCAAATTAGTTTTTGTTCCATTCCTTCAACCTATCATTTGACTACAACCAAACATAGGGATGGAACGGATCCATTCTAGTGGAATGAAACCATGACATTTCATTCTACTTGGTTCCTCAACCAAACACACCCCGATGCTCCTGCAGAACACCATAGCATAGGACACTCTTATTGACTACTGACCACAACACCCCCATGGGAGTAAACTGCAGGTTCCCAAATGGTCTCCATGGACCAGTTTGGTTTCAGTTCTTTTGGCCACGCTAATCTAAAAGCTTAGTTCAGCTGACAAAGATACGGTACTACTCTACTACCGTGCTGCCATCGCCATCTACATTTTCGCGAGAAATCACTGCCATCTGACTTGGTACTACGACGACGACGGTTTCAGTTTATCAGCAGTAGTACAGTTCGTACTACTACTACTCTGTAGTCTGTACCACTCGCTACTTCCATTTGATTTCGGTACTGCCGCAGTTCAGTTTCGCAAGTGACGTACTGCCACCCTGTACACGCTGCGCACCCATTTCTTTTGCCCAAACGCCATCGCCAGCTCATCTGCTCATGGATCTCTGACCGATTTGAGATCCAGATTATCAATCAAGGAGGTTGACACAACACAAACATAGTACGATCTGTAGTACAACAACGCTGGTCAGTTCACCACGGCAGTACAACCGGCGTCATCGCCAAGCTCTCGCCTCGTACTACTTACTACAAATAATGGGGATCTCCCGGTCTCAAAAGCTAAGCCATGATTCCTGCTTGCGTCTACGGAAGCTAAGCTAGCCAGATGCAACGAGATACTACTGGGCAAGATGGAAGAGGAGGTGCCATTGAGTGCAGCGTTGATGAACCGTCCGGCCATGACACGTCCTCCTCCGAGGCCGGAGCGGTTCACCGGCGCTGCACACAACGCCGCCTCTGCTTTCTCTGGCGATTGGCGAAACAGCCAAGCCTTTTGTTTCTAATCCCAACTCCATTAACGCAGGCATTATGCTCATGTGCCGATGGAGACATGAAGCGGAGAAGAAGAGTTCAGTTGGGCCCCCAGCAGACGAGGTGGTGTGCCTTGCGCAGCTTCGCCTCCTCCGCGGACAAAGACGCCGGCCGGGGAGCGGCCGCCTCGGAGAGCGAGGCGAACAGGGCGCGGACCCTGGGCGCGGCGGCGGCGTGGCGGTAGAGCGAGCGGAGCGGATAGCCCCAGCGGCACAGGCCCGCCTGGTCCTTGAGCGCCTCCACGGCGCCCACGGTCGCCGCCACCACCAGCGACGGCGCCTTCCTGCTCGCCGCCGACGCCATCGCAGCCCCTAGCTCCTCCCCTCGATTGCCTACTCTCTCTCTCCTTCTGCGCCGCACCTGGTTTACTGCTGAAGTGGCTGTCGTCTCGTCGGTGATCTCTGCGGGGAGATGCCATTTTTATACGCGATCGGTGACGCGAAACAGGCGGCGAAACGGAGGTGCGGCCTAGGGGAAAACAGGGAGCGAGCCGCCTGTTTTGGACGTCGCGTCCGATGAAACGGGACGGCGGACAAGACGTGGCGGTACAAGAAAGTTCACGATCGTACTACACTCTCTCCGCTACACATGCTGAACCTGAAATATTCGTAATAGATTAGCGATTAAAGTTAATTTATTCTGTCAAACCGGGGGCTGTCCGTGCTGTAAGAACAACTCCAACAGTTTTCTATCTCTAAAATAACCACGGGAAGTGGGTGAAAAGAACTCTTCAATAAATCCCCGTAAAGGATTCCGTAAAAAGGGCATTTTCTTCCTGCAGGTTTACGAGAAGATGACCTTTCCTTATTTTTTTGTCAGGATTGTAATCACCTGAAACTTCCGTCTGAACGCCACTGCCCCCGCTAGGGCACCGCCGCTGCGCCTGCCGCTCATGGCCGCCCGCAGCCACGTCGCCTCACGTAGCCCCTCGTCGGCGGCCACCACGCACTCGCCTCGCCGCCGCCGGTGACTGTCACGTGTGTCACTGACTGGCAGGCCCTAGGCCATTTAGCTAGTTTTGATTAATAAAAAAATTAGGGAAACTGACACTTCACCTAAAAGTTACGAGAAGTCAAAAAATAACTGTGCACGATCATCTCTATGACGCACTCACGCACGCACGCATACTCTATCTCTAGGTGAAGTGCCAGTTTCCCAAAAATTTACACAGTACAATCGCATAAGCTCACATACACATACATACATTCATCTCTATGACGCACGCACGCATACTCTATCTCTAGGTGAGCATCTTTAAGTCATTACATGCTCCTCGTAGTCGATGGGGCGTGTCCTTTCATCGAGCGAACATCGCCGAAAAAACTGAAATAAAACCAAAAAAATGCGAGCACCAGTGAGCTTGAACTCTGGTGGGCTGGTTTCATCCCAAGGAACTTAACAATCTAAACTACCCTCGGTTCACCTCCTCGCTAGCTATATACCACTCTCTCCTTTCCGATTTAAAAGGTCTATGTATATTTGTAGCTCGACAATTTATCCAATATAAAGTGTTGATCTAGGGATACACCTAAGCCTTAAAGGACTGGCTAGAAAAAAACAAGGAAATCCATAGATGGACGTGAGCTCAAAAGATCCTAGATGAACAGTAAATTAAGAAAAGGATAGCTAAAAAATAAAAAAATGTACACAAAAAATGAACAAATTTTCTATATGCGTGCAAAAATTTCATGAAAATATGACATTTGGGGAGCTCAAATCCGGAAAAACAAAATCAATGCCCCAAAATAGAAAATTCAAACCTTTCTCAAAACTTTGAATTTTTTTCCAGAGCTCCTCTAATGTCATATTGGCACGAAATTTGCGAGCTCGTAGAGAATTCGTTAAACTTTAGTGTAAAATTATACAGATTTTTAAAGAAAATCAATTTGTTTCAATTTTACTGTTTATGTGCAAGAGCATCTAAGCTCGCGTACCGAAAGACCATCCTTGAAAAAACCACCATGCTGAAATTCCCTATTCTTCACTCGTAGTGCCCAAATGATACAAATTGCACAGGACCGATCACTATGGGACGGCTCAACTAGGAGCTTTCAAGAGGACAATGGATTTTTGGAGCACAGCTACATTGGAGCACCTTATTTTAAAGTGTTTAAAATTACATTTAAAGTTTTAGAAAATTCTAAAAAGAATTCTACATGATCATATGGATGTACATTACACATGTGTAAAGTTTGGTGATGAAATAAGTAAACATGTGAGCTATACAAAAATGACAATATGGTAATTTCTAAATAGTGAATAATACATGCATTGTGCATCTTTCCAAAATCACGATTTAATCATTTAAGTGTAACTCATATGACATCATCAGAATTTGCACATGTGTAATATACATCCATATGAACATTTCAATTTTTTTCTGGATTTTTGAAACTTCAAAAATACCATTTTGGTACTATTTAAAATATAGGGCTCACTAGAGCTCGTGCACCAAAGTGACTTTTTTTTGTTGCTTTCGAGAGCATGCTCGAGCGCGTGGTTCCTTGTTTTTTTGTTTTTCTTCTCTGTCGATTTTCATCGTGTTTTTCAGCTTTCTATTTTGTTTCTTACTTTTGTTTTTAGTTTTTTATCTTCATTTTTAATACAAATGTATGTTTTTAAAATTCGTGAAAAAATTTAAAAGACGATTTTTTTGGCAAAAACTAATGATCATTTTTTAAATTTTGAATTTAAAAAAAAGAAAAGGAGAAGGAACAGGGAAAAGGAAATAAAAATAGAAGAGAAATATCTAAAAGAACAAAGAAAGAAACAGAAGAAAGAACGAAAACAAAAATATGAATGAAAAAAGAAAAAAGAAAACGGAAAAGCGTTCTTCTTAGGCTGGCCCGAAGGTTGAGGCCGGTGTGTGGTACGCCGGGACTGAGATCCAGCAGGGCCGTCTCCAGGAATTTAGGGGCCCGGTGCAAAATATAAAATGAGGCCCAAAAGTAAAAAATAACTTATAATCTTGAAATTGTTTGATGTGTGGTAAACTATCTCCAAAAGTAGTTCTATCAGAACATCTGAAGTAAGCTTTGACTAGAGAGCATAAATCAGTTTAGTACATATCAAACAATTTGAAGCACAATTCACAATGTCGCTTTATTAGAATGCAATTCAATGTGGACATAATTATCAATCTATCAGAACTCAATTTATGTGTGCCGAAATTCAGAAAACAAACCTCATGTCATATCTGAACCAAAATTCTGAAATGAACATCATAGCATATGCGTACAAAAATTCAGAAAACGAACAACATGTCATATGAGTACCATAATTCACAAGTAAAGTGTCCTGGAGGTATACCAAAAATAGGAAACCATCCGGCAGGATTTGTTTCTTGGACGGGGGAAGTCGGGGTTCGGTGGATCAAGGGATTGAGAATTGAGTAACTAACCAATTAGCGCACTTTGGACTACAGCAACATCCATGGCCATGGCGAGAAAGACTGGAGGAGAGGAGGGTAGGCGAGGAGGCGACGAGGGTAAGCGATGGGGGCCATGGGGAGCAGGCAAACGGGCGTGCTACCTAACTGCGTGGGATCGGGCGTGCCGCGTGCTTTCGAGCCTTGGAGGCGAGCATGCGATCGGGCGGGCGTGCCTGCGCTGGACTGAGATCGAGACCTAGGCATTCAACTTCCGTATTGGTTTTTCCTCGGGTTTTTTTCACTAATTACATCTACTGTACCTAGCTTCTAGTGATTTGGGGGCCCCAAAAATTTGGGGGCCCTGGCCGGTCGGCCAATTTGGCCTGCCCCTTCGACGGGCCTGAGATCCAGTGACTTCACTTGGTGAAGTCATGTTGCAACTTTAGGCTCTTCATCTCCATCCAAAACAGATCCAACGGTCCATATTACACAAAGGCAAAAAGCTCACTTGGTCAGTTTTGCAGCCCAACAGCGACAGAAGACTGCTCGTAGGATTCAGTTAAAACAGATTACATGCCAACTATCTAATTTTCATTTCTGAATATATAAACTATAGGTCTATAGCCGTTTCAACATACATGAAGCGAGGTTATCATTTGGCTGTACCTTCCACTTAGCTGAACTAAACAGATCATACATGCACATACATATTTTGACTGACAATACACATGAAACAGATTATAGAGTAGCATTTGACATTGAAAGGCTGCATCATAGAACATCCAAATGCTACAGCAAAAAATGCCAATGTCGAGTAATCATTCAAGTACACAAAAGCAGGCCATTTCACTTGTACACTTAGGCCAAAAGAGACTATGGTTAACCCCCAAAATACTCTAGTTAGCCCTGTCCAAAATACTACCTAACCACTTTGAAGATACTAGATCAGATCATGATAAAGATATCATCGTCAACTCGTGAAGTTGTCAAGAGCTCGGTAAAGTTGCCGATCGCATCATATTCTTGACGCTTCTCACTTTCTCCTATGGGACTCCCTCCTTTGTTTGTGCCATCGTTCTCCACTTGCACTTGAGGTTGCTGACTATCTTTTTTCTTTTGTTGTTGCTGCTGCCAATGTAAATGAGAAATCATTTTGTTAGTTTAGCAATGAATAACAACTCATATTAGATACATACTGCAGCTTACCTTTGCTCCTTTTTTTGTTGTTGCCGCTGATTTAGTTGGCTTTCGCCCCTTGCGTAACTTCTCAAACCAAGTTGGCTTCCTTCTTAAATTTTTAGATGAAACCTCCTTTTTCTTCAGTCGTGCTGAACTAAGCAAGTCATTGGCTTGCTGCACATTTGGATCAACATTTTCTTGGTCATTGGAACATGCATTTGTAGCACTCGTAGCTGATGCATTGAGTTTATCCTCTAGTTGTGGCCAAACACAATCAAGTGCATTTTCTAGCAACAAACGACATTCGGGAGAGTTGGCTATTTTATATGCTATATCATGAAATTTATGAGACATGTCTTTGTACCAAAGTTGATCTTCCAATTTTGGATTTTCTACCACTTTCCTTCCTTGCCTATCATGTATACTTCCATTTCGTGCTTCTCTAGTCCATCTCTTTAGGACATAGTGTGGTGGCAATGTCTTTACATTCATCAAATCAAGAACTTTCAAACTATGTCCACACAATATTCCCGCTCTATGGAACATTTGACAACTACATGAAACTCTTTGGTTCAAAGGATCACCAACCACTATGCGCTCCTCCTCCTCCTCATAATTCAAATCACCATGCAACCTCCCAATAGCAATAGCGAATTTGTTATTTTCATCCAACACTCTAGTGCAAGCAGCCATGGATCTTTCATATTCACTTTGGAAAGCTTCAAAAATAGTTGGAGTGTACACTTTGCTTGCTTGCACCAACATCGGTGTGCTCATTTTTATTCTTGGCAACTTTTTTCTTGCCTCATATTCCGATTCCAATTCCTTTCTTCTTTTTACTTCAACCGTTCTCTCAAAATGCATCAAGAATCGGACAATATGGAAATCAGATTTCAAATGGTTCTTCAATGCATTGTGGAAACTCTCACTTAGTTGTGTACTCCTCACTCCCAAACTGAAGACATCTCTCGTATAACATTCAGCCCATTTTTCTTTCACCTTGTAGATACTATCTAACCAAGTTTGCATATGCACTTTATGTCTCATGTTGTCAAATGCTTCTTGAAATTCTGCTTTGTCCTCATAGCCATACATACAAGCACTAAAATCGGAGAGAATATGAGATTCCTCTTCCACCTCCCCTTCATCTTCCTCTTCCACCTCCCCTTCAACTTCCTCTTCGCCCTTGACTGGAGATAAATGTTTGACAGCATTCATCATAATGTGAAAGGTGCACAACCCGTGATATGATTCCGTGAATACTTTCTCTATAGCTTTTCCCATTGCTACATCTTGATCCGTATAAATAGTTCTAGGTTGTTTTCCATTATGTGCAGCTAGAAAAGTCTCAAATAGCCATATAAATGAGTCCTTTGTTTCATTGAACAACAAGGCAGCACCAAAAATAGTGGTTTCTCTAAACTGATTGAGCCCAAGAAAAACACCAAATGACCTATACTCTTTGTTTGTGCCAAAAGTAGTGTCAAATGTGACAACATCACCAAAATGTGCATAGTCAAGGATCATTTTAGCATCAGCCCAGAATATGTTGGTTATATCCTCCTCACAATCCAGCTGTAGTGCATATTGGAATGATGGATTGTCAACAATTTTGTCATGAAAATATTTCAACATACTTCCAGCTTGTCCAAAAGCCAACTCCCTCTGCCGCTTGGTTCGCAAATGATATTTTTGGTCACGGCAAGTATATCCAAGGTTAATGGGTCCACCAACTTGACGAGAAGCAAACTCATGTGCAGCTTGTGGCATAATGCCGGAATCATCAGCGGTTTCAATTTCAAAAGCGTGTCTTTCTGAAATCTTTCTTTGGGATATCATCAAGTGACGAGTTTGTGGCAATTGCAGCAAGTGGTTGTGTTCAAGCACAACCTCGGTTACTTCATAATTTCCGGCCTCTCGATCCAATTGAAAAGACATACGAGCTTGGCAATTGGTTCTTGTTTCAGCTCTAAAACGCTTTGGTGCATGATCAGTTTGCCCTTTTCTTCGACGACCCTCGTTGGAACAAACAAATCTACATGAACCAACCTGACCATCAAGTCTGCTTTTGTTTGCATATCTCTTTCTCACATCAAAGCCTGTGTGACCCCCATATGCATCCCAAAATGCCCAAGCCTCATCTACATTTCTGAACCTCATACCAACTTGAGGTATTCCCTTACCAATTTCTGCCATCTCACAATAGTCAATTGTGAAGCACAACACTGAATTCTGTCAAATAGCACAATAGAGAGCACTCAATTTCAGAAATTCCAAATGAAAGTCTAAAATCAGAGGACAAAATTTCATCACTGAGTGTACATGCAAACTATTCCAAGCAATTTCTGTTGTACATGCATCATGAGTAACCGAACTGACTACCATTATGCACCCAAGCAACTTGAACTGAAGCTGTACATGAACTGGTCTGTACATACCCAACTCTTACTGTATCTGTATGAATCGGGGACTCATTACCTCAACTGGATGCGGGATGGCAGAGGTCCGGTCCGACGGCGGCGGCGGCGGCGGCACGCGCGGCCCTCCTACTCCTCCGGCGGCAGCCCACCCCTCCCTCTCCTCCAGCGACGGTGCGGCCGCGCGGCTCCTTTTCCTCTTCGACGCGGCGGCCCGCGCGGCTCCTGTTCCTCTCCGATGCGGCGGCCGGCGCGGGTCCCTTGCTCTCTCTCCGTGATGCTGCGGTGTGGTGCGGTTCCCCTTCCTCTCCGATGCGGCGGAGCAGCGCCGTCTCCCTGTCCGACACGCCGGCGCGGCGCTGGAGAGCGAAGAAGATTCCTGCGAAGTGTTTTCTTCAGCCCGCCCTCGTCCAAAACTGCTAAGTGCTGAGGGCTTTTTGCCTTTGTGTGATATGGACTGTTGAATCTGTTTTGGATGAAGATGAAGAGCCTAAAGTTGCAACGTGTCACTGGATCTCAGTCCGGTACGCCGGTGCCCTCCCGCCCAAAATCCCCGACCGCACTGCACCACCACCCACACCCACAGCGCAGCCAACCAGCAGTTCCTTCTGGATTTGTCGCGATAAGATAAACCCAATTTCTCCAACCTACGCGCATCAATGATCCCTTCGATCGGTCGCCACCGCCGCATCGACCGCGACCACACGGCGAGCCACGCCCACAGCACCACCACCGGAGTGCCCCACATGCGGGCATCCTGTGGAAATTCGCCGCACCGGCGAGGGCGACGCGCGCGGGCCTCACTGATTAGAGCCCGCGAATTTATTCCGACGACTTGACGACCTCCGAGCTAACGTAGCGACACCACATGGAAAGATCTCGATGCCGCGCCGCACCGCCGAGGGAACACAAAAATCTGGCCCGATCATCGGGATGCTCCTGGCCACTTGCTCGCCTCAATCATACACAGAGCTTCACTCAAAGCACCCGATATTTTTTCCTCCCTGCTGCCCATGCGCTGCTGCTTATATAAGAGCGAGGCTATACAGGAGGAGGCTAAGCTCTGTCCAGATCTCAGAGGCTCAGAGTGTGCGTGTTGAGGGCGGGGTACGGACCAGCTGAAGATCGAGCGAGTGGGATGGACAACGTGAGCGACAACGGGCGCGAGGGCGGGTGGGGGCGGCTCCCGGCTCTCTGGGCGCCGGCGCGCGACGGCGAGCAGAGGCAGCACCTGCCTCGTGCCGGCGCGGCGGCGGGGAGGGAGCTGGGGCGGCGCGCGGAGGACGGCGGCAACGGCAACGGCAAGACGGCCAAGGTGATGCACCTGCTGCTCTGGGGGCCCAAGTGAGATGAGATCGGCCAGGTTTCCCGCCGGCCGGTTTCCCGCGTGCCCGCGGCTGACCGGCCGGACTGTACACTAGTTGCTGCATGCTCCTTCAGTTTGCCGCGTTCTTTCTTCACCGCTTGTTTTCTAATGGCCAGTTTGCTGCTGTGAATCAGTGTATGTGAAGTTTGTACTGTACATAGATATATATATATATATATATATATATATATATATATATATATATATATATATATATATATATATATATATATATATATATATATATATATGGATGCGATCACGGATATTATGTTTGGAGGCCGAGCTCCATGGAGCTCCGTTTTGAAAATTTTGAATTTTGTCGAATTTCATATTTTCTACATTTCAAAAAATTCTGAAAAAAACACACATATACATGAAGGCATAACACACATGTGTGTAAATTTTCAAGGCAAAATACGTTGAAATGAGGGCTGTGCAAAAAAGACAAATCTAGGGCTTTTTAACACATGATACTATTCATCCTCTCAGGCCATGAATTTGTCTTTTTTGTACAGGTCGCATTTCAACGTTTTTCATTCTGAAATTTTACACACATAGACATAACATACTTGGTCACTTGCATAATTTTTTTCAGATTTTTTTAAAACCGAAAAGTTTGAATTTTGATTTGTTTTAAAAAAAAAGGCCTCCATGGCTCCCGGGAGCCAAACGTCCGCTCTCGATCGCTGTGTCATTAGACCATGTAATGTAAGTTTGAAGCAGCAGATCCTTGTAACAACTTTCTTTACCTGTGATTTTGTGTGCGATGTGGTTCACTCCGGTTCAAAAGAAAGATGATGCTACCTCTTTTACTTGGTTTTGTAACAACTTTCATTACCCTGTATTATTCTGTTTCTCGAAATCATTATTCGTAGTTTTTCGCACCAGATTGTACCTTGTTTTTTTGTTTCTTTTTGAGGCCGTTATGATGACAAGCGCTTAGATGAGGATATGGATAACCCTAAAAAGAAGAGAATATGAATGATATTGAGGAGGAGAAACTTATAGATGGAGAGCATGCTATTGATGAGTTAGACAAAGCGAATCTTATTGAGCAATCAACTGCTGATAATAATGCTAGGGAGGTCTCTGTTGGCTCTAATTACCATATTGCTGCTCTCTCTAATGTTATTCATGAAAATTTTATTCTGGATTGTGTGAATAAGAGTGCTGATAAAGCTATTGTACTAGAGATAGAAGATATTGTCTGCACACCTGCTGCCCTTGCTGTTGATCTGGGTAGAATTGGGGGTTTTTTTTTTGAAAAGGAGGATGTACTCCCGGCCTCTGCATCTGGGCGATGCATGCAATCATTTTATTAATTATTCACAAAGCCCTTACAAGGTAATACATTAGTAAGCCTGAAGCCATCATCAGATCAGATACTAACGCATCGACCTTGCCAGGCCTCTCTGCCATCGACGCCACCATGACGCCAGACAGTGTCGTCCTCCTGCGCGAGTCTATCGCCACCCATCGGACGCCGAGTTTCAACTGCGCCACGCCGCCGAGATCCGCCGCAATCGATGTGTAGGATAAAGCACCGCTCCACCACCTACCGACGCCCAACCACCAAGCCGTCCACATGTCCGTCCAGCCGATGAATGTCTCCAAAGATGATGCCCCCACGGGGGTAACGATGAAGACGTCGCCATCATCCAATCCAGGAGGCCCCTCAACGCCTCCAACGAGGGCTACGACGCCCACGGGTGCCGCCGTCAATGGTAACCTCCTCCAGATCTGAGGTTTCCCCCGGAAAAAATGGAGCGAGGGACGCCCCCACCATCGTCTCCAACAAGGAAAACGACACCCACGGGCGCCGCTGCCGATGGTGGCATCCTCACCCACTTCAGCAGCTAGGCCACCATCTCCTCCTCCACTTGATCCGCCGCTGGGAAGCCACCGCGAGGCAACACCCACCAACCAGATCCCTTTGGACCGACGATGAAGACAACCAAAAGTAGAGGAGGTCACATCGCTGCGTGACCGACGCCATGGCCACACACACGTCGTCCCGAGGCGCCCGCTCAAGATCCACCGCCACAGCCGTGCCTCCAAGCCGCGATGGAGGGACGCCCCGCCGCCACCATCATCCCCTCGCACGGGCTTTGCCCAGCCGGGATCCGGCGGCGGCGGAGGGGAGGCGGAGGGAAGGAGAGGCGGAGAGATCTGGATCCGACGACGGCTGGAGGGGAGGCGGAGGGAGGGGAGGCGGAGGCGACTGGTTTGTGCTTGTATGTCCGCTCCAAAAAACTACAATGGATATCTGATGTAGCCATCTGGGTAGAATTGGTGAGTGTTCTAAGTCTAAGAACCTGGACTACTGCTCCGAGCTGTTGAAATCTGTGGATATGGAGGAATCAGATGATGATGGCTCAGTGGAAGAGGAGCTAGATGTCCTTCCTCCCATGGTTGTGGAAATTATAAGTTTGTGGGTGGGGTGGTTAAGAGATCTTTGCTTGATTTTATGGAAGAGGTTGCTGACAAGAAGTTCAAGCCTACTGCTAAATCCACCAAATGAGGACTAGGGCTGGTCCAGAAACACGTGACCGGGAATCATGGCAATGTCAATACCATGGCTAAAGCTACAACTTATAAGAGGAAGAAGAATTTGGAGGTCCCACCCACATATCAAGGCAACTCTTTTGCTATTCTTAGCAATGATTCCTTAGCTAGTCATGTTGTTAAAGTGGATATTACTATTGGTAATGATAATGCTAGTAGAATTGCTATTATAAATGATTTGGTTGATGATGAAAATAGAATTGTTTGGCTTTTGCTGTAGGAGATATACCCTAGAGGCAATAATAAGTGTTATTATTTATCTCCATGTTTGTAGTTAAGTTTATATTCCGTGCTATAACTGCTATGGTTGTCGAGTCTGCAATAACCACGAGGCTCGGAGGAAGACTCATATGCACGTGTGGAATAATAAACGGTAAAAAGTATTCCTAGTCTGGCCTCTAAGACTAGCTCAAGTGTTGCATGATGGTTCTGTTTTCCTGATCATGGGCATGACTATGCCGGCAACTTTGAGGGCACAATGTTAGGAGAACACTTGTGTTGAATCGACCCGAATTGATGTTATGCTATGAGATTCATTCGTCACAAGTTAATGGTTAATAACACAGAAAAAGTTAATGTTTGCATAATTCCTTAGACCATGAGAGTGTCGAGTGTCTTCTTGCTTGCTTCATGAACTTTGGGGTTTGTTAAACGTCATTCGTAACTGGGTGGCTATTACGACGGCTTACGGGTTCATGGGAAAGTATGTCAAGGGACTTGATAGCTCAAGATTGGGATTTGCTCCTTCGACGATGGAGAGATATCTCTGGGCCCTCTCGGTGTTACGGTATCCATCATCGTCTGGCCAGACACATTGTGATTTGATCATAGGGATGCCGCAACACGGAAACGAGAAAAGAGAACAAAACCGGTAATGAGATAACTAGCATTGTGGACAAGTGTTGATCCACGGGGATGCCGATGATTCTCACCTCGGGTATTTGTAACATATCGCGAAGCAATAGGAATAGCACACGGCAACTAGAGGTTCACTCGAATATTTATTCGTGTGGGTATAGGGGTCAATATGGGTGTCCATGGCTCCGATGTTGATCATTGATCGGAAAGTGTTCCGGCCATGTCTATGCTTCACCGAACCTATAGGGTCACACGCTTAAGGGTCATCTATCTGCTGAATACTAGACAGGGAGTCTGAGATAAAGTCACCGGAAAAGTTTCGGAGACAACGGAAAAGTTCCGGAGAGAACACCGGAATGGTTTCGGAAAAACTGAAAAGTTGTTTCGGGGTATGCCATTAAGTTAAATTGGTTTCGGCACACGCCTGGAAATTCTTGGAGGGTGCCAGAATTATTCTGGAAACTTTTGGGATTTTTCCGGGATAAAAACCGGAAAAGTTCCGGAGCTGCCGGAACCGGTTTGGTTAGTTTTCGCAGATGAAAATCACTAATCCGAAATTGTTTTGGAACGCGTCCAAAATCATTTGTGTGGGTACTGGAATTATTCGAAGACCCACAGAAATATTTTCGGATTTAACGGTCGCGGAAAAATGTTTCCGTGAATAGTGAAAGTGCTTTTTGGGTGTCTTCTTGGAGAAGCCACCTTGAGGGCCTTTTGGAATTTTTCCCCTTGGCTTCTTGGAGAAGCTACCCTTGGGCTTGGCCTATAAATAGGGGTGGAGGGGGCTGCCTAAAGACTCATCCCTTGCTCTCATACACATGCCATGACATTTCTGGCTTCTCTCTCCCTCCCAGCGAAATAGTTTCGTAGAGCCTAAAGGTTGTCTGGGTTCCGGTGGGAACTAGTTCTGGACGGCGAAGCCCTGCCGGATAGATGACACCGTATGTGTGCAACTCTGTAGAGAGATCGTAGTTTCGGTCTTAGTTCGAGAGTGCCTCCCGAAGGGCTGTCCGAGTGACCGTCCGAGTTTCGAGGGTCCTCCCGAAGGGCTGTCCGAGGATCCGTCCGGTGGGACTATCCGAGGGACTGTTCAGAGGCCTCCCGAAGGGCTGTCTGAGGATCCGTCCGGTGGGACTATCTGAGGGACTGTCCCGAGGCCTCCCGAAGGGCTGCCTGGAGATCCGTCCGGTGAGCTGATGAGGGAGTACATCCTCGCGGTTGGGAGGTTGTAAAATCCTAGCTGCGGGGATCTGCACCATCGATCGTCATCGACTCTACTTCCGCTGCGCTACGAGTCGGTACGAAAAGATCAAACCTTGTATGCAGTCTCCATAGTGGTCCTGGGCTGGTGCGTAGGTCGGGAAATTTTTGTTTTCTGCTGCGTTCCCCTACAGTGGCATCAAGAGCCGTGCTATGCGTAGATGCAGGTTACGATCTAGAATACATAGAGATGTATGGGTGTTGCATAATATAATTTGTAGTAGATGAGTTCTACTGCTGATAATTATTTGTGCGGGTAGCAGATGAAATCTGTTACCCGATGTTATTGTTGCCTCCCTGGAATTTCTTATTTCTGATCTTGATAACAGCATGGTGGAGTTTCGAAGTTCTGGCAATCCGCAATCCTGATTGATCAACGAAGTGCTAACAGTTCATTGAATTCCACCATAGTTAGGGAGAAAGATGAAATTTCGCAGACAAAAGGGCAATGCAGATATGATCTGCACGCGGGTCATGCGTATGACGAAGTTCAGTATGGGGCTCGAGATTTTATTATCTCGTGTTTCATACACCCCGTAAAGTTAATCTAGCGACATGAATAATCATACTTGATGATGGACGTTGGTAGCTGCGGTTTGCTTCGAAACCTTAGAAGCCACGTAATATGAAATTTTGCATACACCGATTAGAGGCGTCTAACTTGGTTTTGCAGGATGTGCATGTGATGTGGTATAGCAGTGCTTATAATAATTTGATTATGTATGAGATGACTATATGATGTAAAATTAACATGACCTGCGTGTCATGATTCGGCATGATGGCTGGAGCCATATGATTGTCACTTTAATGACCTACGTGTCAACCTTAAGTAATGCACTTATTTTATTAGCAATAGAGATAGCAATATTATCTGGTGCATCGATAAGGTGGTGGCAAACTTCGTGAAGGTGAACACCGACGCGAATGCCGAAGACGAAGAAATACAAGACTTCTCCGTCAGAAAGGGCTATACCATATCATGCTATTATGAATTGCCTGAGATGTTTATCCCTTATGATGCACCCTTCTTGATTGCGCGGTAGTCACTTAAAATATCAAGTAGTTAGTGTTCTCCCAAGTGTAGCACCGTCACGGCACCTATCTTTTCGGGGTGCGCCATGTCACACGGGTACGAACGATTAGAGAAGTGTGAGGCGGGTGAGTTGAGACCTCGCAGCAAGATCACTTGGTTGTCTTGACGTTCAGGCATGACCGTCATGAGCTCGGAACACGCCCATCGAAAGATGAACAAGAATCGCATAGAGATGTGATTGGCAAGTTGGCCTACCGGTTGAGATTTTCGTCATCAGTGGTGTTACACCAATGGCGAACAATTGAAATGCGGATCTTGTATCACTCAAAATCAATTATGAGAGATATTGATTTGAGTGGGAGCGCACTTTAGAATTAATTCTTTTAATTCTTAGTGCAATTAATTATGAACCTTGTCTAAGTGTTATATGCATAATAGTTATAGAATAATGGCTCGCGTTTCCACCTTCCCTATTAAAATTGAATAGCTGTTTAGTATCTAGTTAAAATTTTACGGTTGGTAACGTAATGTGAGGATTGTCCTCAAGAGTGCCGAGAAGGACTTTGTCCTATCGCATGCTTTCAGTATTCTCCCGCTAATGCTATGGATAATGTGACTCTCGTCCTTCGATCCAAAAGCTAGAATTCCGTTACGGTCAAGTGCAATATGTTTTCTTCCATGAGACCCGGACTTCAAAAGTTTTGGGATAGCTATGTGATATTCATGGAACTGAACATCATTTTCAGACACAAACAGAGGCTAAAAGATATGGGATATCCAAAGCAATGTTTGTTTTGCAAACTATTAGTAAAAGTGTTTACTATGCATTTAACTAATACAAGAGGGATCCAGAAGAACGCTTGTCATATGATGAAAGGTGAATAAAACAACAACTTAAAGAGAAAGGAAATGTCCAAAGGGTGTTAGTGTGACTTACACACCTAGGAAGTCCGGGGCTAACGCCACTCTTAAGTTGAGTGCTTCTTCTGAGAGTAGGAGAAATACTGAGAGTTAAACTGTTAGAAGTATAAAGGCAAAAGAGAGAAGACTAGAATGTCCAGCTCATGTATGAAAGTCATACAAGTTATTGATGTATAGAAGGTTGGTCAAAGAAATAGTTCTTTGGAATTGTGATTAAATTGTTAGTCACTAATTCTTGGGTATTGTGAGTTGATCACAAAGATACCTGCTCGATTGCATTCTGTTGCGACTCGATGCAAGAACTACTACGGCCTAAAAGACTTGCCGAAGTGAGGTTTAGATATGCGTTGAGAACATAGTAAAATTTGCTATACTCGGTACATTACCTATGTATTTATTTTTCATAATTCATTTTAGAGTTTTTATACACTCTAGCCCATTGCATAAAGTATCTTGCAAGAAGGTTGTTCATAAGAGAACTTTTGATGTTCGGTGTTATGAATAACATAAGGGCCATGCTTCCATCATGGATGGGATGTATGTTATGAATATTGATAATAATATATTACCTCTGTATTTACTTTCATAATTCGTTTTAGAGTTTTACACACTCTAGCCCATTGCATAATGTTTATTGCAAAAGGGTTGTTCATAAAAGAACAATTGTTGTTCAGTGTTATGAATAACATAAGGGCCATACTTCCATCGTGGATGGGATGTATGTTATGAATATTGATGGTAATATGATACATCCATAACACTGACGCTAAATGTCGCAAGACTAAGAGAATACCACACTTGTGTGGCACTGCATTTGATCACATTGGAGAAACCCGCATGGAGAAATTCCATAATGATGGATTTTGAAGTCGTTTGATTGTGAATCATATGACGCTTGCAACTTTCCTCCGAAAAGTGAAGTGACTGAAATACCGTTCACAGGCCATAAGGAACGAGCAACGAACTTATTGGTGATCATACATTTTGATGTATGTAGTCCGATAAATGTTGTTGCCAGCAGTGGATTTGTCTATCTTCAGAAATGACTCAAGTAGATATATGGATATTTACTTGATGAGACGTAAGTCTGGATCTTTTGAATTCATTCATAAGGTTTTCAAAAATTGAAGTAGAAATTATTGTCACAAGAAAAATATGTTTCTGCAAACTAGATTGCCGAAAGGAATATTTGAGTTACAAGTTTAGCGAATGTCTGATGAGTTGTGAAAAAGGTTTCATAACTTACACCTCCCGGAACTCCACTGTGAGTGGTACGTCCGTGAAGATGTATTCAAACCATTTGTGACATGGTAAGATCAAAGATGACATAAATCAATTTGCCATTATCCCTTTTAAAAGTAATGCTTTAGAGACTGCGGCTTTTACACTGAAAAGAGCACCATCAGGTCTGTTGAAATGACGTCATGGTATGGTACGCCCAACCATGCTTTATCTTTTCTTAACATTTGGAATATGGGGCTTGTGTAAAATATTTACAAACCTATTCCAAATCAGACAAGTAGTACTTTGTAGGTTATCCCAAGTAATTGGGAATTCCTCCACCACTATACCGAGGCAAAAAGGTTTGCCACCAAGAACGGTATGCTTTTAAAGAGAATGGTTCTTGCAAAAAGGTGAGTGGGAGAACAGTGCAACTCGACGAGATAACAGTATCTGCGTCATCAGATCAAAGGAAAGAAACCTTGGAAGTAATTCCAGAGTTTCCTACTGCGACTGATACGGAAGCCTCTACATGAGATGTATGGACTTCGGTCGAACTTGCAACTGAACCACGTAGGCAAAACTCGTGCAAATCTCTCAGGTGCGCACGCGAGATATTGTTGTTAGACAACAGTATACCTACGATACACAAGGAAGCGTTGATGGGCCCTGACTCCGGAATTGGCTAAATGCCAATATAATCCGAGATAGTTTCCATAAACGATTCAAGATTATATCTTGATAAACCCTTCGGAAGACTTAGAGTCTGAACGAACATTAATGGAACAATAAACTGATGTGGATAAAATGTTTTATCCATAAAGCTCGACTTGTTGCAATAACAAGTTCAAGGAGTTGACTACGATGAGGTTGTCTCACCATAGCGATGCTTAAAGTCAGATCGGGTTAAACTAGAAATTAATACATATTTCAATCTTGAGATATGATACATGGATGCCAAAAGGATTTCCATGTGATGGAAATGCAACCTAGGACTTGCATGTGGTACAGTCCAGGGAATTTTGTCAATCCAGAGGATGCTAGTAAGTATGCAAACTTCAGAGTTCCAGCAATGGACAGAAGAGAGCAAAATGGAGTTGGAATCTTCGTTTTTGATGAAATAGTCAAAAGAGTTTGTTTTCATCAATGGGTAACGAAGATGCTTGTGGTTACAAGAAAGTAAGTGGGAGCATAATAATATTTCTTAAAACCTTGTGTGCTTGACACATTGTTGATTGGAAATAATATAAATTTCTTGACACGAATTAGGACTTCATTGAAAATAGTTTTTGATGAAGTGCTTGGGCTAAATAGCCTTGATATTAGGCATATTTATCTATGAGATAGAATTGCCTAATAGGCTAAGCCAAAAATACATATTGACAAGATGCTAAAACAGTTTAGCATTAAAACGCCAAGGAGTGATTCTTGCCGAAGTCACATGGAAAGCGTTTTTGCAAGACTCGGTGTCCCAAAACACTGATGAGCAAAATACATGATGGAGATTCCACACACTTTCGTGTTTGGATTAATCATGTATTCCATGGTATGTAAAACAACCAGATATGTCCAGTACTCCCAAGGAGTTGCGAGTATAGATACCAAACTGATCATGGGACAACAGTGAAAAATGTCATTGAGTACTGGAGTAGCACTGATGACATGCTTTCTCGCAATCAGAGATTATGAAGTGCTCGTTGCAAGTAATTGCATCGATACAGTCTTCATCAATACTCCATGCGATTTTCGATTTAAGTTAAGGGTTTTGTGTAATACACGATATGGTGGCACAGTGTTTGGAAATCGTTCCAACCAGGTTACTGTGGCGAATTCTATAACTAAGGCTAAGTATGTAGCCACTTTCAAAGCGACATAGAAGATGTTGAATCGTACAGTTCGTTCATGAACTTAGTATGGTTCCAAGATGGCTTTGTTCAATGGAACACTATTGAAGATAGTTGCTCCATAGCTCAGTCTGAGGAATCAAGGTTTCACCAGTGATTCACATATATACGAAGCCAAGTCCACACAAAATATAAATTTTGTGAAAACGCGAAAACGCGAGGATATACAGAAATACACACGGAACTGAAGTTGTCAGATCCGTTGGACATCAGACTATACCACAAGCAAAGCATGTTTTACACCGGTATGCCATAGGTGTAAAGTGCATCAGCATTGACTAGATTATTGACTCTAGTGCAAGTGGGAGTCTGTAGGAGATATGCCCTAGAGGCAATAATAAGTGTTATTATTTATCTCCATGTTTGTAGTTAAGTTTATATTCCGTGCTATAACTGCTATGGTTCTCGAGTCTGCAATAACCACGAGGCTCGGAGGAAGACTCATATGCACGTGTGGAATAATAAACTGTAAAAAGTATTCCTAGTCTGGCCTCTAAGACTAGCTCAAGTGTTGCATGATGGTTCTGTTTTCCTGATCATGGGCATGACTATGCCGGCAACTTTGGGGGCACAATGTTAGGAGAACACTTGTGTTGAATCGACCCGAATTGATGTTATGCTATGAGATTCATTCATCACAAGTTAATGGTTAATAACATAGAAAAAGTTAATGTTTGCATAATTCCTTAGACCATG
This sequence comes from Elymus sibiricus, assembly GCA_039707655.1. Classification (NCBI taxonomy): domain Eukaryota; kingdom Viridiplantae; phylum Streptophyta; class Magnoliopsida; order Poales; family Poaceae; genus Elymus; species Elymus sibiricus. The sequence continues at coordinate 119,427,278 of CM077674.1, read as the reverse complement.
AGAGTGTCGAGTTTCTTCATGCTTGCTTCATGAACTTTGGGGTTTGTTAAACGTCATTCGTAACTGGGTGGCTATTATGACGGCTTACGGGTTCATGGGAAAGTATGTCAAGGGACTTGATAGCTCAAGATTGGGATTTGCTCCTTCGACGATGAAGAGATATCTCTGGGCCCTCTCGGTGTTACAGTATCCACCATCGTCTGGCCAGACACATTGTGATTTGATCACAGGGATGCCGCAGCACGAAAATGAGAAAAGAGAACAAAACCGGTAACGAGATAACTGGTATTGTGGACAAGTGTTGATCCACGGGGATGCCGATGATTCTCACCTCGGGTATTTGTAACATATCGCGAAGCAATAGGAATAGCACACGGCTACTGGAGGTTCACTCGAATATTTATTCGTGTGGGTATAGGGGTCAATATGTGTGTCCATGGCTCCGATGTTGATCATTGATCGGAAAGTGTTCCGGCCATGTCTATGCTTCACCGAACCTATAGGGTCACACGCTTAAGGGTCATCTATCTTCTGAATACTAGACAGGGAGTCTGAGATAAAGTCACCGGAAAAGTTTCGGAGACAACGGAAAAGTTCCGGAGAGAACACCGGAATGGTTTCGGTAAAACTGAAAAGTTGTTTCGGGGTATGCCATTAAGTTAAATTGGTTTCGGCACACGCCTGGAAATTCTTGGAGGGTGCCAGAATTATTCTGGAAACTTTTGGGATTTTTCCGGGATAAAAACCGGAAAAGTTCCGGAGCTGCCGGAACCGGTTTGGTTACTTTTCGCAGATGAAAATCACTAATCCAAAATTATTTCAGAACGCGTCCAAAATCATTTGTGTGGGTACTGGAATTATTCGAAGACCCACAGAAATATTTTCGGATTTAACGGTCGCGGAAAAATGTTTCCGTGAATAGTGAAAGTGCTTTTTGGGTGTCTTCTTGGAGAAGCCACCTTGAGGGCCTTTTGGTATTTTTCCCCTTGGCTTCTTGGAGAAGCCACCCTTGGGCTTGGCCTATAAATAGGGGTGGAGGGGGCTGCCTAAAGACTCATCCCTTGCTCTCATACACATGCCATGACATTTCTGGCTTCTCTCTCCCTCCCAGCGAAATAGTTTCGTAGAGCCTAAAGGCTGTCTGGGTTCCGGTGGGAACTAGTTCTGGACGGCGAAGCCCTACCGGATAGATGACACCGTATGTGTGCAACTCTGTAGAGAGATCGTAGTTTAGGTCTTAGTTCGAGAGTGCCTCCCGAAGGGCTGTCCGAGTGACCGTCCGAGTTTCGAGGGTCCTCCCGAAGGGCTGTCCGTGAGGCCTCCCGGAGGGCTGTCCGAGGATCCGTCCGGTGGGACTATCCGAGGGACTGTCCAAAGGCCTCCCGAAGGGCTGTCTGAGGATCTGTCCGGTAGGACTATCTGAGGGACTGTCCCGAGGCCTCCCGAAGGGCTGCCCGGAGATCCGTCCGGTGAGCTGATGAGGGAGTACATCCTCGCGGTTGGGAGGTTGTAAAATCCTAGCTGCGGGGATCTGCACCGTCGATCGTCATCGACTCTACTTCCGCTGCGCTACGAGTCGGTAACGAAAAGATCAAACCTTGTATGCAGTCTCCATAGTGGTCCTGGGCTGGTGCGTAGGTCGGGAAATTTTTGTTTTCTGCTGCGTTCTCCTACATTTGCCAATGTTAATCCTGACATTGTCCTACGTGAAAATTTAGATATTCGAGCTGCTAATCTTATGAGCCCCTATTAGTTGTCTTTCTCTAACCCAGTGGGCACTAATGATGTGTTAGGAAAAACTCCTACAATTCTCACTAAGGTTAAGCCTTGTGCTTATCTCACCCCTTTAGAATATCTTAAATATGATAGGTCTCATTTGGAATATTAGAGGTCTAGGTCAACCTAGTAAATGTATGTGTGATACCATTGCTAAGCCTAACCCTAATTTCATTGGCTTTCAAGAAACTAAGCATGAGATGATTTCTGAAGGTTTCCTCAAAGCTATCGATAAGTTTAATTCCTTCACTTGGCATTTCTTGCTTGCTCAAAATACTGTTGGTGGTATTTTAGGTGGTGTAAAGAATGATATCTTTGAGGTTATTGGCTTCTCCAATAAGACTTTTGGGGTGATTTCTACCTTAAAAATAAATCTGATGGCTTTGTTTGGCAGTTTGTTGTTGTTGTTTAATTATGATACTGCTTATCCTGAGTTTAAGCTGGATTTTATTGCTAAATTGCATGATATTTGGAACATGCTTCCTACCCTATTTTCCTCTGTGGGACTTTTAACCTGGTTAGGAGTGATATATAAAAAAGTAAAAACATTATTAACCCACAATTCGCTTTCTTATTTCATGATTGGATCAATACGGGGGTCTTTTGGAGATTTCGATTTCCAACAGATGCTATACTTGGTCAAATAATCAGGACAAAACCCATTTTTGTTCTCATTGACAGGGTGCTCACTTCTATGAGTTGGGATGCCCACTTTCCTCTTTCCTCTGTTGTGGTTCTTCCTAGAATTGGGAGTGATCATACTCCTCTCATTCTGGATACTGGGGCCAGGCCAGTCCTAAAATGTTTAGGTTTGAGAAATGGTGGCTATCCCAGCCAGATTTTATTAAATTGGTTAATGATGTTTGGGGTTCCAATTCTCATGCTTCTTCTGCTATTGAAAATTGGCAATTTATAACTAGATTGCTTAGGAATTTTTTTAATGCTTAGAGTATTAATATTGAAGTTGCTACTAAGAAAAAGAAGAAAGCTCCCCTTATGGAGTTTGATATCCTAGATGTTTTTTTGTTGTTGAGAAAAACCTTCTTTCGAAATAAGATGTTGACACGATGAAAGTGATTATAAGTGCATTGGTTGATATTTGGAACATGGAAGAAACTGCCTTGTGGCAGAGATCTAGGGATAGAAAAATCTTAGAGGAAGACCGCAATAATGCTTACTTTTATTCTTTGGCTAATAATAGACATTGTAAGAATCATTTGTTCACTCTTATTGGGGTTAATGGTCCTGTGGCATCTACCCATGAGATGTTGGAAGTGGCTACTTCTTTTTATAAGAACCTTTTTACTTTTTGAGTCTAAACCTAATATTTATCTAGGGACTGATTTCTGGTAGGAATCTGCTCTTGTCTCGGAGGAAGAGGATCTTGTGTTGAAAAAACTTTTCTCTGAAGAAGAGAAGAAGACGGCCATAATGAGCTCCTATGCTCATGGTGCCCCTGGCTTGTTGGATTCTCTTTTGTCTTTTACCAAACCTTTTGGGAGTTGATTAAAGATGATTAGATTACTTTATGTGGCTTGTAAGAGACTTTGAAGTTAGATTTTAGATGAAGTTTCGTCCAATTAGTCTAAGTAATTGTGTTGTTAAGATTTTTACTAAAGGTATGACCACTATAGTTTCTTCTATCTGTGATAGGCTTATCTCTCCTAACCAAACTGCTTTCATAAAAGGGGGATTTATTCTTGAAAGTGTTGTTATGGATCATGAGGTTATACATGAGATCCACAGAACTGGTGCCAGTGGCCTAATTATAAAACTTGACTATGAGAAGGCCTATGATAGAGTGACCTGGGAGTTCCTTGTGGAAATGCTCACTTCTAGAGGTTTTGGTAGCAAATGGAATGGTTTTATTTGTAGTACTTTATTCCAAAGCTCTTTTTGTGTAAGAATCAATGTACCAATGGTCCGTACTTTGTTGGGGGCAAAGGTTTAAATCAAGGAGACCCTTTGTCTCCATTGCTTTTTAATTTGGTTGTTGATGTCTTCTCTAATATGTTTACTAAAGTTGTTCAACACAACTTAATCTCTGGCCTACTTCCTCATGTTATCCCATGAGGTGTTGTTAGTCTGCAATATGCAGATGACGCCATCCTTTTCTTGGATGCTTCTGTGGATCATACTAATAATTTGAAATGGGTTTTATCTTGATTTGAGAAACTATCTAGGGTGAAGATTAATTTCCATAAAAGTGACCTTCATACTATTGATACGTCTCCAACGTATCTATAATTTTTGATTGTTCCATGCTATTATAGTATCAATCTTGGATGTTTTATATGCAATTATATGCCATTATATATCATTTTTTGGGACTAACCTATTAACCCAGTGCCCAGTGCCAGTTGCTGTTTTTTGCTTGTTTTTGCCTTTTCAGAAAATCATTATCAAAAAGTGTCCAAATGAGAGAAAAAAAAAGTTTGGATTAATTTTTTCTGGACCAGAAGAGACCCGGGAAGCTTTGGGAGAAGACCAGAAGAGCCACGAGGAGGCGGCAAGCCTGGAGGGCGCGCCCCAGGGGGTGGCCGCGCCCCCCAGGCTTGTGGGCCCCTCGTGGCACCTCTTGACCTAATTCCTTCGCTATAAATTCACAAATATTACCAAACCAACAAAAAGACAGAAGAGAAAACCTTTCCGCTGCCGCAAGCCTCTGTTCTTCCATGATCCCATCTGGAGTTCTTTTTCAGTACTCTGTCGGAGGGGGAATCGATCACGAAGGGCTTCTACATCAACCTTGCTGCCCTTCTAATGATGTGTGAGTAGTTTACCACAGACCTACGGGTCCATAGCTAGTAGCTAGATGTCTTCTTCTCTCTCTTTGATCTTCAATACCATGTTCTCCTCGATGTTCTTGGAGTTCTATCCGATGTAATCTTCTTTTGCGGTGTGTTTGTTGGGATCCGATGAATTGTGGGTTTATGATCAGATTATTCATGAGAAATATTTGAGTCTTCTCTGAACTCTTTTATGCATAATAGTTATTGCTTTGTATTTCTCTCCGATCAATCCGTTTGGTTTGGCCAACTAGATTGATTTGTCTTGCAATGGGAGAGGTGCTTTGTGATGGTTCAATCTTGCGGTGCTCAATCCCAGTGACAGAAGGGGACATGACACGTATTTGTATTGTTTCCATTAAGGATAAAAAGATGGGGTTTAATCATATTGCTTGAGTTTACTTGTCTACATCATGTCATCTTGCTTAAGGCGTTACTCTGTTTCATACTTAATACCCTAGATGCATGCTGGATAGCGGTCGATGGGTGGAGTAATAGCAGTAGATGCAGGCAGGAGTCGGTCTACTTGTCTTGGACGTGATGCCTATATACATGATCATTGCCATGAATCTGTCATAATTATTTGCTTTTCTATCAATTGCCCAACAGTAATTTGTTTACCCACCGTATGCTATGTGTTCGAGAGAGAAGCCTCTAGTGAAAACTATGGCCCCCGGTCTACTTTATCATATATTAAAAACCTAAAAATACATTGCTGCAATTTATTTACTTTTATTTTTAGTAGTAATTTAGTTTATCTATTTACCTCCATAAGATTTAATCCTTGCAAATAACCGCTAAGAGGATTGACAACCCTCTTATTTGCGTTGGGTGCAAGTGTTTGCTCTTGTGTGTGCAGGTGCGCTTAACGGAATTTTGCTTGGTTCTCCTACTGGATTGATAACCTTGGTTCTTAACTGAGGGAAATACTTATCTCTACTGTACTGCATCATCCTCTCCTCTTCGGGGAAATACCAACGCAGACTACAAGTAGCAGGAAGAATTTCTGGAGCCGTTGCCGGGGAGACATCATCAAAATTACCAAGTACCTTCGCACAAACTATCATTCACTTGCATTTACTTTATTTGCCTTTTATTTGCATTTGCCTCTCGTTTTCATCTCCCCCACTTCTAATTTTTTTTTGCTTGCTTGCTTTTAGTGCCTTCATGTCAAACACACAAGAACAGAAAGTAAAACAAAAGTTTAAGATACTATGGATCACCTTAAAGTTTTCTACTTGGATCATCTTCGTTCCATTTGTGCTCGTGCTGAAACCCCAACTAGTTTAGTTGAGGGAAAATCATTAGATGAGCATGTTCATTTTGTGCGTCACCGTTTGTCTAAAAAAGGGAGACTCTTATGGAATCAAATAAATTGTTTGCTATGCTATGTTTGGAATTTATGTGAAATTTATGATTTTACTTGTTGCTCTAAGAACCCTAAAAAACACCTTCCCTGCCTATGTGAGTTTAATGACAATGAAATTCTATCTTCTTATGCCAAGGGTGTTTATAGTTACTATGATATCGAACAAATTGAAGAATTTGTTGCTTTTAAGGGTGCTTACGAAGTTGCTTCTTTGATTGAAAAGTATGATGCTACTCTCTAAAAATCTGAAAATTTTGACATACTTAAGTATTGCTATGAAAACTATGCTCCTAATGCCTATGTTAATGAATTTATTGAGAGAATGTCTGCTGCTTTGGAAGAAAATAATGATATGCATGAATCCATAGATAATTATGATTTCGTTGATTCGATTGAAATATCCCCTCTTGATGAATGTGATGCTTGCTATTCTTATGGCCATGATGCCAATATTAATGATGCTTATAGAGATGAACTTGCTATAGTTCCTTATGTTAAAAATGAAATTATTGCTATAGCACCCATACTTGATAGCTCCTTGAATGAAAAGCATGATTGCAATGATGTTATTATAAATTCTATTAATGTCAATTCTGCCAATGATATGCAAAGCTACAAGCTTGGGGATGAAAATTTTGTTATGTGCACTACTTATTGCAATGATCATGATTGGGGTGATGATGCTTCTTATGATCTTGAAAATTTATTTACGCCTCATGATGAATATGTTATTTATAATAATGTTTGCAATACTATTAAAAGTGGGTTTGGAAGAGCATCAACTTTAGGTAATAATGATCCCACTACTTTGGAGAATTATCAATCTTATGAACTTTTGGATAAGAGTGGGTTTGGAGAGGTCATGACTTTAGTTGATGTTAATCCCACTATCTTGGAAGATTATAAAAATTCTATGCATGTGGGTCATGAAGAGAGTATTTTATATGATAGCTATACTGTTGAGTTTGATTATGATCCTACATGTAATTATTATGAGAGAGGAAAATATGGTTGTAGAAATCTTCATGTTACTAAGTTGCCTCTTGAAAGATCGTGGATGTCGCCTAGAGGGGGGTGAATAGGCGCTTTAAAATAATTACGGTTTAGGCTTGAACAAATGCGGAATAAAACTAGCAGTTAATTTGTCAAGCACAAAACCTACAACAACTAGGCTCACCTATGTGCACCAACAACTTATGCTAAGCAAGATAAACAACTAAGTGATAGCAAGATATATAACATGAAACACTATGGCTATCACAAAGTAAAGTGCATAAGTAAAGGGCTCGGAAAAGAGATAACCGAGGCATGCGGAGGTGACGATGTATCCCGAAGTTCACACCCTTGCGGATGCTAATCTCCGTTTGGAGCGGTGTGGAGGCACAATGCTCCCCAAGAAGCCACTAGGGCCACCGTAATCTCCTCACGCCCTCGCACATTGCAAGATGCCATGATGTCACTAAGGGACCCTTGAGGGCGGTCACTGAACCCGTACAAATGGCAACCCTTGGGGGCGGTCACCGAACCCGTACACTTTGGCAACCCTTGGGGGCGGTCACCGGTACCCGTCAAATTGCTCGGGGCAATCTCCACAACCTAATTGGAGACCCCGACGCTTGCCCAGAGCTTTACACGACAATTATTGAGCTCTGACAACACCAACCGTCTAGGGCACCAAAGCACCCAAGAGGAACAAGCTCTAGGGTGCTCAAACACCCAAGAGTAACAAGCTTCTCAACTTTCACTTCCACGTATCACCGTGGAGAACTCAAACCGATGCACCAAATGCAATGGCAAGGGCACACGGAGTGCCCAAGTCCTTCTCTCCCAAACCCCACCAAAGCAACTAATGCTAGGGAGGAAAATGAGAGGAAGAACGAAGAAGAGAACACGAAGAACTCCAAGATCTAGATCCAAGGGGTTCCCCTCACATAGAGGAGAAAGTGATTGGTGGAAATGTGGATCTAGATCTCCTCTCTCTTTTCCCTCAAGAACTAGCAAAAATCATTGGAGGGATTGAGAGATAGTAAGCTAGAAGAAGGTCAACAATGGGGGAAGAACACGAGCTCAAAAGATAAGGTCCAATGGGGAAGAAGACCCCCTTTTATAGGTGGGGAAAAATCCAACCGTTATGCACACAGCCCGCATCCAAGCGGTACTACCGCTCCACGAGCGGTACTACCGCTGCACAACATCCGCGCAGAGGAAAAACAAAGAGCAGAGTCACGAGCGGTAGTGGCAACGAAAGTAGGGGCAGTACTACCGCTTATAAGTGGTACTACCGCTCCTACTGCAGCTTCAACTGCCGCTCGTCCAACCGGGCCAAAAAAGACTCAACGGTAGTAAGCCAGAGGGACTACCGCTGAACCCGACACGAAAAATCGATACCCGAGAAGGAGCGGTAGTCCACGCGGTACTGGCAGCGGTACTACCACCTATAAGCGCTACTACCACTGGCAGCTCTCCAACTACCCGTCCAGAAACCAGAACTGCCACAACTTCTACATACGAACTCCGAATCCAGCAAACTCAAGCTTGTTGGATAGATGACGACGAGAACTATCCAACAATGACAGTAGAAAAGAGCCTAAAGATATAGAGGTGTGAAACCTCCATCGGTGAAGAACCGGCAAAAACTCCATCATCGAAAACATCATAGAAGATGCATGCCAACTCCGTTTTCGATGAGCTTGAGCTTGTCATGAAGGTGACCAAAAGCTCAATGACTCTCAAAGCAAAAAGGCCAAACAAGAACCAAGAAAGATGATGCAAGGATGCAATGGTTGGTTTGAGCTCTCTATGAACGATACAATCAAGCTACTCATACGAGAGCCCCCCTTGATAGTACGGCAATCGATCCTATAACCCGGTCTCCAAACTACCACCATGAGACCGGTGAAATAGAAAACCTATCAAGGGCAAACCTTTGCCTTGGACATACTCCACTTGAGCTAGATAATGACGATATTGACTTCCTCAAGTTGGACCACCTTTCTTGATTGCGTTGGCTCGATGAAGACTAGTAGATTGCTCCCCCATACTCCACTATGGGTGAGCCACTCTTCGGCACATCTTCACAAGTCCATTGTCACCACAATGGACGGCAAGATTCAAGCATGTGATCTCTTCATGATGCTCCATTTGAACTTGCACACCGCAATCTTGATGACGATCACCACTTGATGTCATCCTCCATGGGTTGTATGATATCTTCCTTTTGATGCATGCCCATGGAAACATACCTAACCCCACAAACAACTCTCACACATAGACCACGGGTTAGTACACAAAGCGTAATGGACAATGCTTACCATACCATGGGATCACTTGATCCCTCTCGGTACATCTTGTACGCTTTGTGTGTTGATCAACCTTGAATCAAATCTTATCTCTTCATAAAGATGATGTCTTGAAGGTAAACATGAATGTTTACACAATCTTCTTATTCAAGACATACTTGCAATACGCTCAACTCTCACATGACCAATCTTTGGATAACTCCTTGAATAGCACCTTGGCCAACACATAATATTCTTCTAACAACCTTGAAACAAACGAATGGTCTTCAAGCAAAGCCTATGGACAAACTCTTCAAGTATAACTCAAGGCAACCATTAGTCCATAGAGATTGTCATCAATTACCAAAACCAAACATGGGGGCACCACATGTTCTTACACCTCTCGTTATGTTGAAATTATTAATGCTTCATTCTTCCTACTTGCATATGCTAGATATTGCTTGTCTTGATAATTTGTTTGCTTATAAAATGCCTATGCATAGGAAGTATGTTAGACTTAAATGTGTTTGTCACATGTTTTATGATGCTCTTTTTGTGCTTCAATTCTTGTCTTTTGTGTGATCATCATTAATATTCCAAGCCTATCTTAATGGCTATAAAGAAAGAGCTTGTTGGGAGACAACCCAATACTTTCTATTATTGAGTGTTTATAGAATTATAGCTTCTGTTATGATTGTATTTTTATGTTTTAATTAGTGTTTGTGCCAAGTAATGCCTTTGGGATGATTTGGAAGATAGTATGATAGATGCTGTTGGAAAACAGAAACTTTTGTGTCCAGTGCTGGAATTTAGTTTTTTCTCTGGAGTGTTAGAACCTTCTGAATTTTTTACAAAGTATTTAAATATGAATTTCCCACGTTTTACTAATTTTTCAGAATTTATGTAGTTACAGAAGTATGACGATAATTCAAGTCTTTACAGACTGTTCTGTTTTAGACAGATTCTGTTTTTGTTGCATAGTTTGCTTATTTTGATGATTCTATGGATCGTATCGGGGGGTATGAGTCATGGAGAAGTTAGGGTAAAGTATCATTATGCCAATATTAAATATGAATCAATTACAACAGTACCTAAAGTTTAAGATTTGTTTGTTATACTAACGGATCTCACGAGGTTTCTGTTGAGTTTTGTGTGCTGAAGTTTTCAAGTTTTGGGTGAGACTACGATGGATAAAGGAATAAGGAGTGGCAAGAACCTAAGCTTGGGGATGCCCAAGGCACCCCAAGGTAATATTCAAGGAAGACTCAAGCGTCTAAGCTTGGGTCTGCCCCGGAAGGCATCCCCTCTTTCGTCTACAATCTATCGGTAACTCACTTGGAGCTATATTTTTATTCATCACATGATATGTGTTTTACTTGGAGCGTCTTGTGATATAGTTTGTTTGCTTTTTAGTTTGTCACAATCATCTTTGCTGAACACACCTTTTTGAGAGGGACACACATTGTTCGTGATTTGTTAGAATACTCTATGTGCTTCACTTATATCTTTTGAGCTAGGCAGTTGCTCTAGTGCTTCGCTTATATCTTTTAGGGAATGGCGTTGGTTATATTTTTAAGAAATAGTTGCACTCTCATGCTTCACTTATATCTTTTTGAGAGTCTCATGATTAGCAATGGTAATATGCACGGGTTATGAAATTGGTCCTGATATGATAGGTATTCGAGAGGGATATAATAAAAACTTTCATGTAGATCACTGAATATGATAAGTTTGAGTCCTTGCAATAGTTTTGCGATATTAAGATGGTAATGTGTGGGAGGTATTAGTAGATGATTGTGGTTTAGTAAGAATACTGGTGTTAAGGTTTGTGATGATCTGTCGTTATGCTAAGAAGTTGGAGCATGATTTATTGTTGATTGTCTACCTTATGAGTGGCGGTCGGGGACAAGCGATGGACCTTGTCCTACCAATCTATCCCTCTAGGGCCATGCGTAGTAGTACTTTGCTTCGAGGGCTAATAAACTTTGGCAATAAGTATGTGAGTTCTTTATGACTAATGTGAGTCCATGGATTATACGCACTCTCACCCTTCCGCAATTTGCTAGCCTCTTCGGTACCGTGCATTGCCCTTTCTCACATCAAGAGTTGGTGCAAACTTCGCCGGTGCATCCAAACCCCGTGATATGATACACTCTATCACACATAAGCCTCTTTATATCTTCCTCAAAACAACCACCATACCTACCTATCATGGCATTTCCATAGTCATTCCGAGATATATTGCCATGCAACTTCCACCGTTCCGTTTTTATGACATACATCATCATTGTCATATTGCTTTGCATGATCATATAGCTGACATAGTATTTGTGGCTCAGCCACCGTTCATCATTTTTTATACATGTCACGGTAGCATCATTGCACATCCTGGTACACTGCCAGAGGCATTCATATAGAGTCATATTTTTGTTCTAGTATCGAGTTGTAATGTTGAGTTGTAAGTAAATAAAAGTGTGATGATCATCATTATTAGAGCATTGTCCCAGTGAGGAAAGGATGATGGAGACCATGATTCCCCCACAAGTCGGGATGAGACTCCGGACGAAAAAAAAGGAGGTGAAAAAGAGCCATAAAAAATGAGAGAAAAAGAGAGAAGGGGCAATGTTACTATCCTTTTTCCACACTTGTGCTTCAGAGTAGCACCATGTTTTTCATATAGAGAGTCTCCTATTTTGTCACTTTCATATACTAGTGAGAATTTTTCATTATAGAACTTGGCTTGTATATTCCGATGATGGGCTTCCTCAAATGCCCGAGGTCTTCATGAGCAAGCAAGTTGGATGCACACCCACTTAGTTTTCATGTTGAGGTTTCATACACTTATAGCTCTTAGTGCATCTGTTGCATGGCAATCCCGACTCCTCACATTGACATCAATTGATGGGCATCTCCATAGCCCATTGATTAGCCTCGTTAATGTGAGACTATTTCTTATTTTTGACTTCCCCTTATTTACCTCTACCACCACACTCTATTCCACCCATAGTGCTATATCCATGGCTTGCGCTCATGTATTGCCTGGGAGTTGAAAAAGCTGAAGCGCGTTAAAAAGTATGAACCAATTGCTCGGCTCGTCATCGTGGTAGTGCATGATAAATACTTTGTGTTAAGAAGATGGAGCATGACGGGATTGTACGATTTCGTAGGGATAACGTTCTTTAGCATTTTTATTTTGAAAGGCATGATTGTTTATTAGTATGCCTGAGTATTGATGTCTTTATATCAAATTATACTGTTGCTTTGAATCATTTGGATCGTATCATTCATACCGTAAGAGAGAGATTACATGATGAAACATGATAGGTAGAATTCCACATCAAAAATTCTGTTTTTATCATTTACCTACTCGAGGACGAGCAGGAATTAAGCTTGGGGATGCTTGATACGTCTCCAACGTATCTATAATTTTTTATTGTTCCATGCTATTATAGTATCAATCTTGGATGTTTTTTATGCAATTATATGCCATTATATATCATTTTTTGGGACTAACCTATTAACCCAGTGCCCAGTGCCAGTTGCTGTTTTTTGCTTGTTTTCGCCTTTTCAGAAAATCATTATCAAAAAGTGTCCAAACAAGAAAAAAACTTTGGATTAATTTTTTCTGGACCAGAAGAGACCCAGGAAGCTTCAGGAGAAGACCAGAAGAGCCACGAGGAGGCGGCAAGCCTGGAGGGCGCGCCCCAGGGGGGTGGCCGTGCCCCCCAGGCTTGTGGGCCCCTCGTGGCATCTCTTGACCTAATTCCTCCTTTATAAATTCACAAATATTCCCTAACCAACAAAAAGACAGAAGAGAAAACCTTTCCACCGCCACAAGCCTCTGTTCTTCCACGATCCCATCTAGAGGCCTTTTTCGGTACTCTGCCGGAGGGGGAATCGATCACGGAGGGCTTCTACATCAACCTTGCTGCCCTTCTGATGATGTGTCAGTAGTTTACCACAGACCTACGGGTCCATAGCTAGTAGCTAGATGGCTTCTCTCTCTCTTTGAACTTCAATACCATGTTCTCCTCGATGTTCTTGGAGTTCTATCCGATGTAATCTTCTTTTGTGGTGTGTTTGTTGGGATCCAATGAATTGTGAGTTTATGATCAGATTATTCATGAGAAATATTTGAGTATTCTCTGAACTCTTTTATGCATGATTGTTATAGCTTTGTATTTCTCTCCGATCTATCGATTTAGTTTGGCCTACTAGATTGATTTGTCTTGCAATGGGAGAGGTGCTTTGTGATGGGTTCAATCTTGCAGTGCTCAATCCCAGTGACAGAAGGGGACATGACACGTATTTGTATTGTTGCCATTAAGGATAAAAAGATGGGGTTTAATCATATTGCTTGAGTTTACTTTGTCTACATCATGTCATCTTACTTAAGGCGTTACTCTGTTTCATACTTAATACCCTAGATGCATGCTGGATAGCGGTTGATGGGTGGAGTAATAGTAGTAGATGCAGGCAGGAGTTGGTCTACTTGTCTCGGACGTGATGCTATATACATGATCGTTTCCATGAATCCATCATAATTATTTGCTTTTCTATCAATTGCCCAACAGTAATTTGTTTACCCACCGTATGCTATGTGTTCGAGAGAGAAGCCTCTAGTGAAAACTATGGCCCCCGGTCTACTTTATCATATATTAAAAACCTAAAAATACCTTGCTGTAATTTATTTACTTTTATTTTTATTAGTAATTTAGTTTATCTATTTACCTCGATAAGATTTAATCCTTGCAAATAACCGCTAAGAGGATTGACAACCCTCTTATTTGCGTTGGGTGCAAGTGTTTGCTCTTGTGTGTGCAGGTGCGCTTAACGGAATTTTGCTTGGTTCTCCTACTGGATTGATAACCTTGGTTCTTAACTGAGGGAAATACTTATCTCTACTATATTGCATCATCCTCTCCTCTCTGGGGAAATACCAATGCATACTAAAAGTAGCAACTATCCATGTGGAAGAAGACCTTGCTAATTGTTTTGCTCAGATTTTCTGTTGTCAGATTGTGTGGGGTCGAGGAGATAGGTCTAGAGGGGGGTGAATAGACCCTTAACCAACCAAAAGTGTGGATTTTTAGTTCACTTGAAACTTAGGCAGATTTTGGCACAAGTTAAGATAACACCAAGACTTTCTATGCATGCATATCTAGAGATTGAGCAGCGGAAATAGTAGACCATGCTAGTGTACGGAAAGTAAAGAGGTAGAGTATGGAAGATCAAACGCAATGAAGACACGGTGATTTTTGGCGTGGTTCCAATAGGTGGTGCTATCGTACGTCCACGTTGATGGAGACTTCAACCCACGAAGGGTAACGGCTGCGTGAGTCCACGGAGGACTCCACCCACAAAGGGTCCACGAAGAAGCAACCTTGTCTATTCCACCATGGCTTACATCCACGAAGGACTAGCCTCACTCGGGGTAGATATTCATGAAGTAGGTGATCTCCTTGCCCTTACAAACTCCTTGGTTCAACTCCACATGATCTTGGAGGCTCCCAAGTGACACCTAACCAATCTAGGAGACATCACTCTCCAAAAGGTATTAGATGGTGTGTTGATGATGAACTCCTTGCTCTTGTGCTTCAAGTGATAGTCTCCCCAACACTCAAACAACTCCTCACATATTTGGATTTGGTGGAAGAAGGATTTGAGTGGAAAGTAACTTGGGAAGGCTAGAAATCAAGGTTCAAATGGTAGGATTGGAATAACTTGATCTCCACACATGAGTAGGTGGTTCTCTCTCAGAAAATGTATGGTGGAAATGTAGGCACGTTCTGATGGCTCTCTTACTTGGTAAGAGGGTGGTGGAGGGGTATATATAGCCTCCACACGAAATCCAACCGTTACACACTTTTGACCAAACTCGGTGGCACCGATTTGAAATTTCGGTGAGACCGACCTGTGCAAAAGATGTGAACTTTTGAAGTTTCGGTGGGACTGAATGGAAACAACTCAGAGCGACCGATGTGCAATGGTAGGGAAAACCTCGCTTCGGTGGCACCGATTGCAACATCTTGGTGAGACTGAAATAATTGCAACAAGGCAACAGAAAGTTGGTCAAGCCATCTCGATGGCACCGATTGCAAACTCGGTTAGACCGAAATAATTGCAACAGCTGACAGAGAGTTGGCCAGGCCATCTCGGTGGGACCAAGATCCATATCGGTGGATTCGATTTGTTAGGGTTTGGCTTGTGGCACTGTCTTGATGAACTCGGTGGGTTCGGATGAGTAGGATTCGGTGGAACCGAGTTAGACTTTGGAAATTAGGACAAGTTTGGATGGAGAAAGTGGATGAGGGTTTTGGAGCAACATCACTAAGCACTGGAGCAAATAGATCATTATCAAAACCTCATCCCCTTTTAATAGTATTGGCTTTCCTATGGACTCAATGTGATCTTGGATCACTAAACCAAAAATGAAGATTCTTGAGCTTTTGCCAATGTATGTCCTTAGCATTTTGAAGGGTTCCACATCTTCTTGTCCTTGCCACGCCATTTTTGAACTTGTCTGAAATTCACTAGATAGAGGCATTAGTCCAACAACATGTATGTTGGCATAGATTACCAAAACCACCAACGGAGCAAATGTCCTTTCAATCTCCCCGTTTTTGGTAATTGATGACAACATACATCAAAGCTTCAACTAAAGATTTAATAGAAGTTTGTATGAAGCTTTGAAGAAAACATGTAACATGTATGAGCTCCCCCTAAAGATGTGCATATAGTACATGATGATATTTGATGGAGAGCAGAGGCACAAATTTAAGGAAATTCACATGCAACATGTATCTTGGCTACATGCATCAAAGCAATAAACATGACATTGAGATATCCACATGTTCATGATTATCTTCTTGTAAACAATATATATACTAGCAAGAGGTCATCATGTACATGGGTGTGATGCATATACTTACCTCGAAGTTCTTGATCAAGTACCTGAAGAAATACACTTGAGAAAACAAGGTTAGATAACACAAGATAATTTCTTCAAGAAAAGACACAAGATCAATAAGAAACCAAGATTGGGATGACATGTAGAAGAGAGTATCACTAGGTGAATACTTCTTTGAAGCAGACATGTCCCCAAAAGAAAATAGTTGTCTCCCCTTAAAAAAACTTTCTCTCCCCCTGAATCTGGCATTGGATATTGGGAGCAGGTAGGGCGAGAAAACTAAAGCATCCAAAAGTACTAAAAACACTGAGATCATGTTTCTCCCCTCTTAGAAACATGTAACATTCTCTCCTCTTATAAAGTGCATCTCTAAGCAGATAAGCTTTGATGTAGATCTCTCTCCCCGCTTGACATCAATTTCCAAGAAGGGCTACTTCAAGGTTATTGGTCAGGTGGGTTTGGTCCTTGAGAAATACATCTAGTCATAGTGTAGTTCCAGATGCAAGTAGAGAGTAACAATCATTGAGTGGAGCTGGAGCAGAAAAACTCAGAAAATATTTGATAGAAACTCCTTTAGAGCAGCAAAATCGGTGACTCCGAGTTTAAGCAATTCGGTGTGACCGAGTCTGGTGCGAAAAAGAAGATTATGTCAACTCAGCTCACTAAGCAAAGAAATCCTCACAAAGATTTGCAATGAATTAACTTCTAAACTAGCACAGAAAAGAAAATAAGATAAATAGAGTAGCATCTAGATGAAGTTTTTTTTTGTTTGAAGAAGACACACTCTAGCAGGAAGAGAAACTCAAGAGAAACACTAGAGAAATTCATCTAGAGAGGTTGGCGACTAGGTCACCTATGTTAGAGTATATTGACTTAGGAGTCAAGTGAGAGCCCTTGATCATAGGTCATACTCATCGTTAAGCTCAAAATGGGGTTACCATTTTTCCTTTAAGCATTTCAATGTATTCACATCTAGTTGAGTTGCTTTAGCTCATGTCTTTGAGTAAAGCTTCTCTAAGATGTGAGAACTTACATTGGGATTTGGTGGTGATGTCCATCATGTAGTTGAACTTGAAGTGGATGCTCATGAGTTGAAGTTGGGAGCAATCCTATCTTTCGTAGTTCATATTCCTACATGGGTTAGATTTGCAAGGAACAACATGTATATCCAAAATGACAAGAATCAAGCAAAACTCAAAAGTTGTCAAAGGATATGTTTAGGTTGTCTTGTTCCTTGTTTCACCAAGGATTGTTGATACTTGAGTTATACAAGATTGCTCAAGATAAGATTAAGATGCAATCTTGTGACATGAAGCTTGTCCAAGTACCTACAAAAGGTTAGATACGATACAAGGGAGCAATATGTTAAAGATATAATATGATCATGGAAGTATCATGGATTAGTCAAGAATGCTCATGCCCTTGTATGCATCCACATGAACCTCTAGTTCACATTTGAAGCATCAATGATGTTCAACTCACTCCTCAAGTGGCAAAATACTTTTTCATCAAGAGGTTTGGTAAAAATATCCGCCAATTGCTTGTCGGTACGAACATGTTTAAGGTCAACGTCACCTTTCTCAACATTATCTCAAATGAAGTGGTGACGAACCTCAATATGCTTAGTTCGAGAATGTTGCACGGGATTGTGTGCAATCTTAATATCACTCTCATTGTCACATAGTAATGGCACATGTCTCTTATGCACACCATAGTCTTTAAGAGTTTGTGTCATCCATAGTAATTGAGCACAACACGATCCCGCGGCAATGTATTCCGCTTCGGCAGTGGATAACGATACCGAGTTTTGTTTCTTGGAGGACCAAGACACAAGAGGTCTACCAAGAAATTGACATGTACCCGAAGTGGATTTTCCATCAACCTTGTCTCCGGCATAGTCCGAATCGGAATAGCCAACAAGATCAAAAGAAGATCCATTGGGATACCAAATGCCAAAGTTTGGTGCATGTAACAAGTATCGCACAATTCTCTTCACAGCCTTAAGATGACACTCTTTTGGTGACGCTTGGTATCGTGCACACATGCACACACTTCACATATTGTCGGGACGGGAGGCACATAGATATAGCAATGAACCAATCATAGATCGATAAACTTTTTGATCAACCGGTTTGCCATCCTTTGTCAAGTCAAGATGTCCACTCGTGGGCATTGGAGTTTTCATACCTTTACTTTCTTGCATGTTGAACTTCTTGAATAAGTCCTTGGTATACTTTGTTTGAGAAACGAAGGTGCCCTCCTTAGTTTGCTTGATTTGCAAACCAAGAAAGAATTTGAGTTCACACATCATAGACATCTCATACTTTTCCGACATCAACCTTCCAAACTTTTCACTAAAAGAGGGGTTAGTAGATCCAAAGATAATGTCATCAACATAAATTTGGCATACAAATAATTATCCATTAACCCTCTTTGTGAACAAAGTAGAATCAATTTTCCCCATTTCAAAACCTTTTTCAAGAAGAAACTTTGTCAAGCATTTGTACCAAGCTCTAGGGGCTTGTTTAAGACCATAAAGAGCTTTACGAAGTTTGTAAACATGATTAGGTTTCTTGGGATTAACAAAGCTGGGAGGTTGTTTAACATACACTTCCTCCTCAATTTCACCATTTAAAAAAGCGCTTTTAATATCCATTTGGTAAAGAGTGATATCATGGTGATTGGCATAAGCAAGTAAAATGCGAATGGACTCAAGTCTAGCAACGGGAGCATAGGTCTCACCATAGTCCATACCTTCGACTTGTGTGTAACCTTGTGCTACGAGACGAGCCTTGTTGCGTACAACTTGTCCATCCTCATCTTGCTTATTCCAAAACACCCATTTGGTTCCAATAATGTTTTTCTCATCTTTAGGCTTTTCAACCAATGACCATACATGATTCCTCTCAAAGTTGTGTAGCTCCTCATGTAGGAGATATGCCCTAGAGGCAATAATAAATGTTATTATTTATCTCTATGTTCGTAATTAAGTTTATATTTTGTGCTATAACTGCTATGGTTCTCGAGTCTGCAATAACCAGGAGGCTCGAAGGAAGACTCATATGCACGTGTGGAATAATAAACGATAAAATGTATTCCTAGTCTGACCTCTAAGACTAGCTCAAGTGTTGCATGATGATCCTGTTTTCCTGATCATGGGCATGACTATGCCAGCAAACTTTGAGGGCACATTGTTAGAAGAACACTTGTGTTGAATCGACCCGAATTGATGTTATGCTATGAGATACATTCGTCACAAGTTAATGGTTTATAACACTGAGAAAGTTGACGTTTGCATAATTCCTTAGACCATGAGAGTATCGAGTTTCTTCATGCTTGCTTCATGAACTTTGGGGTTTGTTAAACGTCATCCGTAACTGGGTGGCTATTACGGCGGCTTACGGGTTCATGGGAAAGTATGTCAAGGGACTTGATAGCTCAAGATTGGGATTTGCTCCTCCGACGATGGAGAGATATTCTTTGGGCCCTCTCGGTGTTACGGTATCCATCATCGTCTGACCAGACACATTGTGATTTGATCACAGGGATGCCGGAACACGGGAACGAGAAAAGAGAACAAAACCGGTAACGAGGTAACTGGCATTGTGGACAAGTGTTGATCCACGGGGATGCCGATAAATCTCACCTCGGGTGTTTGTAACATATCATGAAGCAACAGGAATAGCACACGACAACTGGAGGTTCACTCGAATATTTATTCGTGTGGGTATAGGGGTCAATATGGGTGTCCACGGCTCCGATGTTGATCATTGATCGGAAAGTGTTCCGGTCATGTCTATACTTCACCGAACCTATAGGGTCACATGCTTAAGGGTCATATATCTGCTGAATACTAGACAGGGAGTTTGAGAGAAAGTCACCGGAAAAGTTTCGGAGACAACGGAAGAGTTCCGGAGAGAGAACACCGAAAGAGTTACGGTAAAACCGAAAAGTTGTTTCGGAGTATACCATTAATGCAAAATGGTTTCATCACACGCCTGGAAATTCTTAGAGGGTGCCAGAATTGTTCTAGGAACTTCTGGGATTTTTCCGGAAAAAAAACCGGAAATGTTCCGGAGCTGCCAGAACCGCTTTGGTTGCTTTTCGCTAAAGAAAATCATTAATTCAGAAATGTTTCGGAACGCATTCAGAATTGTTTTAGTGGATGCTAGAAATGTTCTGGACCTACAGAAATATTTTCGGATTTAACGGACGCGAAAAATTGCCTTCGTGAATAGTGAAAACGCATTCTTGGTTTGCTTTTCGCTGATGAAAATCATTGATCCGGAAATGTGTCGGAACGCGTCCAGAATTGTTTTAGTGGGTACTGGAAATGTTCTGGACCTACAGAAATATTTTCGGATTTAACAGTCGCGGAAAAATATTTTCATGAATAATGGAAACACTATTTCGTAGCTTCTTTGGGAAGCCACCTTTGAGGGCATTTTGGTATTTCCAAGTGTCCTCTACCCCTTGGGCTTGGCCTATAAATAGGGGTGGAGGGGGCTGCCCAAACTCACTCTTTCTCTCATACATTATGTCATTCAATGATCTGGCTTCTTCTCTCCCTCACATGAAATAGTTTCGTAGAGCCGAAAGGTTGTCTGGGTTCCGGTGGGAACTAGTTCTGGACGGCGATGCCCTGCCGGATAGCTGACACCGTATGTGTGCAACCCTGTAGAGAGGTCGTACATTTAATCTTTTTGCTCGAGGGGTTGTTCGAGAGTACCTCCCGAAGGACTGTCCGAGTGACCGTCCAAGATTTTGTGAGTGCCTCCAGAAGGGCTGTCCGTGACACCATCCGGGGGACTGTTCGCCCGCTTCCCGAAGGGCGGTCTGAGGGGCTGATGAGGGAGTACATCCTCGCGGTTGGGAGGTTGTAAATCCTAACTGCGGGGATCTGCACCGACGATCTTCATCGACTCTACTTCCGCTGCGCTACGAGTCGGTAACGATCAGATCCAAACCTTGTATGCATCTCCATAGTGATCCTGGGCGTGCTCGCTGTACCGAATTTTTTTGTTTTCTGTCGCGTTCCCCTATAGTGGCATCATGAGCCGTGCTATGCGTAGATGCAGGTTGCGATCTAGAATACATAGAGATGTATGGGTGTTGCACAATATAATTTGTAGTAGATGAGTTCTATTACTGAAAATTATTTGTGCGGGTAGCAGATGAAATCTGTTACCCGATGTTCTTGTTGCTTCCCTAAAATTTGCATATTTCGGATCTTGATAATGTCATGGTGGAGTTTCAAAGTTCTGGCAATCCGCGATCCTGATTGATCAACGAAGTGCTAACAGTTCATTGAATTCCACCATAGTTAAAAGAAAGATGAAATTTCGCAGACAAACGGGCAATGCAGATATGATCTGCACGGGGGTCATGCGTATGACGAAGTTCAGTATGGGGCTTGAGATATTATTATCTCGTGTTTCATACACCCCGCAAAGTTAATCTAGCGACTTGAATAATCATACTTGATGATAAATGTTGGTAACTGCGGTTAAGTCAAAACCTTAGAAGCCACGTAAAATAAAATTTTGCATAAACCGATTAGAGGCGTCTAACTTGGTTTTGCAGGATGACATGAGATGTGCATGTGATGTGGTATAGCAGTTCTCATATTAATTTGATTATGTATGAGATGACTATATGATGTAAAATTAACATGACCTGCGTGTCATGATTCGGCATGATGGCTGGAGCCATATGATTGTCACTTTAATGACCTGCGTGTCAACCTTAAGTAATGCACTTATTTTATTAGCTATATAGATAGCAATATTATCTAGTGCATCGACAAGGTGGTGGCAATCTTCGCAAAGGTGAACACCGACGCGAATGCCGAAGACGAAGAAATAAAAGACTTCTCCGTCAGAAAGGGCTATACCATATCATGCTATTATGAATTGCCTGAGATGTTTGTCCCTTTGATGCACCCTTGTTGATTGCGCGGTAGTCGCTTTTTGTTAGGGTGATCTCTCACTAAAAAAATATCAAGTAGTTAGTGTTCTTCCAAGTGTAGCACCGTCACAGCACCTATCTCTTCGGGGTATCACATGGATGCGTGGGTACGAACGATTAGAGAAGTGTGAGGCGGGTGAGTTGGGACCTTGCAGCAAGATCACTTGGTTGTCTTGACGTTCCGGAGGATCGTCCTGAGCTCGGAACACGCCCATTGAAAGATGAACAAGAGTCACATAGAGATGTGATTGGCAAGTTGGCCTACCAAATGAAATTCTTGTCACTTGAGATGGATGCATCCTTGGCGTTGAATTGAAATTTGGGTCTTGTATCACTCACAATCAATTATGAGAGATATTGATTTGAGTGGAAGCGCACTATAGAATTAACTTGTTTAATTCTTTGTGCAATTAATTATGGACATTGTCTAAGTGTTATATGCATAATAGTTATAGAAGAATGGCTCGCGTTTCCACCTTCCCTGTTGAAATTGAATAAGCTGTTAAATATCTGGTTAAAACTTTACGGTTGGTAACGTAATGTGAGAATTGTCCTCAAGAGTGCTGAGAAGGACTTTGTCCTATCGCATGCTTTCAGTATTCTCCCGCTAATGCTATGGATGATGTGACTCTCGTCCTTCGATCCAAAACCTAGAATTCCGTTACGGTCAAGTGCAATATGTTTGCTTCCATGAGACCCGAACTTCAAAAGTTTGGGATAGTTATATGATATTCATGGAACTGAAAATTATTTTCAGATGCAGACAAAGGCTAAAAGATATGAGATATCCAAAGCAATGTTTGTTTGCAAACTATTAGTAAAAGTGTTTACTATGCATTAGACTAATACAAGAGGGATCCAGAAGAACGTCTGTCATGAAATGAAGGTGAATAAAACAACAACTTAAAGAGAAAGGAAGTGTCCGAAGGGTGTTAGTGAAACTTACGCGCCTAGGAAGTCTGAGGCTGACGGCACTCTCAAAGTTGGGTGCTTCTTCTGAGAGTAGGAGAAATATTGGAAGTAAAACTGTTAGAAGTATAAAGGCAAAAAGAGAGAAGACTGGAATATCCAGCTCATGTATGAAAGTCATACAAGCTATTGATGTATAGAAGGCTGGTCAAAGAAATAGTTCTTGGGAATTATGATTAAACATGTTAATCACTGATTCTTGGGTATTGTGAGTTGATGACAGATATACCTGCTCGATTGCATTATGTTGCGACTCGATGCAAGAACTACTATGGCCTAAAAGACTTGCCGGGAATGAGGTTTAGATACGCGCTGGGAACATAGTAAATGTTACTATACCTTCCATCGGTGTATTACCTATGTATTTATTTTCATAATTCATTTTTGGAGTTTCATACACTCTAGCCCATTGCATAAAGTATCTTGCAAGAAGGTTGTTCATAAGAGAACTTTTGATGTTCGGTGTTATGAATAACATAAGGGCCATAGTTTCGTTATGAATGAGATGTATGTTATGAATATTGATAATAATTCATTTTAGAGTTTTATACACTCTAGCCCATTTGCATAATGTCTGTTGCAAGAGTGTTGTTCATAAAAGAACAATTGTTGTTCAGTATTATGAATAACATAAGGGCCATACTTCCATCAAGGATGGGATGTATGTTATGAATATTGATGGTAATATGATACATCCATAATACTGATGCTAAATGTCGCAAGACTAAAAGAATACCACATATGTGTGGCACTGCATTTGGTCACATTGGAGAAACCCGCATGGAGAAATTCCATAATGATGGATTTTGAAGTCGTTTGATTATGAATCATCTAACACTTGCAACTTTCGTCCGAAAAGTGAAGTGACTGAAATACCATTCACAGGCCATAAGGAACGAGCAACGAACTTATTGGTGATCATACATTTTGATGTGTGTAGTCCGATAAAGGTTATTGCTAGCAGTAGATTTATCTATCTTCGGAAATAACTCAAGTAGATATATGGATATTTACTTGATGAGACGTAAGTCTGGATCTTTTGAAATCATTCATAAGGTTTTCAAAATGAAGAAGAAATTATGATAACAAGAAAACTATGTTTCTGCAATTAGATTGCAGAAAGAAATATTTGAGTTACAAGTTTAGCGAATGTCTGATGAGTTGTGA
Source organism: Elymus sibiricus (assembly GCA_039707655.1). NCBI lineage: Eukaryota > Viridiplantae > Streptophyta > Magnoliopsida > Poales > Poaceae > Elymus > Elymus sibiricus. Next base: position 119,403,053 of record CM077674.1, on the reverse strand, counting down.
AAAGAGTTTCATAACTTACACCTCCCGGAACACCACTGTGAGTGGAATGTCCGTGACGATGTAATCAAACCATTTATGACATGGTAAGATCAAAGATGACATAAATCAATTTGCCATTATCCCTTTTAAAGTAATGCTTTAGAGACTGCGACTTTTACACTGAAAAGAGCGCCATCAAATCTGTTGAAATGGCGCCATGGTATGGTACACCCAACCATGTTATGTCTTTTCTTAACATTTGGAATATGGGGCTTGTGTTAAATATTTACAAACCTATTCCAAATCAGACAAGTGCTACTTTGTAGGTTATCCTAATTTATTGGGTATTCCTCCATCACTATACCGAGGCAAAAATGTTTGCCACAAAGAGCGGTATGATTTTGAAGAAAATGGTTCTTGCAAAAAGATGAGTGGGAGGACAGTGCAACTCGACGAGATAACAGTATCTTCATCATCAGGTCAAGGGAAAGAAACCTTGGAAGTGATTCCAGAGTTTCCTACTGCGACTGATACGGAAGCCTCTACATGAGATGTATGGACTTCGGTCGAACTTGCAGCTGAACCACGTAGGCAAAACTCGTGCAAACCTCTCAGGTGCGCAGACGAGATATTGTTGCTAGACAACAGTATACCTACGATACACAAGGAAGCGTTGATGGGCCCTAACTCCAGAATTGGCTAAATGCCAATATAATCCGAGATAGTTTCCATATTAATGATTCAAGATTTGATCTTGATAAACCCTTCGGAATACTTGAAGTCTAACGAATATTAATGGAACTATAAACTGATACAGATAAAAATGTTTTATCCATAAAGCTCGACTTGTTGCTTATAACAAATTCAAGGAATTAACTGCGATGAGATTGTCTCACCGTAGCGATGCTTAAAGTCGGTTCGGGTTAAACTAGCAATTAATACATATTTCAATGATGAGATATGATACTTGGATGCCAAAAGGATTTCCATGTGATGGAAATGCTACCTAGGACTTGCATGTGATACAGTTCAAGGTATTTTGTCTATCCAGAGGATGCTAGTGAGTATGGAAACTTCAGAGTTCCAGCAATGGACGGAAGAGAGCAAAATGGAGTTGGAATCTTCGTTTTTGATGAAATAGTCAAAAGAGTTTGATTTCATCAATGGATAACGAAGATGCTTGTTGTTACAAGAAAGTAAGTGGGAGCATAATAATATTTCTAAAAACCTTGTGTGCTTGACACATTGTTGATTGGAAATAATATAAATTTCTTGACACAAATTAGGACTTCATTGAAAATTAGTTTTTCGATGAAGTACATGGGCTAAGTAGCCTTGATATTAGGCATATTTATCTACGGAGATAGAATTGCCTAATAGGCTAAGCCAAAAATACATATTGACAAGATGCTAAAAACAGTTTAGCATAAGAACGTCAAGGAGTGATTCTTGCCAAAGTCACATGGTGTAACATCCCAAAATTCTAAATTTTGGAATGTTATATTAAATAAATAATTATGATTGTTTGTTTGATTTTTGTGTGATTGATTGTGTGAAATTGAGTGGAATTTGAAACTTTTGAAAGTTGAATGAGAGGGAATGAAATGACTTTCCCAAACTTTCATCTTTGCATTTGATCTCCAATGAATTCAAATCCAATTCATCACAAAACCCTAGAGTGAAGATGATATGACTTCTTCCATTTAAAGAAATGAAAAGGGATTTGAAAATGATTTGAATTTCATTTGAAATATTTTCAAAACCAGAGACTTTATGCAACTCAATGATTTTCATGAGAGAGGATAAGATGACTTCTTCTAATTACATGAAATATGAGTTGGAAGTTTAAAAGAATCAAATCGAAAGTCCCTTTGAAGGTATTTTGGAACCCACTTTCAATTTGGAGTTGTTTGAATTTTCAAATTTCATTTTTTCTGAAAGATATTCAAAATGAGAGAAGTAATATGACACTTCAAAATTCAGAGGCAGTTGAATTATATTTGAATTAGGAAAAACAGAAAATATTTGAAAGTGGTTTGAAATTCAAATTCAAAACCACTTAGGAGTTATTTGGTTTTTAATCAAAAAACAATTCCAAAAATAAAATATATGGAAAATAGGGTAAAATGATTCCCTACAATAGAAAAGTGGAGAAAAATGAATTGGAAATCATTTTGGTATTTTAAAGTAATTTTATTTGATTTTAAAGTGCAACAGTAGCACTGTTTGCATTATTTGAATTTGTGTGAATTTTATTTGAACATGAAAAATAGTTCATGTTTTAAGAGGTGTTTTTCTGAAAATTTTGATATATTATATGCCTATGGAAAATTTTAGTTCTATTTTATTTTATTTATTTTTTGTTCTCTGTTTAAAAAAAAGGTTGTTTTAAAATTAGCCGAAGCCACCCGAGGCCCATCTCTCTCTCCCACCCCACGGCCCACCTGGCCAGGTTGGCCCATCCCTCCCCGCGGCCCGGTCGCGCGCGAACCGTTACACGCCGGTCGCCCGCTCCTGCTCACCTCTCCCTCGCTTGTCTAAAAAAAACATCTCCCACGCTCGCTCTCCGGTCACCGACAGGTGGGACCCACCTGTCGGATCCTTCATCAACCCCGCGCCGGATCCGTATCCCGCCGCCGCCGCGACCACCCCGGATCCTTCGGGATTCGATCCCCAATGCCGACCCCTTCTCCAAGTTCTTGCCCTATAAATACTCCCCTGCTCCTCCTCGTCCGATTTTTCCGAAAAACCTCGATCTCCCGTGCCCTAGAGCTCCGCCTCGTACCCGCCGGAGTTCCGTCGACAGGGGCTACTGTCGCCGCTCGATTCCGACGCCGCCGAAGGTTCCCGATCACCCTGGCCCTCTGATTATTTCTCCCTCGAACCGCCGCATCTCTCTGACCCTTTTCCTCACGCAGATCCGCACGGGAAAGGGCTTCCCGACGACTCTCGCATCTCGCCGACGCCGCCCTCTGCTCCAGCCGCTCGTCACCGTTGCAAGAGGACGCCCTCGACGCTGAAGAGGTCACCCCCGAGCTCGACTTGACGCGAAGCACCCCGTCCTACCATCCCCGGAGTCCGGCGACCACCAGGAGCGACGCCCGCATCGACCAGAGCCGCCGCGTCGCCGTCTTCTCCAAGCCCGACGACCTCGCCGCTGCGCTGTAAGCCACCGTCATCCCCAACCGTCCGATCCCGCTTCAATGCTTAGGATCAGATCTAGATTTGGTTTTATATAGATCGAAACGGTATGTATTAGATTTCGGCCGTCCGCTCACTGCTGCGTCTCGGTTAGTCTCTGGACCAGTAGGATCCTGCCACGTGTCACCTTAGCCGACGCATAGTGTTTTCTTTTTCTGTTTTTCTTTTTGAATTCAGATTTAGTTCTGTTTTTAAATTGCTTATATCTTTTAGGTTTTAAATCCTTTTTGAGTGATTCGAATTGCACTGTGTCACAAATTTTATGTAGTTTCTGCTTGTGCCATTATATTTCAAATTTGAATAGTTTAAATTTGAATTTGCATGAATTTGCTTCAAACCTTGTTTTGTGAATAACTTGAGTTTAAAAATAGATTTTGACTTGATTCTTTTTGGTACTGGTCACTTGTGATGTTATTTAGCAGTAGGTTTGATTTGGGAAATTTTAGGAAATTTTAAATTAGGGTTTTATTCCAAACAGTACTGTTTTAGTTATAGCTTTGTTTTAATATTTTCTTTGTTGTTTTAATAGTTTTAAATTATTTCTTTTTGTCACTTTTGACAAATTGGTTTATGTTTTTGTTAGTTAACAATAGAAAAAAAATATTTTTATTTTAAATTTTATTTTCTTTATTTTTGTAGTGACACTTGCATAGGTTATAAATAGGGTTTTATAAAAGCTTTTTATTTGCTTCTTTTTGCTAGTAAAAGTTTATGAAAAATACTTCTGTTAACTTAGTTGTTTTATATTTTCTTTTCTGTTAATTTATTAGTTTAGTATTTTCTTTGTTGTTAAGTTTTACTTTTGTAGTTAAGTCAAAAAGTTTACTTAGTAGGTTTTTTATAGTTTTTCCTATTAGTTTTCTTTTGAAGTTTTCTTTGCATTGTATTGGGTTTTTCTTATTGATTTCTTGATTGCATTTTATTTGATGTTTCCTATAATGATTTTTAGAATTGGTTGCTAGAATTGCTCGCTTATGTGAATGTCATGTTTGACTATATACTCTTCGTCAACTTACCAGGCAAGTTCACTTTGACCATATTTTCATACCTATGTTTTTATTGCATTTAGTGTCACCATTTCACCATTTCCTCCAGTAGTGATATTAAATCTTGTAGTTGAGTAGAATGCATGAGGTAGGAACCTATCTCCCTGTCACCAAGCCCGGGACGTTGATTACTTCTAATGCTACGCTAAAGAAGACGGGGTTTGGTATGAGTGCCCGGGAGTGGTGTGAGAAGGTGGACTCTACGTCAATGACGACAACTTCATGATGGCATCTGCAAGGGCTGCATTTTCAAGGCCTCAAGATTTTGAGACTCGAGACAAGATTTTAATACACACTACTGGGTGAAGGATGGATTTGATGGGCACCCTGGAGCAACCAGTGGATGGCCGGGATGCATGGAGAAGCGCCATGACATCTTGCGGAAAGCTTCACCCAGACTCAAAGAGACGGAAGAATACTTCATGCCCGGAAGCTTACCTGTGCAACCGCAAGTCATTATGGGCTCTGGCTTGGTTGACCTTAGCTGTGACGCTGGCTGGGACGGTGCTAGCAGATGTAGAACTACGGTAGGATTGGATGAGCACCGGACAGTGGTCAGAGGAACTCTTCGGAAGACCATGTTTCGGTCGTCTTGTTATCAAACACCCTGAAGTGCGAGAACATAAAAAGAGGGATCGAATCTTGTGGGTAAAGTGCACAACACTCTTTAGAGTTAAAACCTAATCGATTAGCCGTGTCCCCGGTTACGGACAATTTGAGCCTCTGGACTTGGATCTATCTCGAAACTCTCAACATCGGACTGATAACTAATTGTGGGCAACTTATGATACTTGTGGGCTATGAGACATCGGTTGGCGGAACCATGTCATAGTAGGTAACTCTGTAGTGAAAACTCCTGATTTATTCCTTTGTTGTAGGGAAACTAAAACCAGCCTTTATGCAAAAACTCAGACACAGAGCCACAAAGCCATATTGCATATAGTATAGCTTTATCATCTGCTTTCTTATAGTGATCTTGCCGGTACATTCAATGTACTGACCTACACGGCTGCAACGTATCATGTTGCAGGATTTCTACGACGAGTAAGAGTTACGATATAGGGTTACGGTCTACACTCAACTTGCCGATGGCGTTGATGGGACTCCACACCTGTTTGTTTCTTTCCGCTGAGACTTATGAGGTATATATTAGTTTTACCTTATTTATACATGTGATTGCACTTTGATATATACATTGATGTACTGTGTGTGCCAGCATACTAATCCAGGGATGGCACGGATACACAGAGGCTTGACCGTTTGAGGTCGGGTCGCTACAGAGATGGTATCAGAGCACATGTTGCCTGTAGGACGTGACCCTAGAAACTGGAAAACCCTAGGACAGGATTTCTCTAAAACTATATTTTCAAAAAGAACCTTTACCTCTCCTCTTCTCTGAACTTTATACTCAAATAGTTAGACAATACCCTTTTCCCCTTTTGACCACACGGAGGATCAACTGAAGCCACTCCAAGAAGGACCAGATATCGGACAACGGATGGCTACTTCGGAGTAAAGAAGATTTCACCATGCATTAGAAGGATTGGAGCCGCAACAGTTAAAGACTCCAAAGACTTGAAGAATTTGAAGTCTCTGAAGATTTATTTGACCTTTAGAAGACCAAACCTCTATTATATACTTACGTTAGATGCGATGATTTGTGAGCTGTCATTGTTTGTGTTTTTCTGACAGCCACAAAATAAAACCTATTTTCAAAACTATGTTGTTTGTATTGGGTGTATCTCTCTCCATCTCTCTTAGCTCATCCCAAAACCCTTGGACCCAATAGATGATGAATGAAGATGGACTTGTATTCTCTGGACCGATGACTCAGCCGGAGGCAGAGATATGGATTCAAAAAATGGAGGATCATCTCGGGAAAAATTTGATTGCAAGGAAGTATGAGGTTCAATACGCTCTTCAGTACTTTACAGAAATTGCTGCAACCTGGTGGAAAATGCATCAAGCCATACAAGGAAGTAATGGAGCAAAAACTTTGGAAGAATTCAAGGAGACTCTGTTAAGATCCCGTCTCATCCGGAAGCATTATGATAACCCGATGAAGAAACCTTGTGCCTGCAAGATATGCGGAGAAATAGGACACACCCAGGAAGAACACAAGGATGGATGCCCTCATTGCGTAGGAAATCACCAAGCAGAAGAATGCCCGACTGGGCAGGTTACATGTTTCTTGTGTGAAGGAACTACTCATTTCCCGGCTCAGTGCCACATTTACCCCATGGTGCTAGCTATTTCCAAACAGCACAAGGAAGCAATGAAGGAAGCCCTCATGGAAGGTTTAGAAGAACCTGTGATGAAGACAATTGTTGAAGACCCTGATGGAGAAGGCCTAACCAGATTTTTCTCCAATGCTTGCTATTCATGTGGAGAAGAAGGACATTTTTCGCAGTATTGCACGAAGGAAAGCCAAATGTATCTGGGAGACTTCCCCACAGAAGAAGTGAAGTATGACCCACAGGAAATAGAAGCTTTGATCAGAACGAAGAAGTCCAAGAAGAGGAACTGAAGACATTCCCAGAACAACCCAAATTCTGCAGAGAAGGACCTGAGTTATATCACATGTTTCAAGTGCAAGACTTTGGGTCACTATGCCAATATGTGTCCGGAAAAGAAGCCAAAAATCCAAAGAGCAGACAACATCCCCAAGAAGCCCCGAGACATGTCGAAAGTCATTTGTTTTCATTGCAAGGAAGCAGGACATTTTACTAGGGAATGTTCAGATCAGAAGAAAGCTGGAGCTGAGTAGTTGAGATTTTGATATGGGTAATAAGTGTAGTAGGAAGCAATTTATTTTCATGAGCACGATGAGTGGAGTTATGTAATGGGTGACTCAGAGGTTGTAATAAATTCATGAATCAATAAAGTAAATGTGTATATACAAAGCCAAGTCCACACAAAATATGTATTTTGTGAAAGCGTGAAAACGCGAGGATATGCAAAGATACACACGACCCTGAAGTTGTCAGGTCCGTTAGACGTAGACTATACCACAAGCGAAGCATATTTTACACCGGTATGCCATAGGTGTAAAGTGCATTAGCATTGACTAGATTATTGACTCTAGTGCAAGTGGAAGTCTGTAGGAGATATTCCCTAGAGGCAATAATAAATGTTATTATTTATCTCTATGTTCATAATTAAGTTTATATTCCGTGCTATAACTGCTATGGTTCTTGAGTCTGCAATAACCACGAGGCTCGAAGGAAGACTCATATGCAAGTGTGGATTAATAAATGATAAAATGTATTCCTAGTCTGGCCTCTAAGACTAGCTCAAGTGTTGCATGATGATCCTGTTTTCCTGATCATGGGCATGACTATGCCAGCAAACTTTGAGGGCACATTGTTAGAAGAACACTTGTGTTGAATCGACCCGAATTGATGTTATGTGCTACTTGTAGCTTACGTTGGTATTTCCCCGAAGAGGAAGGGATGATGCAGCATAGTAGAGATAAGTATTTCCCTCAGTTATGAAACCAAGGTTATCAAACCAGTAGGAGAATCACACAACACCTCGTTAGCAGTACCTGCACACAAACAACAAACCCTTGCACCCAACGCAAACGAGAGGTTGTCAATCTCTCGCCGGTAAATTGCAAGATTAAATTGTATGTGATAGATTGAAACAAAAATACAAAATAAAATAAATAAAAAGAGATGGCAACAATATTTTTAGGGTTTTAGTAATTTGATTTTGATAGACCCGGGGGCCATAGATTTCACTAGAGGCTTCTCTCGAGAAAATAGCATACGGTGGGTAGACAAAGTACTGTTGGGCAATTGATAAAAAAGCAAATAATCATGACGATATCCAAGGCAATGATCATGTATATAGGCATCACGTCCAAGATTAGTAGACCGACTCCTGCCTGCATCTACTACTATTACTCCACACATCGACTGCTATCCAGCATGCATCTAGTGTATTAAGTCCGATAAAGAACAGAGTACTGCCTTAAGAATGATGACATGATGTAGACAAGACAAACTCACGAATTAATAAACCCAATGAATAGATCCCATCTTGTTATTCTTAGTAGCAACGATACAAACGTGTCATGTCCCTTTCTGTCACTGGGATTGAGCACCGCAAGATCGAACCCACTACAAAGCACCTCTTCCCATGGCAAGATAAATCAACTCAGTTGACCAAACCAAATAATTAGATCGGAGAAGAAATACGAGGCTATAATAATCATGCATAAAAGAGTGCAGCAAAGACTCAAATAATTTCATGGATAATCTGATCATAAACTCACAATTCATCGGATCCCAACAAACACACCGCAAAAAGAGATTACATCGGATAGATCTCCAAGAACATCAAGGAGAACATTGTATTGAAGATCAAAAAGAGAGAAGAAGCCATCTAGCTACTAACTATGGACCCGAAGGTCTATGGTAAACTACTCACGCATCATCGGAGAGGCAGCAAGGTTGATGTAGAGCCCCTCCGTGATCGAGTCCCCCTCCGGAAGATCACCGGAGAAGGACCCCAGATGGGATCTCTCTGGAACAGAAGCTTGCGGTGTCGTAAAAAGTATTTCGTGGACTCCCCCAAGGGTTTCTGTTTTTTCTGGAATTTATAGTGCTGGAATTAGGTCAAACGGAGCTTGGTGGGCCCCACGAGGCACCAGGGCGCTCCTGCCCCCCCCAGGCGCGCCCTGGTGGCTCGTGGGCCCCACCAGGGTCTTCTGGCCTCCTCCCAAAGCTTCTAGTGTTCTTCTGGTCCAATAAAAAATCTCCAAAAAATTTCGTTGCATTTGGACTTCGTTTGGTATTGATTTTCTGTAAAACAAAAACAGGGCAGAAAATAGCAACTGGCATTGGGCACTAAGTTAATAGGTTAGTCTCCAAAAATGATATAAAATTGCTGTAAATGATTATAAAAACATCCAAGATTGATATTATAACAGCATGGAACAATAAAAAATTATAGATACGTTGGAGACGTATCAGCATCCCCAAGCTTAATTCCTGCTCGTCCTCGAGTAGGTAAATGATAAAAACAGAATTTTTGATGTGGAATGCTGCCTAACATATTCATCACATATTCTTTTCTTTTGTAGCATGAACATTGCACTTATATGATTCAAAGCAATAGTCTATAATTTGACATGAAAACATAGATACTCAAGCATACTAACAAGCAACCATGTCTTTCAAAATATCAACGCTAAAGAAAGTTATCCCTAGCCCATTATGCTCAATCATTGATCCATTCATGAAACACACTCGAATATTAGCTACATCCAATGCACAAGTATGACAATAGTGCTCCCTAGTTGGTGCTTTTGTAAGAGAAGATGGAGACTCAAGTAAAATAAAAATTGCATAAAAGTAAATAGATAGGCCCTTCGCAGAGGGAAGCAGAGATTTGTCAAATGTGCCGGAGCTCAAAGCTGAAATTAAAAAGATAAAAATATTTTGAGAGGCATGCTTTTCCTGTCAACGAAAACGATCGAGAATTCCCAATATTTTCCATGCTAGACACATCATAGGTGGTTCCCAAACAGAAAGTAAAGTTCATTTCCTTTCCACCATTTCTTTCACATTCCATGGCTAGCCGTATCCACGGGTGCCCTCCATACCATCACTTTCCAAGGAATTTTGTTGTTATTAATTTCATTTCATGCGGGACTGGGCATCCCTATTACCAACCATACTCTCGTGCAATGACAAGTGAATAAACACTCATCGTGAGAATAACACACCTAACATGGAAAATATTGGCCACCCCCTGCCGCTTCATGAGCGGTACGGGCACACAAAACAGAAAAATTATTTTTAAAATTAGAGTTGGCACACGCAAATTTACTTGGAACGGCATTGAAATACCGCATATAGGTAGATATAGTGGACTCATATGGCAAAACTGGGTTTAAGGATTTCGGATGCACAAGCAGTATTTCCGCTTAGTACAAATGAAGGCTAGCAAAAGATTGAGAAGCAACCAACCAAAAAACGAAAACGGTCATAAACATGCATTGAACGTAACTAACACCGAATAATGCACCATAAGTAGGATATAATTTCATTGCATAACTATTGACTTAAGGTGCTTGCATAGGGAATCACAAACCTTAACACCAATATTTTTACTAAAGCACAATTACTCACTAACATGACTCACATATCATCATTTCCATATCGCAAAACTATTGCAAGGAATCACACTTATCATATCCAATGATCTATATGAAAGTTTTTATCTATATCCTTCTTGAATATTCATCACTTTGGGACCAAATTCATATCTTGTGCAAATTACCGTTACTAAGGATCAACTCTCAAAAAGATTTAAGTGAAGCATGAGAGTGCAAATATTTCTTCAAAATTTCAATCTTAACAATTCTCAAAATAATATAAGTGAAGCATGAGAATTCATTTCTTCAAAATTTTAATCAACTCTCAAAATAATATAAGTGAAGCATGAGAGTTTGTTTCTTCAAAATTTTAATCAACTCTCAAAATAATATAAGTGAAGCATGAGAGTTTCTTTCTTCAAAATATAGCCACCACCGTGCTCAAAAAGATTTAAGTGAAGCACTAGAGCAACTGCCTAGCTCGAAAAATTGAAGTGAAGCACATGGAGTATTCTAACAAATCATGATGATAAATGTGTGGTTCTCTCAAGATAGGTGTGTTCAGCAAAGATGATTGTGACAAACTAAAAAGCAAACAAAGCAAAGACTCATATAATACAAGACGCTCCAAGCAAAACACATATCATGTGACGAATAAAAATATAGCTCCAAGTAAAATTACCGATGGTTGGTAGAAGAAAGAGGGGATGCCTTCCGGGGCATCCCCAAGCTTAGACGCTTGAGTCTTCCTAGAATATTACCTTGGGGTGCCTCGGGCATCCCCAAGCTTAGGCTTTTGCTACTCCTTATTCCTTCATCCATCGTGATCTCACCCAAAACTTGAAAACTTCAATCACACAAAACTTAACAAAACCTTCGTGAGATTCGTTAGTATAACAAAACAAATCACTACTATAAGTACTGTTGCAAACCCATTCATATTTTATTTTTGCATTATACCTATTGTACTCTAACTTCACCATGGCTTATACCCCCCGATACAATCCATGGATTCATCAAAACAAGTAAGTAGTGCAACAAAAACAGAATCTGTCAAAAACAGAACAGTCTATAGAGATCTGAATTATGCTCATACTTCTGTAACTCCAAAAATTCTGAAAAATTAGGGCAATGTGGAAAATTTATATACCAATACTGTGTAAAATATTCAGAAGGTTCTGACGTTCCAGAGAAAAACAAAATTCCAGCACTGGACGCAAAACTTTCTGTTTTCAAACAATATCAATTATACTATCTTCCAAATCATCCTAAAGGCTTTGCTTGTCACAAACACTAATTAAAAACACAAAAACACCATCATACCAGTAGCATGACAGTCAAAACACACCATAACAGAAACTTATAACAAAAAATTATTTTATTCATTGGGTTGCCTCCCAACAAGCGCTATTGTTTTATGCCCCTAGCTAGGCATAATGCATAATTTCAAGTATTGTCATCTTTCTTCTTCTTATCTAAAGATACGTTCTTATCAGGAGGCTTTTCAAAGACAATTTGAAACACATCATCCATGGAATCCAAGAATACTGTTTATTAATACCATTGAAAACTTGTTGGATTATATTTAAATGAGGGACCTCCTTTTTGGTATTCTCATCAAAGGTGCAATCGTCACGAAATAAATATCTTAACAAGTAATCATCATTGTATAATATCTCATCTATCACCGGTTTTTCATGATTCATACCATAAAAATCAAAGATTTCTCTAGCTTCTCGAATTATGTAATCAAATTCATCCATGAGGATAAGAGTTGCTATCTTTTTAGCCTTAGGATTTTTTATAACTGGCAACTCATAAAACAATCTTTGCAAAGTAGGATGGGTATGAATAAATCTTTTTTCTAGTTTAAGAACAAGAGCAGAAATAGCTTCGGCATAATTCTTGGTTCTACTAAGAATAGGGGTATCATCACAAGCCAAAGTTCCGACGCAATTAAAGAATTCTTGGATGACATTTTTCCCTATAATATTCCCATGTCCCATCACAAAAGTTTTAGTATCTAGATTGGTAGGAATTTCGATTTTAGGAATTTTACCATCCTCACCTTTTTCCATACCAAAATCAGACATGATAGCAATTTCAAGCAAGCGAGCAAACAAGAAAAAGGCAAACGAAAAATATTTTTGTATTTTTGTAAAAACCGTTTTAGAAGTGGGGGAGATGAAAACGAGAGGCAAATGGCAAATAAAGTAAATGCAAGGAGATGAGAGTTTGTGCAAAGGTACTTGATAGATGTTGAAGATGTCTCCCCGGCAACGGCGCCAGAAATTCTTCCTGCTACTTGTAGCTTGCGTTGGTATTTCCCCGAAGAGGAAGGGATGATGCAACACAGTAGAGATAAGTATTTCCCTCAGTTATGAAACCAAGGTTATCGAACCAGTAGGAGAATCACACAACACCTCGTTAGCAGTACCTGCACACAAACAACAAACCCTTGCACCCAACGCAAACGAGAGGTTGTCAATCTCTCGGCGGTAAATTGCAAGATTAAATTATATGTGATAGATTGATAGATTGAAACAAAAATACAAAATAAAATAAATAAAAAGAGATGGCAGCAATATTTTTAGGGTTTTAGTAATTTGATTTTGATAGACCCGGGGGCCTTAGATTTCACTAGAGGCTTCTCTCGAGAAAATAGCATACGGTGGGTAGACAAATTACTGTTGGGCAATTGATAGAAAAGCAAATAATCATGACGATATCCAACGCAATGATCATGTATATAGGCATCACGTCCAAGATTAGTAGATCGAATCCTGCCTGCATCTACTACTATTACTCCACACATCGACCACTATCCAGCATGCATCTAGTGTATTAAGTCCGATAAAGAACGGAGTAATATCTTAAGAACGATGACATGATGTAGACAAGACAAACTCACGAATTAATAAACCCTATGAATAGATCCCATCTTGTTACCCTTAGTAGCAATGATACATACGTGTCATGTCCCTTTCTGTCACTGGGATTGAGCACTGCAAGATCGAACCCACTACAAAGCACCTCTTCCCATAGCAAGATAAATCAATTCAGTTGGCCGAACCAAATCAATAGATCGGAGAAGAAATACAAGGCTATAATAATCATGCATAAAAGAGTGCAGCAAAGACTCAAATAATTTCATGGATAATCTGATCATAAACTCACAATTCATCGGATCCCAACAAACACACCGCAAAAAGAGATTACATCGGATAGATCTCCAAGAACATCAAGGAGAACATTGTATTGAAGATCAAAAAGAGAGAAGAAGCCATCTAGCTACTAACTATGGACCCGAAGGTCTGTGGTAAACTACTCACGCATCATCGGAGAGGCAGCAAGGTTGATGTAGAGCCCCTCCGTGATCGATTCCCCCTCCGGCAGATCACCGGAGAAGGACCCCAGATGGGATCTCTCTGGAACAGAAGCTTGTGGTGGCGTAAAAAGTATTTCTTGGACTCCCCCGAGGGTTTCTGATTTTTCTGGAATTTATAGTGCTGGAATTAGGTCAAACGGAGCATGGTGGGCCCCACGAGGCACCAGGGCGCGCCTGCCCCCCCCAGGTGTGCCCTGGTTGCTCGTGGGCCCCACCAGGGTCTTCTGGCCTCCTCCCGAAGCTTCTAGTGTTCTTCTGGTCCAATAAAAAATCTCCAAAAAGTTTTGTTGTATTTGGACTTCGTTTGGTATTGATTTTCTGTAAAACAAAAACAGGACAGAAAACAACAACTGGGACTGGGCACTAATTAATAGGTTAGTCTCCAAAAATGATATAAAATTGCTGTAAATGATTATAAAAACATCCAAGATTGATATTATAGCAGCATGGAACAATCAAAAATTATAGATACGTTGGAGACGTATCATTATGCTATGAGATACATTCGTCACAAGTTAATGGTTTATAACACAGAGAAAGTTAACATTTGCATAATTCCTTAGACCATGAGAGTATTGAGTTTCTTCATGCTTGGTTCATGAACTTTGGGGTTTGTTAAACGTCATCTGTAACTGGGTGGCTATTACGGCGGCTTACGGGTTCATTGGAAAGTATGTCAAGGGAGATATTCTTCTGACGATGGAGAGATATTCTTTGGGCCCTCTCGGTGTTACGGTATCCATCATTGTCTGGCCAGACATATTGTGATTTTATCACAGCGATGCCGGAACACGGGAACAAGAAAAGAGAACAAAACCGGTAACGAGGTAACTGGCATTGTGGACAAGTGTTGATCCACGGGGATGCCGATAAATCTCACCTTAGGTGTTTCTAACATATCGCGAAGCAAGAGGAATAGCACACGGCAACTGGAGGTTCACTCGAATATTTATTCGTGTGGGTATAGGGGTCAATATGGGTGTCCACGGCTCTGATGTTGATCATTGATCGGAAAGTGTTCCGGTCATGTCTATACTTCACTGAACCTATAGGGTCACACGCTTAAGGGTCATCTATGTGCTGAATACTAGACAGGGAGTCTAAGAGAAAGTCATCAGAAAAGTTTCGGAGACAACGGAAGAGTTCCGGAGAGAGAACACCTGAAGAGTTTCGGTTAAACCGTAAAGTTAGTTCGGAGTATACCATTAAGTCAAAATGGTTTCGGCACACGCCTGGAAATTCTTAGAGGGTGCCAGAATTGTTCTGGGAACTTCTAGGATTTTTCCGGAGAAAAAACCGGAAATGTTCCGGAGCTGCCGGAACCGCTTTGGTTGCTTTTCGCTGAAGAAAATCATTGATCCGGAAATGTTTCGGAATGCGTTCAGAATTATTTCAGTGGGTGCTAGAAATGTTCTGGACCTACAGAAATATTTTCGGATTTAACGGACGTGAAAAATTGTCTTTGTGAATAGTGAAAATGCATTCTTGTTTGCTTTTCGCTAATGAAAATCATTGATCCGGAAATGTTTCAGAACGCGTCCAGAATTGTTTTAGTGGGTACTGGAAATGTTCTGGACCTACAGAAATATTTTCGGATTTAAGCGGAAAAATATTTTCATGAATAGTGGAAACACTATTTGGTAGCTTCTTTGGGAAGCCACCTTTGAGGGTATTTTGGTATTTCCAAGTGTCCTCTACCCCTTGGGCTTGGCCTATAAATATGGGTGGAGGGGGCTGCCCAAACTCACTCTTTCTCTCATACATTATGCCATGCAATGATCTGGCTTCTTCTCTCCCTCACACGAAATAGTTTCGTAGAGCCGAAAGGCTGTCTGGGTTCCGGCGGGAACTAGTTCTGGACGGCGAAGCCCTGCTGGATAGCTGACACCGTATGTGTGCAACCCCGTAGAGAGGTCATAGGTTTGATCTTTTTGCCCGAGGGGTGATATGTCTCCAACGTATCTATAATTTTTGATTGTTCCATGCTATTATATTATCAATCTTGGATGTTTTTATAATCATTTACAGCAATTATATATCATTTTTGGAGACTAACCTATTAACTTAGTGCCTAGTGCCAGTTGCTGTTTTCTGCCCTGTTTTTGTTTTACAGAAAATCAATACCAAACGAAGTCAAAATGCCATGAAACTTTTTGGAGATTTTTTTCTGGACAAGATAAACACTAGAAGCTTCGGGAGAGGGCCAGAAGACCCAGGAGGTGGCCACGAGCCACCAGGGCGCGCCTGGGGGGGCAGGCGCGCCCTGGTGCCTCGTGGGCCCCCCTTTGCTCCGTTTGACCTAATTCCACCGCTATAAATTTAGGAAAAATCAGAAACCCTCAGGGGAGTCCACGAAATACTTTTTTCGTTGCCGCAAGTTTCTGTTCCAGAGAGATCCCATCTGGAGGACTTCTTCGGTACTCTGCCGGAGGGGGAATCGATCACGGAGAAGCTCTACATCAACCTTGCTGCCCTTCCGATGATGCGTGAGTAGTTTACCACAGACCTTCGGGTCCATAGGCAGTAGCTAGATGGCTTCTTCTCTCTTTTTGATCTTCAATACAATGTTCTCCTCGATGTTCTTGGAGTTCTATCCGATGTAATCACTTTTTGCGGTGTGTTTGTTGGGATCCGATGAATTGTGAGTTTATGATCAGATTATCCATGAATATATTTGAGTCTTTGCTGCACTATTTTATGCATGATTATTATAGCCTCGTATTTCTTCTCCGATCTATTGATTTGGTTTGTCCAACTAGATTGATTTATCTTGCCATGGGAAGAGGTGCTTTGTAATGGGTTCGATCTTGCGGTGCTCAATCCCAGTGATAGAAAGGGACATGACACGTATGTATCGTTTCTGTTAAGGGTAAAAATATGGGGTTTATTCATACGTGAGTTTATCTTGTCTACATCATGTCATCGTTCTTAAGGCGTTACTCCGTTCTTTATGGACTTAATACACTAGATGCATGTTGGATAGCGGTCGATGTGTGGAGTAATAGTAGTAGATGCAGGCAGGAGTCGGTCTACTTGTCTCGGACGTGATGCCTATATACATGATCATTGCCTTGGATATCGTCATGATTATTTGTTTTCTATCAATTGCCCAACAGTAATTTGTCTACCCACCGTATGCTATTTTCTTGAGAGAAGCCTCTAGTGAAACCTATGGCCCCCGGGTCTATCTAAATCATATTACTAAAACCCTAAAAATATTGCTGCCATTTTCTTTTATTTATTTTATTTTGTATTTTTGTTTCAATCTATCTACCTATCAAATACAATTTAATCTTGCAATTGACCGCCGAGAGATTGACAACCTCTCGTTTGCATTGGGTGCAAGGATTTGTTGTTTGTGTGCAGGTGCTGCTAACGAGGTGTTGCGTGATTCTCCTACTGGTTCGATAACCTTGGTTTCATAACTGAGGGAAATACTTATCTCTACTGTGCTGCATCATCCCTTCCTCTTCGGGGAAATACCAACGCAAGCTACAAGTAGCAGGAAGAATTTCTAGCGCCGTTGCCGGGGAGACATCATCAACATCTATCAAGTACCTTTGCATAAACTCTCATCTCCTTGCTTTTACTTTATTTGCCTCTCGTGTTCATCTCCCTCACTTCTAAAATGTTTTTACAAAAATATTTTTCATTTGCCTTTTTCTTGTTTGCTTGTTTGCTTGCTTGTTATCTTGTTTGCGTAGTCACGATGTCTCAAGAAAATACAAAATTGTGTGATTTTTCCAATACTAATAATAATGATTTTATTAGTACTCCGATTGCTCCTCCCGCCGCTAGTGCAGAGACTTGTGATATTAATGCCGCTTTGCTAAATCTTGTCATGAAAGATCAATTTTCCGGTAGTCCTAATGAAGATGCCGCATCCCATCTTAACACTTTCATAGAATTGTGTGATATGCAAAAGAAAAAAAATGTGGATAATGATATTGTGAAATTAAAATTATTCCCGTCCTCGTTGCGGGATCGTGCAAAAATTTGGTTTTCATCTTTACCACGAAATAGTATTGATTCTTGGGATAGGTGTAAAGATGCTTTTATTACTAAGTATTTTCCTCCCGCGAAAATTATTTCACTTAGAAATCAAATTATGAATTTTAAGCAACTTGATCATGAACATGTTGCCCAATCTTGGGAGAGGATGAAATTAATGATAAGAAATTGCCCTACTCATGGTTTAAATTTATGGATGATCATACAAAAAAATTATGCGGGATTCAATTTTGTCTCTAGAAATATTTTAGATTCCACCGCGGGTGGTACTTTTATCGAAATTACTTTGGGTGAAGCTACTAAATTGCTTGATAATATTATGGCAAATTATTCACAATGGCATACTGAAAGAACTCCTACTAGTAAAAAAGGTGAATTATATTGAAGAAATTAATACTTTGAGTGATAAAGTTGATGCGCTTATGAAATTGGTTGCTAGCAAAAATGCTCCTATTGATCCTAATGATGTGCCTTTGTCCACTTTGATTGAGCAAAATAATGATCCCGTAGATGTGAATTTTGTCTCGCGAAACAATTTTAATAATAATGCTTATAGAGGCAATTTCTGTTGGAAATATGACCTAGAGGCAATAATAAATTGGTTATTATTATATTTCCTTGTTCATGATAATCGTTTATTATCCGTGCTATAATTGTATTGATTGGAAACTCAAATACATGTGTGGGTACATAGAAAACACTGTGTCCCTAGTAAGCCTCTAGTTGACTAGCTCGTTGATCAAAAGATGGTGAAGGTTTCCTAGCCATGGACATGAGATGTCATTTGATAACGGGATCACATCATTAGGAGAATGATGTGATGGACAAGACCCAAACTACGAACGTAGCATATGATCGTGTCAGTTTATTGCTATTGTTTTCTGCATGTCAAGTATCTGTTCCTATGACCATGAGATCATGCAACTCCCTGACATCGGAGGAGTACCTTGTGTGTATCAAACGTCGCAACGTAACTGGGTGACTATAAAGGTGCTCTACAGGTATCTCCGAGGGTGTCTGTTGGGTTGGCATGGATCAAGACTGGGATTTGTTACTCCGTGTGACGGAGAGGTATCTCAGGGCCCACTCGGTAATACAACATCACAATGAGCCTTGCAAGCAATGTGACTAAAGTGTTAGCCACGAGATCTTGTATTACTGAACGAGTAAAGAGACTTGCCAGTAACGAGATTGAACTAGGTATAGAGATACCGACGATCGAATCTCGGGCAAGTAACATACCGAAGAACAAAGGGAACAGCATACGGGATTAACTGAATCCTTGACATAGAGGTTCGACCGATAAAGATCTTCGTAGAATATGTAGGAGCCAATATGGGCATCCAGGTCCCGCTATTGGTTATTAATCGTAGAGGTGTCTCGGTCATGTCTACATAGTTCTCGAACCCGCAGGGTCTACACACTTAACGTTTGGTGACGATTAGTATAGTTGAGTTATTATGTTGGTGACCGAAGGTTGTTCGGAGTCCCGAATAAGATCCCGGACATAACGAGGATCTCCGGAAGAGTCCGGAGGTAAAGATTGATATATGTGATAATAGTGTTTTGATCTCCGGAAGGGTTCCGGAATTCATCGGAAGGGGTTCCGGATGTTTACCGAAGTGTTCGGGTGCAACAACACTTTATATGAGCCAAAAGCGTAAAGCCCACGAGGTATTGGAAAGTGCAAAAGGAAGTTTTGCTGCTGCCTTAAGCGGTACTACCGCTGGTAAGGCAGTACTACCGCGTAAGCGGTACTACCGCTTGTGTGAAGCGGTACTACCGCTCAAGCGGTACTACCGCTTGTGTGAAGCGGTACTACCGCTCAAGCGGTACTACCGCTCGTGAGCGGTACTACCGCTTGTGTGCGGTACTGCAGGGATCCGAGTTGCACTCTTTCCCTGCGGGCCAAACCGACCTTGTGCGGGCAAAACCGACCTGGAGGAGGCTTTTACTCCAAGTTTAGACCCCAAGGCTCAACATATAAATAGAGGGGCAGGGCTAGCACACGGGATTGATTAAGATTTCCCAAGCCGTGTGCCGGCAACCCTAACCCTCTAGTTCTCCCGTCATAATCTCCGTAGTGCTTGGCGAAGCCCTGCAGAGATTGTTCCTCCCCACCATCACCACGCCGTCGTGCTGCCGGAACTCATCTACTACTTCATCATCGCTCGCTGGATCGAGGAGGTGAAGGCGTCATCAAGCCGTACGTGTGTTGAACGCGGAGGTGCCGTCCGTTCGGTACTAGTTCGTGATCGGATCGAGGGACGACTTGCGATTTGGATCGCGGAGACGTACGACTACATCAACTACGTTTCTTAACGCTTCCGCTTAGCGATCTACAAGGGTATGTAGATTCACTCTCCCTCTCGTAGATGCTCATCACCATGGATAGATCTTGTGTGTGCGTAGGAAATTTTTTGTTTCCCATGCAACGTTCCCCAACAGTGGTATCAGAGCTAGGTCTATGCGTAGATGAGATCTCGAGTAGAACACAAACGAGTTGTGGGCGTGGGTGTATACATATTGCTTGCCGTTACTAGTTGATACTTGATTCGGCGGTATTGTGAGATGAAGCGGCCCGGACCAACATTACTCGTACGCTTACGAGAGACCGGTTCCTTCAACTGACATGTAACTTCGTTGCATAAAGATGGCTAGCGGGTGTCTGTCTCTCTCACTTTAGTTGAATCGATTTCAATGAAGAGGGTTCTTTTAGAAGATCAAAAAGCAATCACTACACCACGTTGTGGTTTTGCGTAGGTAAGAACGGTTCTTGCAAACCCGTAGCAGCCACGTAAAACTTGCAACAACAATTAGAGGACGTCTAACATGTTTTTGCAGGGTATGTTGTGATGTGATATGGCCAATAACATGATGAGATATATGTGATGTATGAGATGATCATGTGTTGTATAGAATATCACGACTTGCATGTCGATGACTACGGCAACTGGCAGGAGCCATAGAGTTGTCTTTAATTATTTTTGCCGTTTTTGCTTTACTTTATCGCTATGAGTTAGCTATAGTCGTGGAAGCAACAGTCAGCGCGACAACCTCATGGCGACACGTTGATGGAGATCAAGATGATGGAGATCATGGTTTCATGCCAGTGACGATGGAGATCATGCCGGTGCTTTGGAGATGGAGATCAAAAGCACAAGTTCATGGCCATATCATGTCACTTATGATTTGCATGTGATGTTAATCCTTTTATGCATCTTATTTTGCTTAGGACGACGGTAGCATTATAAGGTGATCCCTCACTTAAATTTCAAGATAAAATTGTGTTCTCCCCGAGTGTGCACCGTTGCGAAAGTTCGTCGTTTCGAGACACCACGTGATGATCGGGTGTGACAGACTCTACGTTCACATACAATGGGTGCAAGCCAGTGTTGCACGTGCGGAACACTCGGGTTAAACTTGACGAGCCTAGCTGTTGGGGAACGTTGCATGGGAAACAAAAATATTCCTACACACACGCAAGATCTATCCATGGTGATGAGCATCTACGAGAGGGAGAGTGGATCTACATACCCTTGTAGATCGCTAAGCGGGAAGCGTTAAGAAACGCGGTTGATGTAGTCGAACGTCTTCGCGATCCAAATCGCCGAGTGTCCTGCGATCCCATCACGATCGATCTCGCGATCCAATCTCGATCCGTCCAGCGATCCCATCACGATCCGTCCCGCGATCAAATCACCAATCATCTCGCGATCCTGATCACGGTCCTTCCGATCTAGTGCCGAACGGACGGCACCTCCGCGTTCAGCACACGTACAGCTCGATGACAATCTCCGCCTTCTTGATCCAGCAAGAGGGAGCGGAGAGGTAGAAGAGTTCTCCGGCGGCGTGACGGCGCGGCGGCTATGGTGGTGGAACAATTCCGGCAGGGCTTCGCCTAAGCACCGCTGAAACTAGAGTAGAGGAGAAACCGATCTAGATGAAGTAGAGGGAGCATGTGGCAATTAGGGTTATTTTTCTCCTCTAAATCCTCTAGTATATATAGGAGGGAGGGAGGGGAGGAGGCAGCCTCAAACCCTCAAGGGCTGGCCGAAATTGGAGGTGGAGGAGTCCTACTCCAATCCTACTAGGAGTAGGATTCCTCCTCTCCACTTGGAAACCCTTTCCACCTTTCCACCTTTGGGTTTTTTCCACCTCCAGCCGCATGGGCCTTAGTGGGGGGCTTAGCCAGCCCACTAAGGGCTGTCTTGACTCCTCTCACAGCCCATGAGGCCCCTTGGGTCGAAATACCCCTCCCGATGGTCCCCGGTACCCCTCCCGGCACTCGCGGTACACTACCGAAGTACCCGAAACTTTTCCGGTGACCAAAACGGGACTTCCTATATATCAATCTTTACCTCCGGACCATTCCGGAGCTCCTCGTGATGTCCGGGATCTCATCCGGGACTCCGAACAACCTTCGGTCACCACCATACATAACTCTACTATACCGAAACGTCACCGAACCTTAAGTGTGCAGACCCTGCGGGTTCGAGAACTATGTAGACATGACCGAGACACCTCTACGGCCAATAACCAATAGCGGGACCTGGATGCCCATATTGGTTCCCACATATTCTACGAAGATCTTTATCGGTTGAACCTCTATGTCAAGGATTCAGTTAATCCCGTATGCTGTTCCCTTTGTTCTTCGGTATGTTACTTGCCCGAGATTCGATCATCGGTATCTCTATACCTAGTTCAATCTCGTTACCAGCAAGTCTCTTTACTCGTTCCGTAATACAAGATCCTGTGGCTAACACTTTAGTCACATTGCTTGCAAGGCTTGTTGTGATGTTGTATTACCGAGTGGGCCCTGAGATACCTCTCCGTCACACGGAGTAACAAATCCTAGTCTTGATCCATGCCAACTCAACAGACACCCTCGGAGATACCTGTAGAGCATCTTTATAGTCACCCAGTTACGTTGCGACGTTTGATACACACAAGGTATTCCTCCGGTGTCAGTGAGTTGCATGATCTCATGGTCATAGGAACAGATACTTGACATGCAGAAAACTATAGCAATAAACTGACACGATCATATGCTATGTTTATAGTTTGGGTCTTGTCCATCACATCATTCTCCTAATGATGTGATCCCGTTATCAAATGACATCTCATGTCTATGGCCAGGAAACCTTAACCATCTTTGATCAACGAACTAGTTAACTAGAGGCATACTAGGGACACAGTGTTGTCTATGTACCCACACATGTATTTGAGTTTCCAATCAATACAATTATAGCATGGATAATAAATGATTATCACGAACAAGGAAATATAATAATAACCAATTTATTATTGCCTCTAGGGCATATTTCCAACAGTCTCCCACTTGCACTAGAGTCAATAATCTAGTTCACATCACCATGTGATTTACATTGTTATGAATCTAACACCCAATGAGTTATGGGGTTCGATCATGCTTTGCATGTGAGAGAGGTCTTTAGCCAACGGGTCTGCGACATTCAGATCCGTGTGTACTTTGCAAATCTCTATGTCATACTGTAGACACTGCTACCACACTCCACTTGGAGCTATTCCAAATGGCTGCTCCACTATACGTATCCAGATTGCTACTCAGAGTCATCCAGATTGGTGTTAAAGCTTGCATCGACGTAACCCTTTACGACGAACTCTTTATCACCTCCATAATCGAGAAATATTTCCTTAGTCCTCTAGTTAATAAGGATAATCTTGACCGCTGTCCAGTGATCCACTCCTGGATCACTCTTGTACCCCTTGACAGACTCATGGCAAGGCACACACAGGTGCGGTACACAGCATGGCATACTATACAGAGCCTATGGATAAGGCATAGGGGACGACCTTCGTCCTTTCTCTTTCTTCTGCCGTGGTCGAGCTTTGAGTCTCACTCAACTCCACACCTTACAAATCAGGCAAGAACTCTTTCTTTGACTGATCCATTTTGAACTCTTTCAAAATATTGTCAAGGTATGTACTCATTGAAAGTTTTATCAAACGTCTTGATCTATCTCTATAGATCTTGATGCCCAATATTTAAGTAGCTTTTTATCCAGGTCTTCCTTTGAAAAACACCTTTCAAACAACCTTTTATGCTTTCCAGAAATTTATACATCATTTCCGATCAACAATATGTCATCCACATATACTTATCAGAAATTCTATAGTGCTCCCATTCACTTTATAGTAAATACAAGTTTCTCATAAACTTTGTATAGACTCAAAAACTTTGATCACCTCATCAAAGCATATATTCCAACTCCGAGATGCTTGCTCCAGTCCATAGAAGGAACGCTGGAGCTTGCATACATTTTAGCATCCTTAGGACTGACAAAACCTTCTGGTTGTATCACATACAACCTTTCCTCACGCAAACTGTTAAGGAAACTCTGTTTTGACATCCATCTGCCAGATTTCATAATCGAAAAATGCAGCAACTGCTAACATAATTCCAACAGACTTTAGCATCGCTACGGGTGAGAAAGTCTCATCGTAGTCAACTCCTTGAACTTGTGGAAAACCCTTTGCCACAAGTCCAGCTTTATAAACGGTGACATTACCGTCCGCGTCCGTCTTTCTTTTAAAGATCCATTTGTTCTGAATGGCCTTTCGCCCTTCAGGTAATACTTCCAAAGCCCATACTTTGTTTTCTTACATGGATCCCATCTCGGATTGCATGGCCTCTAACCATTTCTCAGAATCCGGGCCCATCATCGCTTCTCCATAGCTCGTAGGTTCATCGTTGTCCAACAACATGACCTCTAAGACAGGGTTGCCGTACCACTCAGGAGCAGTACGCGTCCTTGTCGACCTACGAGGTTCGATAGTAACTTGATCCGAAGCTTTATGATCATCATCATTAACTTCCTCTTCAACTAACGTAGGCTCCACAGAAACAACTTTCTGCGCTGCGCTACTCTCTGGTTGAAACAAAGGTTCAACAACCTCATCAAGTTCTATCTTCCTCCCACTCAATTCTTTCGAGAGAAACTCTTTCTCGACAAAGGACCCGTTTTAGCAACAAACACTTTGTGCTTGGATCTGAGATAGAAGGTTTACCCAACTGTTACGTTAGGGTATTCTATGAAGATGCATTTGTCCGCTTTGGGTTCGAGCTCATCAGGTTGAAAACCTTTTCCACCTAAGCATCGCAGCCCCAAACATTAAGAAATGACAGCTTAAGTTTCTGCCAAACAAAAATTCATACGGTGTCATCTCAACGGACTTAGATGGTGCCCCTTTTTAAAGTGAATGTAGTTGTCTCTAATGCATAACCCCAAAACGATAGTGGCAAATCGATAAGAGACATCATAGTACACACCATATACAATAGAGCACGACTATGACGTTCGAACACACCATCACACTATGGTGTTCCAGGTGGCATGAGTTGTGAAACAACTTCCACATTGTCTTAAGTTGTATACCAAACTCGAAACTCAGATATTTACCTCTTACGATCATATCGTAGATATTTTATCTTCTTGTCACGATGATCTCAAACTTCACTCTGAATTTGTGTAAACTTTTCAAATGTTTCAGACTTGTGTTTCATTAAGTAAATATCCCCATATCTACTCAAATCATCAGTGAAGGTAGGAAAATAATGATATCCACCGCACGCTACAACACTCATTGGACCGAATACATCAACATGTATCATTTCCAATAAGTCACTTGCCCGCTCCATCATACCGGAAAACGGGGTCTAAGTCATCTTGCCCATGAGGCATGGTCCGCATGTCTCAACCGATTCGAAATCGAATGAGTCCAAAGATCCATCAGCATGGAGTTTCTTCATGCGTTTTACACCAATATGACATTTAGCGGCAGTGCCACAAGTATGTGGTACTATCATTATTAACTTTGTATCTTTTGGCATCAATATTATGAACATGTGTATCACTACGATCAAGATTCAATAAACCATTCTCATTGGGTGCATGACCATTGAAGGTATTATTCATGTAAATAGAATAACCATTATTCTCTAACTTGAATGAATAACCGTATTGCAATAAACATGATCTAATCACGTTCATGCTCAACGCAAACACCAAATAACATTTATTTAGGTTCATCACTAATCCCGAAGGTAGAGAGAGCGTGCGATGGTGATCACATCAACCTTGGAAATACTTCCAACACTCATCGTCACCTCACCCTTAGCTAGCCTCCGTTTATTCCATAGCTTTTATTTTGAGTTACTAACATTTAGCAACCGAACCGGTATCCAATACCCAGGTGCTACTAGGAGTACTAGCAAGGTACACATCAATAACACGTATATCAAATATACTTCTATCGACGTTGCCAGCCTTCTTATCTACCAAGTATCTAGGGTTGTTCCGCTTCAGCAGCCGTTCTCCTCATAATAGAAGCACTTAGTCTCGGGTTTGGGTTCAACCTTGGGTTTCTTCACTGGAGCAGCAACTGACTTGCCATCCATGAAGTTTCCCTCCTAGCCCTTGCCCTTCTCGAAACTAGTGGTTTCACTAACCATCAACACTTGATGCTCCTTCTTGATTTCTACCTTCGCGGTGTCAAACATCGCGAATAGCTCAGGGATCATTATTTCTATCCCTGGCATTTTATAGTTCATCACGAGGCTCTAGTAGCTTAGTGACAGTGACTTGGAGAACTATATCAATCACTATCTTATCTGGAAGATCAACTCCCACTCGATTCAAGTGATTGTAGTACCCAGACAATCTGATCACATGCTCACCGATTGAGCTATTCTCCTTCATCTTGCAGGCAAAGAATCTTGTTGGAGGTCTCATACCTCTCAATACGGGCACGAGCCTGAGATCCCAGTTTCAGCTCTTAGAACATCTCATATGTTCCGTGACGTTCAAAACGTTTTGGAGCCTCAATTCTAAGCTGTAATGCATGACGCACTAAACTATCAAGTAGTCATCAGAACGTGCCTGTCAGATGTTCACAACATCGACAGACGATGCTTGAGGGGGTGGCGCACCGAGCGGTGCATTAAGGACATAAGCCTTCTGTGCAGC
This sequence comes from Elymus sibiricus, assembly GCA_039707655.1. NCBI lineage: Eukaryota > Viridiplantae > Streptophyta > Magnoliopsida > Poales > Poaceae > Elymus > Elymus sibiricus. Next base: position 119,376,314 of record CM077674.1, on the reverse strand, counting down.
AATGAGGACAATCCTCAGATCACGGACCCAGTCCGCTTTATTGCTACCATCAACTTTAAACTCTATTTCTCTAGGAACATATAAAAATTAAGGGAGCTACAGCGCGAGCTAGTAATCTACAACATAATTTGCAAAGACATTTTGACTATGTTCATGATAATGAGTTTAGTTAATCATATTACTTAAAAACTCCCACTCAAATTGACATCCCTCCGGTCATTCGAGTGACACATGATCCAAATCCACCAACTCAAGTCCGATCATCACGTGAGTTGAGGTGGTTTCAATGGTGAACATCTTCATGTTGATCATATCTACTATATGACTCATGTTCGACCTTTCGGTCTCTTGTGTTCTGAGGCCATGTTTGTACATGCTAGGCTCGTCAAGTTTAACCCGAGTGTTCCGCACGTGCAACACTGGCTTGCACCCGTTGTATGTGAACGTAGAGTCTATCACACCCGATCATCACGTGGTGTCTCAAAACGACGAACTTTCGCAACGGTGCACACTCGGGGAGAACACAATTTTATCTTGAAATTTTAGTGAGGGATCACCTTATAATGCTACCGTCGTCCTAAGCAAAATATGATGCATAAAAGGATTAACATCACATGCAAATCATAAGTGACATGATATGGCCATGAACTTGTGCTTTTGATCTCCATCTTCAAAGCACCGGCATGATCTCCATCGTCACCGGCATAACACCATGATCTCCATCATCTTGATCTCCATCAATGTGTCGCCATGAGGTTGTCGCGCCGACTGTTGCTTCCACAACTATTGCTAACTCATAACGATAAAGTAAAGCAAAAACGGCGAAAATAATTAAAGACAACCCTATGGCTCCTGCCGGTTGCCGTACTCATCGACATGCAAGTCGTGATATTCTATACAATACATGATCATCTCATACATCACCTATATCTCATCATGTAATTGGCCATATCACATCACAACATACCCTGCAAAAACAAGTTAGACGTCCTCTAATTGTTGTTGCAAGTTTTACGTGGCTGCTACGGGTATCTAGCAAGAACAATTCTTACCTACGCAAAAACCACAACGGTGATACAAAAATTGCTATTCAACCTTCTCAAGGACCGCCTTTGTCAAATCCGATCCGACTAAAGTGGGAGAAACAGACACCCGCCAGCCATCTTTATGCAATGAAGTTACATGTCAGTTGATGGAACCGGTCTCTCGTAAACGTACGAGTAATGTTGGTCCGGGCCGCTTCATCCCACAATACCGCCGAATCAAGAAAAGACCAAGGGAGGAAGCAATCTGAATATCAACGCCCACAAACTCCTTTGTGTTCTACTCGAGATCTCATCTACACATAGACCTAGCTCATGATGCCACTGTTGGGGAACGTTGCATGGGAAACAAAAATTTTCCTACACACACGCAAGATCTATCCATGGTGATGAGCATCTACGAGAGGGAGAGTGGATCTACATACCCTTGTAGATCGCTAAGCGGGAAGCGTTAAGAAACGCGGTTGATGTAGTCGAACGTCTTCGCGATCCAAATCGACGAGTGTCCTGCGATCCCATCACGATCCATCTCGCGATCCAATCTCCATCCGTCCCGCGATCCCATCACGATCCGTCCCGCGATCAAATCACGAATCATCTCGCGATCCTGATCACGGTCCTTCCGATCTAGCGCCGAACGGACGGCACCTCCGCGTTCAGCACACGTACAGCTCGATGACGATCTCCGCCTTCTTGATCCAACAAGAGGGAGCGGAGAGGTAGAAGATTTCTCCGGCGGCGTGACGGCGCGACGGCTATGGTGGTGGAACAATTCCGGCAGGGCTTCGCCTAAGCACCGCTGAAACTAGAGTAGAGGAGAAACCGATCTAGATGAAGTAGAGGGAGCACGTGGCAATTAGGGTTATTTTTCTCCTCTAAATCCTCTAGTATATATAGGAGGGAGGGAGGGGAGGAGGCAGCCTCAAACCCTCAAGCGCTGGCCGAAATTGGAGGTGGAGGAGTCCTACTCCAATCCTACTAGGAGTAGGATTCCTCCTATCCACTTGGAAACCCTTTCCACCTTTCCACCTTTGGGTTTTTTCCACCTCCAGCCGCATGGGCCTTAGTGGGGGGCTTAGCCAGCCCACTAAGGGCTGTCTTGACTCCTCCCACAGCCCATGAGGCCCCTTGGGTCGAAATACCCCTCCCGATGGTCCCCGGTACCCCTCCCGGCACTCGCGGTACACTACCGAAGTACCCGAAACTTTTCCGGTGACCAAAACGGGACTTCCTATATATCAATCTTTACCTCCGGACCATTCCGGAGCTCCTCGTGATGTCCGGGATCTCATCCGGGACTCCGAACAACCTTCGGTCACCACCATACATAACTCTACTATACCGAAACGTCACCGAACCTTAAGTGTGCAGACCCTGCGGGTTCGAGAACTATGTAGACATGACCGAGACACCTCTACGGCCAATAACCAATAGCGGGACCTGGATGCCCATATTGGTTCCCACATATTCTACGAAGATCTTTATCGGTTGAACCTCTATGTCAAGGATTCAGTTAATCCCGTATGCTGTTCCCTTTGTTCTTCGGTATGTTACTTGCCCGAGATTCGATCATCGGTATCTCTATACCTAGTTCAATCTCGTTACCAGCAAGTCTCTTTACTCGTTCCGTAATACAAGATCCCATGGCTAACACTTTAGTCACATTGCTTGCAAGGCTTGTTGTGATGTTGTATTACCGAGTGGGCCCTGAGATACCTCTCCGTCACACGGAGTAACAAATCCCAGTCTTGATCCATGCCAACTCAACAGACACCCTCGGAGATACCTGTAGAGCATCTTTATAGTCACCCAGTTACGTTGCGACATTTGATACACACAAGATATTCCTCCGGTGTCAGTGAGTTGCATGATCTCATGGTCATAGGAACAGATACTTGACATGCAAAAAACTATAGCAATAAACTGACACGATCATATGCTATGTTTATAGTTTGGGTCTTGTCCATCACATCATTCTCCTAATGATGTGATCCCATTATCAAATGACATCTCATGTCTATGGCCAGGAAACCTTAACCATCTTTGATCAACGAACTAATTAACTAGAGGCATACTAGGGACACAGTGTTGTCTATGTACCCACACATGTATTTGAGTTTCCAATCAATACAATTATAGCATGGATAATAAATGATTATCACGAACAAGGAAATATAATAATAACCAATTTATTATTGCCTCTAGGGCATATTTCCCACACTAGCATGTACAGACATGGCCTCGGAACACAAGAGACCGAAAGGTCGAACATGAGTCATATAGTAGATATGATCAACATGAAGATGTTCACCATTGAAACCACCTCAACTCACGTGATGATCGGACTTGAGTTGGTGGATTTGGATCATGTTACACTCGAATGACCGGAGGGATGTCAATTTGAGTGGGAGTTTTTAAGTAATATGATTAACTAAACTCATTATCTAGAACAATAGTCTAAGTTGTCTTTGCTATATTTATGTTGTAGATCATGGCTCGTGCAGTAGCACCCCTGAATTTTAATGCGTTCCTAGAGAAAGCTAAGTTGAAAGATGATGGAAGTAACTTTGTGGACTGGGCCCGTAATCTATGGATTATCCTTACGGCTTCCCAGAAGGCTTATGTCCTTGATGCACCGCTTGGTGATCCACCCGCTCTAGTTGAGTCTCTAGACATTGTGAACGCCTGGCAGGCTCGTTTTGAAGATTACTCAATAGTTCAATGTGCAATATTGTATGGCTTAGAACCGGGACTTCAAAGACGTTTTGAACGTCATGGAGCATATGAGATGTTCCAGGAGTTGAAGTTTATCTTTCAGAAGAATGCCCGGATCGAGAGATATGAGATCTCCGATAAGTTCTATGCTTGCAAGATGGAGGAGAACGGGTCTATCCGTGATCACGTACTTAGAATGTCTGGGTACTCCACCCGTCTGGCTGAATTGGGGATGCCCCTTCCGCCAGAGGCTATCACTGACAGAGTTCTTCAATCATTGCCACCTAGCTACAAGAGCTTCGTGTTGAACTATAACATGCACGGGATGAACAAGTCAGTCGCCGAGCTGTTTGCGATGCTGAAAGCCGCTGAGTCTGAAATTCAGAAGGAGCATCAAGTGTTGATGGTCAATAAAACCACTAGTTTCAAGAAAAATGGCAAGGGTAAGAAGGGTAACTCCAAGAATAGTGGCAAAGCAGTTGCTCCTCTCGTGAAGAAACCCAAGGCTGGACCCAAACCAGAAACTGTGTGCTTTCATTGCAAGGGAACTGGACACTGGAAGCGGAACTGCCCCAAGTATTTGGCTGACAAGAAGGCGGCCAACAACAAACAAGGTATATATGATATACATGTTATTGATGTGTACCTTACCAACTCTCGTTGTAGTGCCTGGGTATTTGATACCGGTGCGGTTGCTCTTATTTGCAACTCAAAACAGGAACAGCGGAATAGACGGAGGCTGGCAAAGGACGAAGTGACGATGCGCGTGGGAAATGGTTCCAAGGTTGATGTGATCGCCGTCGGCACACTCGCTCTTCGATTACCATCGGGATTAGTGATGAACCTTAATAATTGTTATTTAGTGCCTGCGTTAAGCATGAACATTATATCTGGATCTTGTTTATTGCGAGACGGTTACTCATTTAAATCAGAGAATAATGGTTGTTCTATTTATATGAGTAATATCTTTTATGGTCATGCACCCAATGTGAGGGGTTTATTCTTATTGAATCTCGATAGTAATGATACACATGTTCATAACATTGATGCCAAAAGATGTAGAATTGATAATGATAATACCACTTTCTTGTGGCACTGCCGTTTAGGTCATATTGGCGTAAAACGCATGAGGAAGCTCCATGCTGATGGACTTTTGGAGTCACTTGATTTTGAATCACTTGACACATGTGAGCCATGCCTCATGGGCAAGATGACTAAAACGCCGTTCTCTGGAACAATGGAACGGGCAAGTGACTTATTGGAAATCATACATACTGATGTGTGCGGTCCGATGAGTATTGAGGCGCGCGGTGGTTATCGTTACTTTCTCACCTTCACTAATGACTTAAGTAGATGAAACACAAGTCTGAAACATTTGAAAAGTTCAAACAATTTCAGAGTGAAGTTGAGAATCATCGTAACAAGAAGATTAAATTCCTATGATCTGATCGAGGAGGAGAATATCTGAGTTATGAGTTTGGCAGTCACTTAAGATAGTGTGGAATTGTTTCACAATTGACACCGCCTGGAACACCACAGCGTAATGGTGTGTCCGAACGTCGTAATCGAACCTTATTGGATATGGTGAGATCTATGATGTCTCTTGCCGATTTGCCACTATCGTTTTGGGGTTATGCATTAGAGACAGCTGCATTCACTTTAAATAGGGCACCATCGAAATCCGTTGAGACGACGCCATATGAACTTTGGTTTGGCAAGAAGCCAAAGCTGTCGTTTCTTAAAGTTTGGGGATGTGATGCTTATGTCAAAAAGCTTCAGCCTGAAAAGCTGGAACCCAAAGCGGAGAAATGCGTCTTCATAGGATACCCAAAAGAGACAGTTGGGTATACCTTCTACCTCAGATCCGAAGGCAAAGTGTTTGTCGCTAAAAACGGAACGTTTCTTGAGAAAGAGTTTCTCTCGAAAGAATTGAGTGGGAGGAAGATAGAACTTGATGAGGTTGTTGAACCTTTACGTCAACCTGAAAGTAGCGCAGTGCAGAAAGATGTTTCTGTAGAGCCTACATCAGCTGAAGAGGAAGTTAATGATGATGATCATGAAGCTTTGGATCAAGTTGCTATCGAACCTCGTAGGTCGACAAGGACGCGTACTGCTCCTGAGTGGTATGGCAACCCTGTCTTAGAGGTCATGTTGTTGGACAACGATGAACCTACGAGCTATGGAGAAGCGATGATGGGCCCGGATTCCGAGAAGTGGTTAGAGGCCATGAAATCCGAAATGGGATCCATGTATAAAAACAAAGTATGGACTTTGGAAGTATTACCTGAAGGGCGTAAGGCCATTCATAACAAATGGATCTTTAAGAGGAAGACGGACGCGGACGGTAATGTCACCGTCTATAAAGCTTGACTTGTGGCAAAGGTTTTTTCACAAGTTCAAGGAGTTGACTACGATGAGACCTTCTCACCCGTAGCGATGCTTAAGTCCGTCAGAATCATGTTAGCAATAGCTGCCTTTTTCGATTATGAAATTTGGCAGATGGATGTCAAAACAGCGTTCCTTAACGGTTTCCTTAAGGAAGAGTTGTATATGATGCAACCAGAAGGTTTTGTCGATCCAGAGAATGCTGACAAAGTTTGCAAACTCCAGCGATCCATTTATGGACTGGTGCAAGCATCTCGGAGTTAGAATCTTCGCTTTGATGAGGTGATCAAAGCGTTCGAGTTTATACAAGTTTACGAAGAAGCTTGTATTTACAAGAAAGTGAGTGGGAGCTCTATAGCGTTTCTAATATTATATGTGGATGACATATTGTTGATTGGAAACAATATAGAAATGTTGGAAGGCGTGAAGGAATATTTGAACAAGAGTTTTTCAATGAAGGACCTAGGAGAAGCTGCTTTCATATTAGGCATCAAGATCTATAGAGATAGATCGAGACGCTTAATAGGACTTTCACAAAGCACATACCTTGACAAAGTTTTGAAGAAGTTCAAAATGGATCAGTCCAAGAAGGGGTTCTTGCCTGTATTGCAAGGTGTGAAGTTGAGTAAGACTCAATGCCCAGTGACTGCAGAAGATAGAAAAAAGATGAGTGTCATCCCCTATGCTTCAGCCATAGGCTCTATCATGTATGCAATGCTGTGCACAAGACCCGATGTCAGCCTTGCCATAAGTATGGTCGGAAGGTTTCAAAGTGATCCAGGAATGGAACACTGGACGGCGGTCAAGAATATCCTGAAGTACCTGAAAAGGACTAAGGACATGTTTCTCGTTTATGGAGGTGATCAAGAGCTCGTCGTAAAGGGTTACGTCGATGCAAGCTTTGACACTGATCCGGATGACTCTAAGTCACAAACCGGATACGTATTTATTCTTAATGGGGGTGCGGTTAGCTGGTGCAGTTCCAAGCAAAGCGTGGTAGCTGATTCTACATGCGAAGCGGAGTACATCGCTGCCTCGGAGGCGGCGAAGGAAGGTGTCTGGATGAAGGAGTTCATGACAGATCTTGGAGTAGTGCCTAGTGCGCTTAACCCAATGACTCTGTTTTGTGATAATACTGGTGCCATTGCTCTAGCCAAGGAACCAAGATTTCACAAGAGGACCAGACACATAAAGCGACGTTTCAATTCCATCCGCGATTACATCAAGGAGGACGACATAAATATTTGCAAAGTACACACGGATCTGAATGTTGCAGATCCGATGACTAAACCTCTTCCAAGGGCTAAACATGAACAACACCAGAACTGCATGGGTGTTCGATTCATTACAATGTAAATCACATAGTGATGTGAACTAGATTATTGACTTTAGAGCAAGTGGGAGACTGTTGGAAATATGCCCTAGAGGCAATAATAAATTGGTTATTATTATATTTCCTTGTTCATGATAATCGTTTATTATCCATGCTATAATTGTATTGATTGGAAACTCAAATACATGTGTGGGTACATAGACAACACTATGTCCCTAGTAAGCCTCTAGTTGACTAGCTCGTTGATCAAAAGATGGTGAAGGTTTCCTAGCCATGGACATGAGATGTCATTTGATAACGGGATCACATCATTAGGAGAATGATGTGATGGACAAGACCCAAACTACGAACGTAGCATATGATCGTGTCAGTTTATTGCTATTGTTTTCTGCATGTCAAGTATCTGTTCCTATGACCATGAGATCATGCAACTCCCTGACATCGGAGGAGTACCTTGTGTGTATCAAATGTCGCAACGTAACTGGGTGACTATAAAGGTGCTCTACAGGTATCTCCGAGGGTGTCTGTTGGGTTGGCATGGATCAAGACTGGGATTTGTTACTTCGTGTGACGGAGAGGTATCTCAGGGCCCACTCGGTAATACAACATCACAATGAGCCTTGCAATCAATGTGACTAAAGTGTTAGCCACGAGATCTTGTATTACGGAATGAGTAAAGAGACTTGCCAGTAACGAGATTGAACTAGGTATAGAGATGCCGACGATCGAATCTCGGGCAAGTAACATACCGAAGAACAAAGGGAACAGCATACGGGATTAACTGAATCCTTGACATAGAGGTTCGACCGATAAAGATCTTCGTAGAATATGTAGGAGCCAATATGGGCATCCAGGTCCCGCTATTGGTTATTGATCGTAGAGGTGTCTCGGTCATGTCTACATAGTTCTCGAACCCGCAGGGTCTACACACTTAACGTTTGGTGACGATTAGTATAGTTGAGTTATTGTGTTGGTGACCGAAGGTTGTTCGGAGTCCCGGATAAGATCCCAGACATGACGAGGGTCTCCGGAAGAGTCCGGAGGTAAAGATTAATATATGTGACAATAGTGTTTTGATCTCCGGAAGGGTTCCGGAATTCACCGGAAGAGGTTCCGGATGTTTACCGAAGTGTTCGGGTGCAGCAACACTTTATATAGGCCAAAGGGGTAAAGCCCACGAGGTATTGGAAAGTGCAAAAGGAAGTTTTGCTGCTGCCTTAAGCGGTACTACCGTTGGTAAGGCAGTACTACCGCGTAAGCGGTACTACCGTTGTGAAGCGGTACTACCGCTGTGAAGCGGTACTACCGCTTGTGCGCGATACTGCTGGAATCCGAGTTGGACTCTTTCCCTGCGGGACAAACCGACCTTGTGCGGGCAAAACCGACCTGGAGGAGGCTTTTACTCCAAGTTTAGACCCCAAGGCTCAACATATAAATAGAGGGGAAGGGCTAGCACGCGGGACACATTAAGATTTCCCAAGCCGTGTGTCGGCAACCCTAACCCTCTAGTTCTCCCGTCATAATCTCCGTAGTGCTTGGCGAAGCCCTGCAGAGATTGTTCCTCACCACCATCACCACGCCGTCGTGCTGCCGGAACTCATCTACTACTTCATCATCGCTCGCTGGATCGAGGAGGTGAAGGCGTCATCAAGCCGTACGTGTGTTGAACGTGGAGGTGCCGTCCGTTCGGTACTAGTTCGTGATCAGATCGAGGGACGACTTGCGATTTGGATCGTGGAGACGTACGACTACATCAACTGCGTTTCTTAACGCTTCCGCTTAGCGATCTACAAGGGTATGTAGATTCACTCTCCCTCTCGTAGATGCTCATCACCATGGATAGATCTTGTGTGTGCGTAGGAAATTTTTTGTTTCCCATGCAACGTTCCCCAACAATTTCAATGCTAGACCGTTTCCTGGAAATTCCTCTAATAATTATGGTAATACTTATGGTAATTCTTATAATAATAATAATAATAATAATAGGATGCCCTCTGATCTTGAAAGTAATATTAAAGAATTTATTAATGCTCAAAAAGTTTTCAACACTACGATAGAAGAAAAATTGAGTAAACTTGATGATATATCTAGGAGCATTGATAGAATTATTCATGATGTGGAAAATCTTAAGACTAAAATTTTGCCACCTAAAATTGATATTAGTGAATCAATTAAAGCTTTATATGTCTCCATGGATGAGAGTAAGAAAAGAACCGCCATGCTAAAAGCTAAACGAGAATTTTTAGAAAAAGCGATTCCTCCTGGCTTTTATCGTAGTAATGATGAGGATATTAAAATGATTGGTGTTTCATCTATTGATTCTTTGTTTAGCAATATAAAACTTGATGAAAAGGGGACTGAAGAAGAGTCAACTTTAGCTAAAGAGCGTCCCCATAATTTGGAGGGTGAAAATCTTGATAAGAAAATTGCTAAAAGTGGGTTTGGAGAGGTAAAAACTTTAAATAGCGATGTGCCCACTCTCTTGGATTACAAAGATTTTAATTATGATAATTGTTCTTTGATTGAGTGCATTTATTGGTTACAATCCATGTTAAATTCACCCAACGCTTATGAGCAAAACAAGGCTTTTACTAAACACATCGTAGAAGCTATGATGAAAGCGTTAGAAGAAAAGCTAGAACTAGAGATTTCAATCCCAAGAAAATTATATGATGAATGGGAACCCACCATTAAAGTTAAAATTAAAAATTATGAGTGCAATGCTTTATGTGATTTGGGTGCTAGCGTTTCCACAATTCCAAAATCTTTATGTGATGTGCTAGGTTTCACCAATATAGATGAATGTTCTCTTAATTTGCATCTTGCGGATTCTACAATTAAAAAGCTAATGGGTAGAATTAATGATGTTCTTATTCTTGCAAATGGAAATTATGTGCCCGTTGATTTTATTGTTCTAGACATTGAATCCAATTCTTCTTGCCCCATAATACTTGGTAGACCGTTCTTACGAACTATAGGTGCCGTTATTGATATGAAAGAAGGGAATATAAAATTTCAATTTCCATTAAAAAAGGGTATGGAACATTTCTCTAGGAAAATAATTAAAGCACCATATAAATCAATTATGAGGGCCACTTATGGAATCAACTTGAAAGATGACAATACTTGAAATTATGCATTATGCCTAGCTAGGGGCATAAAACAATAGCGCTTGTTGGGAGGCAACCCAATGAATAAAATAAATTTTTCTGTTATTGTGTGTTTTCACATTTATGCTACGGGTATGGATGTGTTTTTGTGTTTTTAATTAGTGTTTGTGCCAAGTAAATCCTTTGGGATGATTTGGAAGATACTATAATTGATGCTGTTTGGAAAACAGAAAGTTTTGCGTCCAGTGCGCGAATTTTGTTTCTGTACTGGAGCGTCAAAAAAATCTGAAATTTTTACAAAGTATTTGTATATAAATTACCCACGTTTTCCTAATTTTTCAGAATTTTGGTAGTTACAGAAGTATGGCTTTTAAATAGATTGTTACAGACTGTTCTGTTTTTGACAGATTCTGTTTTTGATGCACAACTTGCTTGTTTTGATGAATCTATGGATTGTATCGGGGGGTATAAGCCATGGTGAAGTTAGAGTACAGTAGGTATAATGCAAAAATAAAATATGAATGGGTTTGCAACAGTACTTAAAGTAGTGATTTATTTTGTTATACTAACGGATCTCATGAAGATTTTGTTGAGTTTTGTGTGATTGAAGTTTTCAAGTTTTGGGTGAGATCACGATGGATGAAGGAATAAGGAGTAGCAAAAGCCTAAGCTTGGGGATGCCTGAGGCACCCCAAGGTAATATTCTAGAAAGACTCAAGCGTCTAAGCTTGGGGATGCCCCGGAAGGCATCCCCTCTTTCTTCTACCAACCATCAGTAATTTTACTTGGAGCTATATGTTTATTCGTCACATGATATGTGTTTTGCTTGGAGCGTCTTGTATTATATGAGTCTTTGCTTTGTTTACTTTTTAGTTTGTCACAATCATCTTTGCTGAACACACCTATCTTGAGAGAGCCACACGTTTATCATCATTTGTAAGAATACTCTATGTGCTTCACTTAAATTTTTTGAGCTAGGCAGTTGCTCTAGTGCTTCACTTAAATCTTTTTGAGCACGGTGGTGGTTATATTTTGAAGAAATAAACTCTCATGCTTCACTTATATTATTTTGAGAGTTGATTAAAATTTTGAAGAAATGAATTCTCATGCTTCACTTATATTATTTTGAGAATTGATAAGATTTGAAATTTTGAAGAAATATTTGCACTCTCATGCTTCACTTATATCTTTTTGAGAGTTGACAATAGTAACGGTAATTTGCACAAGATATGAATTTGGTCCCAAAGTGATGAATATTCAAGAGGGATATAAATAAAAACTTTCATATAGATCATTGGATATGATGAGTGTTATTCCTTGCAATAGTTTTGCGATATGGAAATGATAATATGTGAGTCATGTTAGTGAGTAATTGTGATTTAGTAAGAATATTAGTGTTAAGGTTTGTGATTCCCTATGCATGCACGTTAAGTCAATAGTTATGCAATGAAATTATATCCTACTTATGGTGCATTATTCGGTGTTAGTTATGTTCAATGCATGTTTATGACCGTTTTCGTTTTTTGGTTGGTTGCTTCTCAATCTTTTGCTAGCCTTCATTTGTACTAAGCGGAAATACTGCTTGTGCATCCAAAATCCTTAAACCCAATTTGTGCCAAATGAGTCCACCATATCTACCTATATGCGGTATTTCAATGCCGTTCCAAGTAAATTTGCGTGTGCCAACTCTAATTTTCGAAATAACTTTTCCGTTTTGTGTGCCCGTACCACTCATGAAGCGGTAGGGGGTGGCCATTATTTTCCATGCTAGGTGTGTTACTCTCACGATGAGTGTTTATTCACTTGTCATTGCACGAGAGAGTGGCTGGTAATAGGGATGCCCAGTCCCACAATGAAATCAAAAATTAATAACAACAAAATTCCTTGGAAAGTGTTGGTTTGGAGGGCACCCGTGGATACGGCTAGCCATGGATTGTGAAAGAAATGGTGGAAAGGAAATAAACTTTACTTTCTGTTTGGGAACCGCCTATGATGTGTCTAGCATGGAAAATATTGGGAATTCTCGGTCGTTTTCGTTGACAGGAAAAGCATGCCTCTCAAAATATTTTTATCTCTTTAATTTCAGCTTTGAGCTCTGGCACATTTGACAAATCTCTGCTTCCCTCTGCGAAGGGCCTATCTATTTACTTTTATGAAAATTTTATTTTTATTTGAGTCTCCATCTTCTCTTATAAAGCACCAACTAAAGAGCACTATTGTCATACTTGTGCATTGTGTGTAGCTAATATTTGAGTGTGTTTCATGAATGGATCAATGATTGAGCATAATGGGCTAGGGATAACTTTCTTTAGCGTTGATATTTTGAAAGACATGGTTGCTTGTTAGCAAGCTTGAGTATTTATATCTTCATGTCAAATTATAGACTATTGCTTTGAATCATTCATGTCCAATGTCCATGCTATAAAGAAAAGAATATGAGATGAATATGATAGGCAACATTCCACATCAAAATTCTGTTTTTATCATTTACCTACTCGAGGACGAGCAGGAATTAAGCTTGGGGATGCTGATACGTCTCCAACGTATCTATAATTTTTGATTGTTCTATGCTGTTATATTATCAATCTTGGATGTTTTTATAATCATTTACAGCAATTATATATCATTTTTGGAGACTAACCTATTAACTTAGTGCCCAGTGCCAGTTGTTGTTTTCTGCCCTGTTTTTGTTTTACAGAAAATCAATACCAAACGAAGTCCAAATGCCACGAAACTTTTTGGAGATTTTTTTCTGGACAAGATAAACACTAGAAGCTTCGGGAGAGGGCCAGAAGACCCAGGAGGTGGCCACGAGCCACCAGGGCGCGCCTGGGGGGGCAGGCGCGCCCTGGTGCCTCGTGGGCCCCCCTTTGCTCCGTTTGACCTAATTCCACCGCTATAAATTCAGGAAAAATCATAAACCCTCAGGGGAGTCCATGAAATACTTTTTCCGCTGCCGCAAGTTTCTGTTCCAGAGAGATCCCATCTGGAGGCCTTCTCCGGTATTCCGCCGAAGGGGGAATCGATCACGGAGGGGCTCTACATCAACCTTGCTGCCCTTCCGATGATGCGTGAGTAGTTTACCACAGACCTTCGGGTCCATAGGCAGTAGCTAGATGGCTTCTTCTCTCTTTTTGATCTTCAATACAATGTTCTCCTCGATGTTCTTGGAGCTCTATCCGATGTAATCACTTTTTGCGGTGTGTTTGTTGGGATCCGATGAATTGTGAGTTTATGATCAGATTATCCATGAATATATTTGAGTCTTTGCTGCACTCTTTTATGCATGATTATTATAGCCTCGTATTTCTTCTCCGATCTATTGATTTGGTTTGGCCAACTAGATTGATTTATCTTGCCATGGGAAGAGGTGCTTTGTAATGGGTTCGATCTTGCGGTGCTCAATCCCAGTGACAGAAAGGGACATGACACGTATGTATCGTTGCTATTAAGGGTAAAAAGATGGGGTTTATTCATACGTGAGTTTATCTTGTCTACATCATGTCATCGTTCTTAAGGCGTTACTCCGTTCTTTATGGACTTAATACACTAGATGCATGCTGGATAGCGGTCGATGTGTGGAGTAATAGTAGTAGATGCAGGCAGGAGTCGGTCTACTTGTCTCGGACGTGATGCCTATATACATGATCATTGCCTTGGATATCGTCATGATTATTTGCTTTTCTATCAATTGCCCAACAGTAATTTGTCTACCCACCGTATGCTATTTTCTTGAGAGAAGCCTCTAGTGAAACCTATGGCCCCCGGGTCTATCTAAATCATATTACTAAAACCCTATAAATATTGCTGCCATTTTCTTTTATTTATTTTATTTTGTATTTTTGTTTCAATCTATCTACCTATCAAATACAATTTAATCTTGCAATTGACCGCCGAGAGATTGACAACCTCTTGTTTGCGTTGGGTGCAAGGATTTGTTGTTTGTGTGCAGGTGCTGCTAACGAGGTGTTGCGTGATTCTCCTACTGGTTCGATAACCTTGGTTTCATAACTAAGGGAAATACTTATCTCTACTGTGCTGCATCATCTCTTCCTCTTCGGGGAAATACCAACGCAAGCTACAAGTAGCAAGGGGCTGTTCGAGAGTACCTCCCGAACGGCTGTCCGAGTGACCGTCCGAGATTCTGTGAGTGCCTCCCGAAGGGCTGTCCGTGACACCGTCCGGGGGACTGCTCGACTGCTTCCCAAAGGGTTGTCCGAGGGGCTGACGAGAGAGTACATCCTCGCGGTTGGGAGGTTGTAAATCCTAGCTGCGGGGATCTGCACCGACGATCTTCATCGACTCTACTTCCACTACGCTACGAGTCGGTAACGATCAGATCCAAACCTTGTATGCATCTCCATAGTGATCCTGGGCGTGCTCGTTGTATCGAAATTTTTTGTCTTCTGTCGCGTTCCCCTACACCTCATGCATTGCATTCACCCAATCGGGGTCCTTGAGAGTTTCTTCTACCTTCAAAGGTTCAACACTAGAGATGAATGAGTAATGCTCACAAAAGTTAGCTAAATGAGATTTAGAGCGAGTGATTCTCCCGGATTGGATATCTTCAAGTATTTGTTCGACGGGATGATTCTTGTCAATTCTTGCTCTAACTCGAGGTAGCTTTTGCTTGGGTTGTGGTGAGGCTTCCTCCTCATCTTCTTCTTCTTCGTTGTTGTTGCCGTTGTTCGCTTGTGGAGGTGGAGAAGGAGGTTGAGGTGGATCATCTTGTTGCACTTCCTCATTCCCTTCGTCTTGACGTGTTCCACTTGTGGATGCCTCCATGTCAATTTGTTGTTCACCTTGACGTGAAGTTGGAGCTTCCACTTGAATTGACGAAGTACTCTCCTTCACTTCCATGGGTCGAATCTTGCCAATAGACAAGTCTTGAATTGCTTCCGATGGTTCTTGATCTCCTACATCAATTGGCAATTGCTCGACTTGCGAGCCGTTAGTCTCATCAAACTTCACATCTACCGTCTCTTCAACTTTTCGAGTGAAGTTGTTGTAGACACGGTACGTGTGAGAGTTCGATCCATAACCAAGTAGAAAACCTTCATGAGATTTAGGAGCAAATTTTGAATGAAGATGCTTATCAAGAATGTAACATTTTGAGCCAAATACTCGAAAGTATCCAACTTGTGGTTTGTTACCGGTGAGTAGTTCATACGCTGTTTTACCAAGAAGCTTGTGAAGATAGAGTCGATTTGTAGCATGACAAGCTGTCTCAACCGCTTCCGCCCAAAAGTGTTTTGGCATCTTGTATTCATCAAGCATTGTCCTTGCCATCTCAATAAGAGTCCGGTTCTTCCTTTCAACAACTCCATTTTGTTGAGGTGTGTACGTAGCCGAGAACTCATGTGAAATGCCTTCCTCATCAAGAAAGGTATCCACATTGGCGTTCTTGAACTCCGTTCCGTTGTCACTCTGAACCTTCTTGATCTTCACTTTAAATTGATTTTGGGCCTTTCTTGCGAAGTTCTTGAAGATCTTTTGTACCTGCGATTTGTCATCGAGAAAGAACACCCACGTAAATCTGGAAAAATCACCAACAATGACCAAACCGAATGAGTTACCACCAAGACTCTTATAGGAGTTGGGACCAAAAAGATCCATATGAAGTAGCTCGAGTGGTCTCCTCGTGGTCATAATGTTCTTCATGGGATGGCTTCCTCCAACTTGTTTTCCTGCTTGACAAGCACTACAAAGTCGATGCTTGTCAAATATAACATCTTTCACACCAAGAATGTGATCTCCTTTAACAAGTTTATCAAGATTACGCATGCCAACATGTCCAAGTCTCCTATGTCATAACCAACCTTTAGAAGATTTTGCAATTAAACATGTACGAGGTTGGGCTCTCTTAGTGAAATCAACAATGTATAGATCACCTCTACGAATGCCAGTAAAGACCATATTATGATTATCTTGACGAAACACTTGGCAATCAACTTTGGTAAATAGAACATTGAAACCAAAGTCGGCTAGTCTAGATACGAAAAGAAGATTGTAACCAAGGGATTCAATAAGCATAACATTTTGTATGGAGCTATCATTGGATATGGCCACCTTACCAAGGCCAAGTACCTTACCCTTGAAGTTGTCTCCAAAAGTCACATACTTGCGTGGACCATCATTTTTTGCAAGCTCTCGAAACATGTCTCTATCTCCGGTCATGTGATCGGTACATCCACTATCAAGAATCCACTCTTTTCCTCCGGCCATGTAATCTCGAAGATTTACCATAAGACTAAGATTCCTCATGGTCTTCTCAAATTCAATATCAAATTCTTCGTCCTCATCATAATAGCCATGCTCAACATCATCATCATCAACATGTATATGATCATCACCTAGGGCAATGAATTCATTAGTTTCATGATCATGACAATGTTCAAGTTTATGAATTCTAATGGCTTCCATGATAATGTTACTAATAGTTCTAACATCTCCTTTAGCACGCATAAGATCACGAAGCTCAAACAAGCAATCATCAAAGTTAGGATCATTAGGACTCATCTTGTGAAAAGCAATAGTCTTATGAAGAATCTCATCAAGATTCTTTAAAGAGTAATCGGGATATCGCTTTTCCAAGTCTCTCCATAGAGTATAAGCACACTCAAAGTTTTGCATACAACCAAGCACAATTTTAGGTAATCCTCTAATGATAAGATTGATGGTTCTAAGATTACGAAGCATGTCAATTTCCTCTTCATGAGTAGGATGCAATGGGTCAATGGGAGGCACATAAGGATTATGAATGTACTTGCTCAAGTTAAATTCATCAAAGGTATCAAGCATGTCATCCTTCCAAAAGTTTTAATACTCCCCATTGAGAATAGGCACGCTACGTCTAAGACTCCCCAAAGTAGACACATCCATCTCCCTCCAATGGTGATTAAACCAAAGCTATGGAGACCAAAGCTCTGATACCAATTGTGGGGTCGAGGAGATAGGTCTAGAGGGGGGGTGAATAGACCCTTAACCAACCAAAAGTGCGGATTTTTAGTTCACTTGAAACTTAGGAAGATTTTGGCACAAGTTAAGATAAAACCAAGACTTTCTACACATGCATATCTAGAGATTGAGCAGCGGAAATTGTAGACCATGCAAGTGTACGGAAAGTAAAGGGGTAGAGTATGGAAGATCAAACGCAATGAAGACACGGTGATTTTTGGCGTGGTTCTGATATGTGGTGCCATTGTACGTCCACGTTGATGGAGACTTCAACCCACGAAGGGTAACGACTGCGTGAGTCCATGGAGGGCTCCACCCACAAAGGGTCCACGAAGAAGCAACCTTGTCTATTCCACCATGGCTTACATCCACGAAGGACTAGCCTCACTCGGGGTAGATCTTCACGAATTAGGCGATCTCCTTGCCCTTACAAACTCCTTGGTTCAACTCCACATGATCTTGGAGGCTCCCAAGTGACACCTAACCAATCTAGGAGACAGCACTCTCCAAAAGGTAATAGATGGTGTGTTGATGATGAACTCCTTGCTCTTGTGCTTCAAGTGATAGTCTCCCCAACACTCAAACAACTCCTCACAGATTTGGATTTGGTGGAAGAAGGATTTGAGTGGAAAGCAACTTGGGAAGGCTAGAAATCAAGGTTCAAATGGTAGGATTGGAATAACTTGATCTCAACACATGAGTAGGTGGTTCTCTCTCAGAAAATGTATGGTGGAAATGTAGGCACGTTCTGATGGCTCTCTAACTTGGTAAGAGGGTGGTGGAGGGGTATATATAGCCTCAACACGAAATCCAACCGTTACACACTTTTGACCAAACTCGGTGGCACCGATTTGAAATCTCGGTGAGACCGACCTGTGCAAAAGATGTGAACTTTTGAAGTTTCGGTGGGACCGAATGGAAACAACTTGGAGCGACCGATGTGCAATGGTAGGGCAAACCTCGTTTCGGTGGCACCGATTGCAACATCTCGGTGAGACCGAAATAATTGCAACAAGGCAACATAAAGTTGGTCAAGCCATCTCGGTGGCACCGATTGCAAACTCGGTTAGACCGAAATAATTGCAACAGATGACAGAGAGTTGGCCAGGCCATCTCGGTGGGACCGAGATCCATATCGGTGGATCCGATTTGTTAGGGTTTGGCTTGTGGCACCGTCTTGATGAACTCGGTGGGTCCGGATGAGTAGGATTCGGTGGAACCGAGTTAGACTTTGGAAATTAGGACAAGTTTGGATGGAGATAGTGGCTGAGGGTTTTGGAGCAACATCACTAAGCACTTGAGCAAATAGATCATTATCAAAACCTCATCCCCTTTTAATAGTATTGGCTTTCCTATGGACTCAATGTGATCTTGGATCACTAAACCAAAAATGAAGAGTCTTGAGCTTTTGCCAATGTATGTCCTTAGCATTTTGAAGGGTTCCACATTTTCTTGTCCTTGCCACGCCATTGTTGAATTTGTCTAAGATTCACTAGATAGAGGCATTAGTTCAACAACATGTATGTTGGCATAGATTACCAAAACCACCAAGGGAGCAAATGTGCTTTCAGATTGGTTCTTTTTATTTTAGGTACTTGGGTGTTCCTTTACATTTCAAAAAGTTGAGGAGGGAGGATACTCAAGCCCTTATAGATAGGATTATTAAGAATATTTCTGGCTGGCTTGGCAGGAATTTATACTACAGGGGTAACCTTATTTTGCTTACAACTTGTATTGCCAGTATTCCTACTTATCTCATGTCCATGATTAAGTTTCCTAAATGGGCCATCGAAGCCATCACTTCTCAGATGGCTCATTTCTTTTGGGGCAATGTTGGGGATGAACACAAATATCATCTTGCAAACCGGGGGCTTATCTCTAGGAAAAAATAATTTGGTGGTATGGAGCCCCTAATCTTATGGATTTTAACATGGCTTTATTAGCCTCTTGGAGCCAAAGGTTTTTTGATAATCGGCCAAGTGATTGGAAAAGGTTGTTGAGTTTTAAATACACTACTGATAAACCTAACATTTTTTGGGCTAAACCTGGTTTAGGTTCGCCTTTTTGGAAAGGTATATCTTGGGCTTTTTCTGCTGCTAAAACATTTTGTAGATGGAAGCTGGGTAATGGACAGAAAGTTGCCTTCTGGCATGATATATGGTTGGGTGACTGTGCACTCGAAACTCAAATCTAGGATCTGTTTGAGATCTGCTAGCAACAAGATGTTTCAGTTGCCCAAGTCTGGGATGGTGTGGTTTTAAAATTAACTTTCAGGAGATGTGTTAATGAACAAACTCTCAGTAGTTGGTTTGAGTTGATTTCTCTGGTGAAACCAATCGTTCTATCTTCTAAAGTTGATGTCCCTCTTTGGTCCCTTGAGCCTCCTGGCACATACTTTGTTAAATCATTTTACAAGCTAATCAATCTCGGTGGGACATCTTCTAATCTTAAACACTGTATTTGGAAGATTAAGACCCCGCCAAATATTCATATTTTTATGTGGCTCATCGTACATAATAAAAGTCTGACTAGAGATAATCTAGCTAAACGGCGCCATGTGGCTGATCCAACTTGTATATTCTGTAACTAATTGGAAACTATTCAACACTTATTCTTTGATTGAATTGTTGCAAAAAAATTCTTGGAAGGTGGTGGCTCGTGCACTTGATATTCCAATTCCCTATTATTTTGATTCCTTAGCTATCTTTTGGCAACAAAAGAAGCAGGCTATTGTCATCAACATGGTTACGACTGCTATCTTGTGGAGCTTATGGTTGCGAACGACTTTGTTTTTCAGGGTCGAACATGGCGAAGCATGAAATGCATCCTGGGTTTGGTAGGAGCTTTTGTTCATCAATGGAAAGTGTTGCGCGCATATGCTCAAGCTACTCTGCTCCTCAAATGCCTGCGGCTACTCGATCATCACCATGGGGAGCTCCTTAGGATCGCTTGCAGATGATCAGTTGGTGTTTAATACTCCCTCTCTAACTTAATATAAGACGTTTTTTGACACTGTTATGGACTCTAAAAACATCTTATAAAAAGTTACGGAGGGAGTAGGTTATATGGTAGTACCTTGTGTTCTGCTGTTTATCTCTGTTATGCCATCTGTTGTAGCCTATTAGTGCCCGTCTAAATTCTGAAACTTTGTTCAAGGTGTAATAAGTTCACCGCAACTACTTTCTGGTTGCGACCGAGAGCAGTTGAACGATGGTTACGGTGGCTGTTTGCCTCTGCTTTTAATAAAAGTTGGGGCAGGGGGAAAACCCCTTTGATTCAAAAAATAAATAAATAAACTTGCAAGGGGGGATGCAAAAGTAAAAGGATGGTAAATGTCTCATGAAAGTATTTTGTATTGAGAAATCATTGTAGGCAATTTGTAGTTTTGGGTGACAAGATTTCTGGTTTGGAAAGGAAAACAACAAGAAAAAGAGTTTGAGAAGTTCAAAGGAGATGGTAAATATCTCAAGAAGGCCTTGTTCGGTTGACAGGGAAGTAAAGGGGATTTAGCAGGGATTGAGGGGATTAAATCCCTAACAAGTCAAAATCCCCTCCAATCCTCTCCAATCCCCTTGGGAGGAGGATTAACTGAACAAGGCCGAAAGTGGGCTGGATGCCCAGTGTTGGTAGGGGAAGCTACCGGCAGAAACCAATCGTATCCCTGTTTTACTCCCCAGCAGCATCAACCAAAATATAAATAATGTGGTCTCCAGCTAGCTAGGGTTAGAGCTTCTTCAAATGCCGTGTAATCCTGTAAACCGGTGTGATGTAGGTTAAGGGAATGCAGAAAATCAAACTTAAGAAAGTTTGACTTGGATAAAATTAATATGACTTACATTTTCAGATGAAGGGAGTAATGCCCCAAAATTCTAAGTTATATAGTTAACAGAAACAATGCGAAAAATCGAAATTTTAAATGAAAGACGTGACCGGGGCACCATACTCTACATCACAAGTTCTACAACACTTGTCGATCAGTCAATACCACCAATGCTGAATCGCAATCAACAACAATCTTGCCGGAAAAACCACAATCATGTACCAGGAAGCCAAACAATAATGGTCATATTACAAAGGCCACGATTGCCACGCAGGCATGCTGCGGGTAATGGGGTGAGCATTTGTAACAGCAAAATGCTGCAAGTTCAGTCAGGGCGCAGACCTCCAACTACAAACTAGTATGGTGGCATTCTACCTATCAACTAGACGTTGCTTTCCCCAGCCATCGTGGAAGCCTCAGTGAAGGCTTGATTCCCAGCTTAGTCAGGAAGATTGTGTAAATTATATGCAGTATGAAGACAAAGAATCCAGAATTAAGTAGAACCTGTCAAAGATAGGGAAGTTAATTTGTGAAACAGCTCATGCTATAAGTATAATTTGGCAGGTTGAAAATTACCAGTGTCCCAAACATAACATATATTGCATCCATGGATGGAATCGTGTTCACACCAGCCGCCGCCAGAATGTACGTCAAGGAGGCATGTATGTTAACGGTTATCTGAAATGAGTAGAAGTTTAAGAAGATACCCCCCCCTCCTCCAATCTTACTGTCTAATAGTGTTGAGTAGACATACCAACTGAAAAATATTTTCTCGTATCAAGAACGATGTCACTAACACATATCCACAAGCTCCCACTGCACGGATCTGCAAAGCAAACTGTCAGCTGACATTCAATTTAAGGACTAACAATAAGAGTAGCACCACTGGTGTGCCCGCTATGTACCGGGTGGTGCGGAAAGAAGTATGTGTGGTAAGTTAGGACAAAGTGGGGGCCAGTGGGCCGGTTTAGTGTGTGTTGGTTATATTAGCCCGTCTTTCAGGAATGACCAAATGTGAATTGAGGAATAAAGCTCTGAATTCTCGTCCAACTTCTCCCTTGTTCTCTTCTGCTTCTTGATAAAGTCAGGCGAACTGAGAGAGATCTCACGTCGACAATCACAACCGACAAGGATTTATAGTTCCTAAGCAAATCTGGATCTTTGTATCCATTTCTTACCGAATAATCTTGTATTTTGTTATTAGCAAAACTGGCTGTTTACTTATTTCCACCCAACGATCCTGAATTCTGATATTAGGTGGACCTATCAACTACCTCCTTTCTTCTCACGGGCACATGAGCTTATGCACCAGCAGCTATTGTCTCTTGACTCTTCCACCTCTATTCTCCTATTATGAGGAAGTTTCGCTGGGTGAAATTAGACATCATGTAAAGTTAAGAAGAAACACGAACTCGCAAGGTGTTGCCTTCCTGAAGTGATAGCAATTGCAATTTGATATTTCATATGTTAAAAATAATGAAAACAACATAAGAATTTTTGGTGCTGGTTTTAATTTGCTTGGTAATTTTGTGATAGACTAGCACAAAGGTAACCATTTATCTAAGAGGTGTACAAGAAAGAATACAGAGATTTTGCAACTATTAAAAAAATAAAAATCATGAACCAGACAATCTGATTCATATTTTCATATAGAAACTACATGGTAATATTGTCAGGTTCCAATCCAAAGCTATGAGGTTCATGTGTAATCCATACATGATCAGAAATACATCTATAGATATGAAATACCAATTGAGGAAAGATATTTACAATTGCGCAGATTATGATGGAAACAATCCAATTGGTCTCCAACCTGATGATAGAGGAGGAAAAAAATGTTACCGTTACTCAAAGTCAATATAAATCGACTGGAAGCTGCAGCTGCATACATGCACCTCTCATGCAGATATATCATTAACTTTAAGTGACATATAACCTTTTAACCTTTGTATTCCTCACCTCCACATAGTACCCATGGATAGACCAACTACTCCATGCATAAGCTGCAGGAAAACAAGCTCAATGAATGTAAGAATGTCCTCAGTCATAACGAATGAATGCAGGATAACTTTTAATCTTTCAAGTCCCAAAGAAGATACAAAACTAGAATGGACCAATATATGCAAGGAAAAGAAAGGTAAATTTACCAACAGCACCAAAAATGAAGTACTAAAACGAAACAAAGAATATTGTTGTTCGATGATTGATAAATGTTAACCCTTACGGTCACAGCTTGCAATCTCTAGTTATAGAATTTCTTTCACTCGGAATATTGGTTTCATTTAGCACTAAGATATCATGTTTTTTTGTTCTGGAATACGAATCTATTGTTCATTTCAATGACAATGATGTTGAAGCCCCTGATTCAACACTCAATTGCAGCACCAACAGCCATTAGTTTCAAGGTACATATGTCAGTTGCCAACTTTAGATGTTTCAAACTAAACACATGCCGTTGGTACAACTATGATATGAATCATATGTCACGGAGGAGATACTTACCAGATAAGTCAATGCTTTGACAGGGCCAGACAATGTGAGGAGCAGTAAAACAGTAGCCACCTGATGAGGCAATGCCATGAATAAATTAAAATAAAATGCATAGAAGCTATATGTGCCAAGTGAACCATTTGATCAGACTTCACCATAGTTTTCCTGCCGGCTTCTAATCCCCATCTTAAGGAGGAGACGACTATTGGCAACGGAAAAAAGCAGCTGAAGTAATTCTGCATCGGCAAACGAAGACAGCAGTGTCATGTACCTATCGACTGTCGAATAAATAAACAGATAGAAAGACAAATGGGAACAGAAAAGCATTGCAGACCTCGATGGCGAGGGAGTTGCTGAGGAAGTAGGCGAGACCAGCAACGGATGCGAACATGGCGCACTCGACGAGCCGCCGCGTCTTGGTGAGCGCCTCGTGCAGGTCCGCGCCTTCCTCGTCCTCATCCACGCCCCGCCGTTCCTCTCCGGAGGCGGCTCCGCTGACGGCGGCCTGAAGCGGAGGGTTTCGAGCTCGGAGCGCGGTGACGGCGGATGGAAAGGGGAGATTCGGGAGCGGAGAGGCGGCCAACCGGCGGGGGAGGGTGGGGTGGGATTGCGGCGGAGAGAAGTGTGGGCAAGGATGGAGGCGAAGGCGAAGCATCGCACCCCTATCCGCTCCTGGATAGAACTGTAGAATGTGAGGAAGGAAATCAGAAATTATCTGTGCTTTCGAGCAGTGGCGGGGCCAGGTTTGAGGGTTGGGCGGAGCGGAGCCGGAGAGGCGGGTCCCGGCGGCCGGCGGCAGTACGGCGGCCGGCGGCAGCACGGCGGCCGGGGAGGACTGGAGGCTGGGCTCGCGCGGATGTCAGGACCGCCAAGAGGAAGAAGATACAGCTAATACTGAAGATGATCTTCTGAATAATGGGTGTCATGTGATTCAGTTATCCAACGGCTTAGAAAGAAGGAATCAACGGCTGAGATCACTCACAGAGGAAGCGCCAGGGTTTGTATTTTAACAGTCTCTACTCCTAGTTGCCAACTAGGAGTACCCGTTAGTCTCGCGGGGCGGGGATGGGGATGAAATTCCCCCATGGGGACTCCATGGATATCCGAAAAACTATGCCATGTGTACTACAAATGCACAATATATAGATTAATACCTAGATATTTCACACAATTATTTTTCTCCACCTCTCCCAACAACCATGCCTTCTCCAATCTCACCTATCCCAATCAGCTTTGAGATCCCCATGGATACCCGACGGGTACCGGGTACCCGATATTAACGGGGATGGGGGGCGTTTTGTCCCCGTGAAGCTTGATGGGGCTCGCGGGTATGGGGATTGGCGGGGATCGGGGCGGGGATGGTGGAGTCATCCCCGGTCATCCCCGTCCCCGTTGCCACCTTGACTAGTTGGTAGGCCGATACCCGTGGGTTTTTTTCCGCCTCACCTCCCACCACCCCCTCCCACCGATTTATTTTCACCTCCACATCCTACTACTACCCTCCATCCTGGGTTTTTTATCCTTTGCACGTTCGCACCTATTTTTTTCGGACTAAACCCCACCTTTCCTTTTTCATACTGGTCTTTCCATGCGGGCGCATGTTTTATGAGGAAAGAATCAATCTCTAATTAATACTCTTACCATATCGCTCAATCACATTAATTAACCTTGCCTTCACGTGCACAGCCCCCGCAACAGTGCGCCGTGCACCTTCCTTCCCTCGTAGCCAGTCACCCTCCCAGCGCCGCCGCGTGCCTCACCACTCCCTCCCTCGACCCGCCCTTCTCTCGCCCAGTGCATCCAACGTTGGACGCCCCTCCTTCTCTCCCTAATGTGCCACGACCGCCGCACACCCCTTCTTCTCTCCGTCTCGCGCCGCGGCCGCCGCACCCTCACGCCACCGCGAGCGACGGCATCCCGCGCTGCCGCAGCAAGGCCTTCACGTCGTACTATGTCGCGCTTGACGACCTCTGCCTGCAGCTCCAGGACAAGCAGTCCGACAAGGGCACCTATGACCGTGTCTCCAGCGTGCTCCGGAGCTGCGCCCTCCTCTGTGTGCGACATCGACCGCGCCGAACCTGCAACCCAGTAACCATAGCCGCAAATGTCCCCTCCCCTGGCGTAGGCCCTAGATCGGCCCAACATGGGCAGGATCCAGCCATGGCGCTCCCACACCCGCGCTCGTTGGTCGGGTGCACCGGGAGAGGAGGAGTGAGGGGGGTGGTCCGCCTTGGGCAGCGACTGATGTCTACTACGCAACTTTTATTCTTGTAGATGTTGTTGGGCCTCCAAGTGCAGAGTTTTGTCGGACAGTAGCAAATTTCCCTCAAGTGGATGACGTAAGGTTTATCAATCCTTGGGAGGCGTAGGATGAAGATGGTCTCTCTCAAACAACCCTGCAATCAAATACAAGAAATCTCTTGTGTCCCCAACACACCCAATACAATGGTAAATTGTATAGGTGCACTAGTTCGGCGAAGAGATGGTGATACAAGTGTAGTATGGATAGTAGATATAGGTTTTTGTAATCTGAAAATAAAAAAACAGCAAGGTAGCAAGTGATAAAACGGAGCACAAACGGTATTGCAATGCTTGAAAACAAGGCCTAGGGTTCATACTTTCACTAGTGCAATCTCTCAACAGTGCTAACATAATTGGATCATATAACAATCCCTCAACGTGCGATAAAGAATCACTCCAAAGTTCCTATTAGCGGAGAACATAAGATAGAAATTGTTGTAGGGTACGACACCACCTCAAAGTTATCCTTTCCGATCAATCTATTGAGCCATCCCTATAAGTGTCACAAATAGCCCTAGAGTTCGTACTACAATAACACCATATGATACGCATCAACCAACTGTAATGTCACCTAGATACTCCAATGTCACCACAAGTATCTGTGAGTTGATTATTCGATATGCATCAAACAACTTCAGATTCATAATATTCAATCCACACAAAGAACTTCAAAGAGTACCCCAAAGTTTCTTATCGGAGAAAAGATAATGAAAACGTGCAACCAACCCCTATGCCTAGATCACCCCAAGGTCACGGGAATCCGCGAGTTGATCACCAAAACATACATCAAGTGACTCAATAGAATACCCCATTGTCACCACGGGTATCCACATGCAAGACATACATCAAGTGTTCTCAAATCTGAAATATTCAATCCGACAATAACGAAACCTCAAAGGGAAAGACTCAATTCATCACAAGAAGATAGAGAGGGAAGAAACACCATATGATCCAATTATATTAACAAAGCTCGCGGTACATCAAGATCGTGCCAAATCAAGAACACGAGAGAGAGATCAAACACATAGCTACTAGTACATACCCTCAGCCCCGAGGGTGAACTACTCCCTCCTCGTCGTGGAGACCGCCGGGATGATGAAGATGGCCTCCGGTGATGATTCCCCCCTCCGGCAGGGTGCCGGAACAGGGCTCCAGATGGTATTTCTTCGGTACAGAGGCTTGCGGCGGCGGCGTCGAAGTTCTAGGTTTATTTCTGGGGGTTCTCTATTTATAGGATTTTTCAGCATTGGAATCTCACGAAAAGGAGCTACGAGGGCCCCAGAAGGCAGCACGGCGCGACCCCCCCCCCCCAGGCCGCGCCGTGGTGCCTTGTGAGCACCTCGTGAGGCTTCTGGTCCTTCCACGAAGCTTCGGGGGTCTCTTTTGGTCCAAAAAAATCGTCAAAAAGTTTCGTCCAATTTCGAGAACTTTTATTTCTGCACAAAAAACAACACCACGGTAGTTCTGCTGAAAACAGCGTCAGTCCGGGTTAGTTCTAATCAAATCATACCAAAACCATATAAAATTGTTATAAACATGGCATGAATACTTCATAAATTATAGATACGTTGGAGACGTATCAGCATCCCCAAGCTTAATTCCTGCTCGTCCTCGAGTAGGTAAATGATAAAAGAAATAATTTATGAAGTGTGAATGCTAGCATAATGCATAAGTTTGATCAATGGCAATTTCAATCACTTTTCCTAGCATCATAACAGCAACTCTTTCTCATAAAACTTCTCATGATCAAGTAGCAAGCTATTCACATGTTAAAGTATAGACCATAAACTTTCTTGAAAACTAACAAACTATGTTCTCAGTCATCAAACAATTGCAATTCATCTTATTTTCAGGAAGGGTCTCTGTAAGAGCTTTGATTTAGCAAATTCCACATATTCAACTATCATATAGTCTTCCATGATTGCTGACACTCAAAGCATATTTTTTAGAACAAATCGTTTCAGTCAAACACATAGGAAGATAGGGGCTTAATGTTTTGCTTCCCAACTTATTTATCTCATGGATAATGTCAACAATAATAACTCATGATCACCTATATTCAACGGGATATATATGCCTGGATCAATCCCCACCACATGATGCTTGCCAAGAGAGAAAATATAAACGGAATAGAGAAGAACACTATTGACTCTTGCATAAAAGTAAATACATAAAGTAAAAGATAGGCCCTTCGCAGAGGGAAGCAGAGGTTGTCATGCGCTCTTGTTTTTTGGATGTGCAAGCTCTTAATGTAAAGGAACGTCACTTTATATTGCCCCTTGTGATAGCGACCTTTATTATGCAGTCTGTCGCTTTTATTACTCCACCATCATAAGATCGTACAAAGCTTATTTTCCCTTACAATAAAAGTTCATACATGTTTAGGAGCAATTTTTATTGCTTTGCACCGATGACAACTTACTTGAAGGATCTTATTCAATCCATAGGTAGATATAGTGGACTCTCATGACATAAAACTGGGTTTAAGGGTTTTTGGATGCACAAGTAGTATCTCTACTTAGTGCAGAATTTTGGCTAGCAAAAGATAGGGGGCAAGCACAACATGTTAGAGGATCCAAAACAATGGGGCTCACAATCATAGAAGATGTCCAAGATAGTATATTTATATGTGAAATCTCTCTTCCTTTAATATTCTTTCATGAATTGTTCAAGTGACCAATGCTATGTTTGCTAACTTTCAATAAATTTTACCACTTATACTTCTTATTTGTGAAGTCACTACTCCCCATGGGACAAGCATATGAAGCACATATAATTTCAACTTTATGATATTCAATTCATTCAACAATTTACTCTTAGGTTATAAGTGAAGCACGAGAGTAAACGAGAAACTACTCCAAAAGATATAAGTGAGGAACAATGAGTAGTTAAACAATTAAGTAGCTATGTGAAGACTCTCTCTCAATAAAGATTTAAGATCTTGAAATTTTTATTCAAACATCAAACAAAATGAAAATAAAAGGACACTTCAAGAATATCACATATCATGTGAACAAGTAAAAACTTAGGCTAACCGATAGGTGTTGATGAAGAAAGGTGGGGTGCCTACCGGGGCATCCCCAAGCTTAGTTGCTTGAGACTTCTTGGAATGTTATCTTGGGGTGCCTTGGGCATCCCCAAGCTTGAGCTCTTGTGTCTCCTTAATTCCTCTCATATCATGGCTTCTCCTAAATCTTAAAAACTTCATCCACACAAAACTCAACAAGAACTCGTGAGATAAGTTAGTATAAATCAACTCAAAACCTTAACATTCTCTACTGTAACAAATGACTAAAATTATAATTAAACATTGCATACTAAATGCCTCTGCATATATTTAATACTCCTATCCTCAAATAGAATCATTAAACAAGCAAACATATGCAAACAATGCAACCATAATCGAAATCTCCCAAAATAGAACAGTCTGTAAAGGGGGATTTAAAATTCATACTTCCCTAACTCCAAAAATTCTTAAAAATTACTAAGTGATAGATAACTCATGCATGCTTACTGTGTAAAATTTTCAGATTTTTATCATGTTCTGACTATTCTAGAATATTCTGGACATAACAGAAAACTTTCTGTTTTCAAACAGCAACACATTAACTTGCAAACTGAGCATGGTAAAGGCTATAATTAGCATTTTATTGAACTAAAAGATAAAAAACATGATTATTGATAACATCAAGCAAATCTCAACAAAAGAAAATGACGCTTCAAGAAAAACACATATCATGTGACGAATAAAAATATAGCTCCAAGTAATGTTACCGATAGTGTTGAAGACGAAAGAGGGGATGCCTTCCGGGGCATCCCCAAGCTTAGACGCTTGAGTCTTCCTTGAGTATTACCTTGGGGTGCCTTGGGCATCCCCAAGCTTAGGGTCTTGCCACTCCTTATTCTCCTCATATCGATATCTCACCCAAAACATGAAAATTTCAATCACACAAAACTTAACGAAACTTGTGAGATAGGTTAGTATGATAAAAATAAATCATCCACTTAGGTACTGTCAAGACAAGATTCATAATTGGTCTCACATAATTCCTACTATACTCTATCATTTTCACCATTTATATTACTCAATATAAGCTATGGAAACACTAAAACAAGCAAACTATGCACCGAAAACAGAATCTGTCAAAAACAGAACAACATGTAGTGAGCGATTTAAAAACCATACTTCTGTACCTCCACAAATTCTGAAAAAATAGGACAGCGTAAAAAATTTGTAAACCAATGCTCTGTAAAAATTTCAGAATTTTCTCACGCTCAAGTACAGAATAGAAATTCCAGCACTGGACGCAAAAGTTTATGTTTTTTGCACAAAATCAGATCAACAAGCATCCACACTATCCCAAAGGCTTTACTTGGCACATTATTGAAAGAAAACATATGAAACATGATTACTACAGTAGCTTAATCATGTGGACACACAAAAACAGTAGGTACAAATATTGGATTGTCTCCCAACAAGCGTTTTTCTTTAATTCCTTTTAGCTAGGCATGATGATTTTAATGATGCTTGCATAAAAGTGAAGAATTGAAACACAAAAAGAGCATCATGAATCATATGACAAGCACATTTAAGCCTAACCCACTTCCTATGCATAGGGATTTTGTGAGCAAACAACTTATGGGAGCAAGAATCAACTAGCATAGGAAGGCAAAACAAGTATAACTTCAAAACTTTCAACACATAGAGAGGAAACTTGATATTGTTGAAATATATATAAGCATATCTCCCTCTCTCATAATAGTTTTCAGTAGCATCATGAACAAATTCAACAACAGAACTATCACATAAAGCATTCTTTTCATGATCCAAAAGCATAGAAATTTTATTACTCTCCACATAAGCAAATTTATTCTCATCAATAGTAGTGTGAGCAAACTCAATGAAATAACTATCATGTGATGCTTGATTGACATAATCCAATTGAAAATTAAAATCATGATGACAAATTTCATAGTTATCATTATTCTTTATAGCATACATGTCATCACAATAATCATCTTATATAGCAACTTTGTTGTCATAATCAATTGAAACCTCTTCCAAAATAGTGGAATCATCATTAAATAAAGTTCTGACCTCTCCAAATCCACTTTTATCAATATAAGCATATCTCCCTCTCCCAGAGGGGGGGGGTGAATGGGAGATTTTTAGAAATTCGTCAAACTCTGATGAATTTGACGAAGATCAGAGTGAAGAAATAGAAACGCAAGGGAAACTAAGTCATCACAGAATCAGAGTACATGCGAAAGGATACATAAGGGTGAAGAACATGCAATCATACAATCATACACGCATGAAGAATATGAACTGAGGAAATAAAAGATAGCATGATCAAATACTTCAGTTCAAATTCATCAGAGGATAGATCACAAATTCTTCAGCAGCGGAATAAAGTACGAGAGGGTGAGGAATTTGAAACCAGGTTGGCTCGGTGAAGACAATGAAATTTGGTAGACCAGTTCCAGTTGCTGCATCAATTGTACGTCTGGTTGAGGCGGCTGAGTCGCAACTCAGAGAACACTTAGTCCTCACCGTATTCCTCTTGAGCTAAGATCACTTAGACCTCGCCCAATCACTCGTGGTAAGTCTTCAAGGTACACTTCCAAAACCTTCACAGACTTGTTCACCGGCACGCCACAATTACTCTTGGGTGCTCAGAACATGTTGCCTAACTGTCTGGAGGAATGACAGTCCTCAAAGGTAATAGGCGTCGGATCACACAGATCAATCTCTTCAGTGATGCTCAATCACTTAGGCTCTGGTTGGGTTTTTCCTCACTTGGGTTTTTCCTCACTTGGGTTCACTCAAAGTCGTCAGAGGATGGGTTGCTCTCAAATGACAAGTGTCAAGTTCTCTCGGAGCAGCCAACCAACAACTGGTTGGGGGGCGGCTATTTATAGCCAGGGGCAACCCGACATAGAATGTCATAAATGCCCTTATCTGATTCGACCGTTGTCAGGATAAGGATCCACTCGACAGCTGGCACGCAGCGCAACAACGGTCGGAAAATTGAACTCTCAATTTCGTCGAGGCACTCAATTTCCTCACTTTAGGCAGATCGCACTGGCGAACTCCTAACTCCTCATCCTGACCAAATTCGTCAGCGACCAGATGAACTTCGGCACTGTCGCTAGCAAATGCGTCAGCTGTACTGGAGATTTCCAAAGGCTTCACTCGAAGCGGCTTGTGTGTATAGGTTTGAGAAGTTTTGAGCATCACTTTGGAAATGTGAAATATGTTTCACCTAGACCCCCTTTAACAGTACGGTTTTTCCTATGACTCAAATAAGAAGAAAAGAAACTACGAAAACCAAAGTCTTCAAGCTTCAAAGTCTTCATATCAATTTCTTCAAAGGCCGTACCAAATTCATCATCAAATTCTTCACTTGAAGAAATCTATTTTTAGGGGTCGTCTTCCATGTGTTAAACCAAACCTTCAGGGATTCTGTCTCCTGTGTATACTCACAAACACATTAGTTCCTCAACCTATTTGTCTTCAATACTCCAAAACCACTAAGGGGGCACTTGATGCACTTACAATCTCCCCCTTTTTGGTGATTAATGACAAATTGGTTAGGCTTTCAACGGGAGTAAAGATAATTGAAGTGTAAGTACAGAGTTTGAAGAAATTGATTCCGAGATATTGAGGAACTCCCCCTGAAGATGTGCATATGAGGAATTTGCTTTGGATTGCAAATGCACATGGCAGGTTGAAATTGTGGAGATCTCCCCCTATATCTTGGAATCCAATCATGCATGATCATAAGATATTTGAAGAATATGAATGCATGATGAAAATTGGTGTCTGAAGAAATTGTGCATGCATGAGCAGATATATTTAAGATCAGAACACGCATATGAAACGTTGCAAAAGAGTCAGACAACCAACAGTTATTTAAGTTACAACTCGTCAAGAGCGAATCAAATGAAGTTCAAGAGTTGCAACTTAAGCAAAAATAGCAGCCCATATATCGACCCGCTTGAAGACTAACTCACACTTCTCCCCCTTTGTCATCAGATGACCAAAAGGAGACAAGGTGAGGACTAACGCCCCTGAAGAATAACATCGCGATGAAGACTAGGGAGCGCCAGCGTTGTTGGGGTCGCGTGAAGCAGATGGACCAGTCGCATCGTCTTCAACAGCTTCATTTTCATCAGTGGTGCGTGATGAAGACTCTGAGCTCGGCATAAGAGGAGGAACTTGAACTTTCTTGTACTTCTTCCTAGGCGGTTCTGCCCAGTCAAAGTTCATTTGAAAATCCATTTCTGCAAGTTCTTCATCTGTCTTGAGGTGCGAGAGGATAGCCCATGATCTGTCAAAAATCTCATGAAGATAATTGCGGTTTTTGCGCACTGAGTTATGTGTCACAGTCATGTTGGCTTGAACGGCAGCAAACTGACGCTTAACCCATCTGTGATTCCTGTCAACTTTTTGGTGAAGGCTTATAAGCAGCTCACGGTCCGTCATGACACGTGGTGCTTCTGGTGAAGAATTTGGCCTTGAGGCTTTTGTAGTTGTGTCCTGGCTAGTAGATTCATTAGTATTGGAGCTGGAAATTGGTTGACGAAAATGTCCATCCAGAGGACGTAAGCCTTCATCTATGGGTGTCTTGCCCTTGCCAGGAACGGAGGAGATGGTGCTCTGAAGAGTTTCGACTTCAGGCAAATAGCTCAGATGATTTGGATTGTCAGCCTTGTAGTGTATAGCAGATCGGGATCTGATGAATCTCATGATCCATGGAGCATATGGCTTCAGATCGAAAGGCGACTGTGCCACTGTGACCAATGTCCTCAGAAAGAAATCATGAATGTTGATGGGAGTGCCATGAATAATATGGAACAGCAGATTCTTCATAATTCCCACAACTTCTTCAGTGTTGGAGTTGTGTCCTTTGATTGGACTGAGGGTTTTGGACAGAATGCGAAACACAGTCCTTGGCACATATAACAAATCCTTCACTAGGAAGGTTGTCCTAGGAGCATCTCCTTCAGCCATTGGCTTCATCAGCACTTGCATCAGGTGGTCAGGCAGCTCAGGTTCTTCATATATTCTCTTCGCTTTGTCTTGGGATGGATCAACGGGTAGAGCATGAAGAAATTCTTCAATTGGTGCTTTATAATGAGTGTCTTCACTCATCCATTCCAGAGCCCAAGTAGCAATGTCTTCAGCCTCTCCAGAAAAGTGCACTGAGGCGTAGAACTGAAGAATGAGTTCTTCATTCCAGTCGCAGACATCAGAGCAGAAGCTAAGTAATCCTGCATCGTGAAGAACAGCCAGAACTGGCTGAAAGCACGGTAGAGACTCCATATCCACGTGAGGAATATGGCGATGAGGAAATACTTTGTTCTTGTCAAATAGTAATGATGCATAAAAATTCATCTGCGTCCTTGTCCAGAATCGCAGGCGCCTAATCTTGGCAGAGTCATATGGGGACTCGCCTATGAAGAAATTCTTCTCTTCGAAGAATTTGGCGTTGTCGAACTGTGGCCGCCTGAGGGTTCTGCCAATCTTAGGCATCACTGGGACTGGGTGAAAGTTATGCATCTTCTTGCGAACGTCAAACACTGGTCGTGGAGACCCAGTGGAATCATTCGGATCTGTTACTGCAAGAGACTTAGCAATTTCTTCAGCAGTGGCGGTAGGAACTGTATCTGTGTCAGCTGAAGGAATTGAGTCTGCACGCGGAGGGGATGCATCGACAACATTAACAGTGGGCTCATCTTGAGCAGTTTCTTCAGCTGCTGCAGCTGGAATTTCCTCAGGAATGCTCTGGAGGGGTGATGGTTGCTTTTCCTCAGAGCCCGTATGAATTTCTTCAGTGACGGCGGGTGACTGAGGCACTTGCGTCAGAGGTGTGGTGAGGGGCGAATTTGGATGGAATGCTTCCCAAAATTCATCAATGATAGGAGGGGTTGTAGCACCATCAATGTCCACATCCTCTTCAGTTGCTTCACTGCTTCCAGTCGAAGCAGAGTCATTTTCTTCAGTCATCGGAACCTGTGAGGGCTTCCGTGACATGACTTGGTGAAGCGAAGCATCATCTTCGACTTCAATGTCTTCATCCACTTGCTCTGTAGCAGCAAAGTGGGTTTCAGTCTCATCTACATCAGCCTGAGGAATTTCATATTCCACCCCATACGGAACAAGCTGAAGATTTGCAGTGGCAGGAGTAGGGGGTGCTGATGAGATCGGTATGGCATCAATCGGAACATCTGAAGATATTGGTGCCAACTTCATTTTCTTAACAGATGTTGTGATGGTAGGTGGAGCTGAAGCTTTTCTCTTCTTTGCTTCCTTCTTAGCAGCTTTGGTTTTCTTCACTTCTGATGCAGAAGGAAGTGGGAGAAGACGCTGGATGTGCTGCTGCTGAGGTATTTGATGGTTCATTCTCTTCTGGGTCGACTGATGTAGTCGCCCTTGCAATTTCTTTAGGAACAACTTCTTCAGTTGCCCTTTCAGATTCTTCAGGCGCAACCTCGGGTGCCCTGGCAGTTTCTTCAGTTGGCGCAGATGGTGGAGGTGCTGAAGAACTTGAAGGAGGCACGATGCCAAACCTGGCAGCCTCACGCTGGTTGTCGGGGGGATGACCCCTGGGTGGTCCCAAGACGGCGAGCCGGACGGGGTGCCTGCCCGCCCGGGCCGGCTGCTCCGGCTCGCGCCCGCGGCCGGCTGCTCCGGCTCGCGCCCGCGGCCGGCTGCTCCAGCCAGCCGGCCACTCCGGCTCGCGCCCGTGGCCGGCTGCTCCAGCCAGCCGGCTGCCCGAAGTCAACTACGGCGTCCCATTGGACACACGTAGACGCGACGGCCGTACCCGGCGGCATCGCACTATTGGCGAATAGTGGTGCACTGTTCGCTCGTCAGCTGTTCATCTACAGTGTGTTACAGTCTATAGTGCCCCTTGTTCCCTTGTCCCCTGGGCGTCTGTCGATAAAAGATCCCAGGGGACTCCTCGCACCAGCATGCTCGCACACGGCCGTCCCCTCCTCTCTCGCTCTGACCACCAGGCTGAGCTCCTCTCTCGCTACCACCACCAACGGCCGGTCGATCCCGATGGCCTAGCACCTCTGTTCCTCTAGCCACTCCACCATTCTGCGCCCTTGTGCGTACCATATTCGGCTACCACCACCGGCTTGCCGTCGCCCCACCTCACTCTCGATTGCTTTCTCCCCTTGCGTAGTAGTACAAAGAAAGTTCCTGTTTTTTTTTTGAAAAGGAGGATGTACCCCCGGCCTCTGCATCTGGACGATGCATGCAGCCATTTTATTAATTATTCACAAAGCCCTTACAAGGTAATACATTAGTAAGCCCGAAACCACCATCTTGGCAACGCCTGTCGCAACTCCTATCCCCGTGATGAAGGGGTGCCGAATGTCCGAGCCTAATACCAAACAGACATCGCACCAACACCTAACATCTAATGCCGGATGCCCCATCCAAGCCACAATACCTGGACTGGGATACACACCGGTCCGGCGCACTTTCAGTGGGCAACACATGCGCACGCTGCAAGGGCCGTCACCTCCTTCATCCATCGATCCATCCTCAGATCAGATACTAACGCATCGACCTTGCCAGGCATCTCTGCCATCGACGCCACCACGACGCCAGACAGCGTCGTCCTCCTGCGCGAGTCCATCGCCACCCATCGGACGCCGAGTTTCCACTGCGCCACGCCGCCGAGATCCGCCGCCATCGATGTGTAGGGTGAAGCACCGCTCCACCACCTACCGACGCCCAATCACCAAGCCGTCCACATGTCCGTCCAGCCGATGAATGTCTCCAAAGATGATGCCCCCACGGGGGTGACGACGAAGACGTCGCCATCATCCGATCCAGGAGGCCCCTCAACGCCTCCAACGAGGGCTACGACGCCCACGGGCGCCGCCGTCAATGGTAGCCTCCTCCAGATCTGAGGTTTCCCCCGGAAACAATGGAGCGAGGGACGTCCCCACCATCGCCTCCAACGAGGAAAACGACACCCACGGGCGCCGCCGACGATGGTGGCATCCTCACCCACTTCAGCAGCTAGGCCACCATCTCCTCCTCCACTTGATCCGCCGCCGGGAAGCCACCGCGAGGCAACACCCACTGACCAGATCCCTTTGGACTACGATGAAGACAGCCAAAAGTAGAGGAGGTCACATCACTGCGTGACCGGCGCCATGGCCACACACACGTCGTCCCGAGGCGCCCGCTCAAGATCCACCGCCACAGCCGCGCCTCCAAGCCGCGACGGAGGGACGCCCCGCCGCCGCCATCATCCCCCCGCACGGGCTTTGCCCGCCGGGATCCGGCGGCGGCGGGAGGGGAGGCGGAGCGGAGGAGAGGCGGACGAGAGGCGGAGAGATCTGGATCCGGCGGCGGCTGGAGGGGAGGCGGAGGTGGCGGCTGGAGGGGAGGGGAGGAGAAAGTTCCTGTGAAGAAGAAAAACACCCTGCCAGGCCCTTGTTGCCGTGCAGCACCGCACGCGCCCGTGGCCGGCCTCCTCCGCGCGCTCCTCCTGCTGCCCAACGACTCCAATGCCTCCTCCTGCCGCGGGAAGCCCCGAGTCCTTCGCCGCGCGTCCCGCCCGCCTGCGCCCCCGTCGCCGCATCGCAGCGCCGTCCGCGCGCTCGCGCCTGGCCGCTCCCCTCGCCGTCCCCGCACGACCGCGCGCCGGCCCCGCCTCGCCCCTGTTCCTGCCGCACCGCTCCACCCAGCGAGACCCCCAGTGGGTGCCCCTGTCACCTGCAGCAGCGCGACCACCGCGGCCTGCTCCTGCGCCTCCCGCGTCGCTGCGCCGCCACGCTGCCCCGCCACCGGCCTCGCTTCTCCTCCCTCGCGGCCTCGCGTTCCCTGGCTCGATGGCCCGTAGCCGCTGGGACTCCTGCGCCTCCCTGGCTCGTTGACCTCTCCCCGCGCGCCGCTCCGGCCGTCCCCACGTGGACGCCGCCGACGAACCCCCGCACGACCTGCTCCGCCCACGAGCACGAGCTCCGCCTCCCGCGTCGCCGCGCTGGCCCGCCCCCTCTCCTGCGTCTCCGCCGCCCCGCGGCCTTCTCCGTCTTGGCGCCGCGCGCGGCGGCCCCGTCCGCACCACCACCACCTCCTCGCCCGTCGCGCAGCCCCGCGCGTCCGCGCCTCCCCGCGGCTCCCCGTCGCCGCTCCCGAGCTGCTCCGCTCCGGCCGCCCCGGCCTCGGAGCGCCCGTCCACCCGCGCTCCCCCGCCGGCGTGTCCGCGTTGCGGCGCCCGCGCGCGCCCCCTGCCTCGCTCCGCTGCTCCCGCCCGCGCCTTCTGCCTCACTCCGCGGCTCCCGCGCTGCGCCGCTCCCCTGTCCCGGGCACCCCCGCAGCTGCCCGCGCGCGCCGGCTTGCGCTGCCCCTCCGGCTCGCGCCTCCTGCGCGCCCGCCGGCTGCCGCGCTAGCCGGCTTCCACGCGCTCGCTGGCTCCTGCGCCGGCCGGCTCCGCTTGCCCCGCGGTCGGCTCGCCGCCAGCCGGCCCCGCCCGCTTGCCGGCTGCGCCCCTGCCTGCTCCCGCTGCTCAGCTGTCGCGGCCGACTGCCCAAGAGTCAGAGGAAAAGAAACGAAGAAAAGGGGCCGGCTGCCCAGCCGGATAAAAAAAAAAAAAAGTGGCTGCCGGCTGGAAAAAAAAAGAGTTGCTGCCGGATAAAAAGAAAAGAAGACTAGCAGCTGCGCCGGCTTCGACGCCCGGCCGGCCGCGCCGGGCCGGCTGGCGACCCGGCCCGGTCGCCTGCCCGCTCCGACGCCCGGCCGGCTGGTGACCCGGCCCGGCCGCCTTCCCGATTCGCCACCCGGCCGGCTGCGCCAGGCCGTCTGGGGAGCCGGCCCGACTGCCTGCCCGCTTCGACGCCCGGCTGGGGAGCCGTCCCGGCTGCCCGTCCGCCTCGACGCCTGGCCGGTCGGGCTCGACCGGCTGGGGCGTCCCTCGGCCGCCCGGAGGCTCGGGCCGTCTGCCGGCAGACACCTCCGCCCCGTCTATGCCAAAAGCAATGTGAGCTCCTGTCCGCGTATCTTTGCACCGTTGTGACGCCCCCAGCTTAATCGTGCACTAATCATACACGCAAACGTGCACGATCAAGCACAGGGACTCACGGGAAGATATCACAAGACAACTCTAAACTCAAACTAAACATAAAACATCATATTACAAACCGGGGGCACGGAGGCCCGAATACATAAGCCACACACACAAATAATATCTAGGTACATACATAGTTAGTCAAGGGCGCCTTAAGAAGGCTAGCACAAACAGCGATACGGGTCGAAAGGTGAAGGCCTCCTGCCTAGGGCCTCCTAACTACTCCTGGTCTGCTGGCTCGATCCAGTAGTAAGTGCCGTCGGGACCCTCCTGGTAGTAAGCTCTTGCGGTGGCATCTGGCTCCTGGGCTCCATCGTCTGATGTATCATCAAATGGGTATGGGGAAAAAGAAGAGCAGAGCAACCGTGAGTACTCATCCAAAGTACTCGCAAGACTGACATCAGAACTATACTAATTATGCACTGGTATCAAAGGAATGGGGCTATATCTTTGGACTGAACTGCAGAATGCCAGAGTAGAGGGGGAGAAGCCTAGCCTATCGAAGACTAGCATCTTCAAGCAATCTTGCAGCATCAGAAGAGAGTAGAATATAGTAGCATATAATAGTGGTTGTATGGTAGCAATTCCCTGAGATCCTTTCTCGACTATCCCGCGAGAAAGTAATCCCGAGAGCAGTAGTAACAGTTTAATATGTATCATCATCAGTTTATAGTTGTCATAGATCCGGATACAACTCTGAGCGTCCTGTTACCGTGGACACGGCTATTCGAATAGATAACTTCCCTGCAGGGGTGCACTACTGTTACCCAACACGCTCGATTACCTCCGGCCGGACACACTGGCTGGGTAATACTCGGCCTCGGGTGATCGACACGACGCAGTCCTACCTAGGCTTAGCAGAGAGGTCAACACGCCGGTCTAAATCCTAAGTGCGAAGGGGTCTTGGGCCCATCGCCCTTTGCACTCCTGCACGTTGCGAGACTGGCCGGGGAGCAGGCGCGACACTGAATACACCAGTGACGTAACCAGCCCAACCCCAACAATCAGCCCGCATCTCCGAGCTGTGACGTCTGAAGAGCTTTCGGCTGATACATACGACGTAGAGGGCCCCATTAAACCATTATCCCACGTGGTGGTAGTGCGTATAGGGCACGACGACCCACTCAGATCAAATACCCAGTTCCGTTAGGCGTATTTAGTAACTCGCAGAGACGAACAGAGTTTCTGTCGCTCCAACTTGGTAAAACCTGACGCGCGGGTGCTCTTGGAGCCGACCCGTCTTTAATGATATTCACTCGCGGGTACCCTTGGGGCCAGCCCGACTTTAACATTGGGCGCTGTCGGGACTCAGGTCCATCTCTGACTGGATGGTACCACCAGCCCTTCAGCCCTATAACAGTAAATGAATGTAGTAATGTAAGCATTTCCGTGATCCTCACCCAGAGTGATCACGGCCCGGTAACAAGCATGGCATACGGACAAGACGAAGGGCCAAAGATGGAACAGCAGCATAGCTAACTAGGCATCATGGGATAACAAGTAATGTATCAGTAGCAGGCGACAAAATCAGGCTATGCATCAGAATAGGTTAAAACATGGCAGCGGCAATTTCTAATGCAAGCAGGAGGGAGAAAGAATAGGAGACAACGGCATGCGTCAAGGGGGATTGCTTGCCTGGAAGCTTTGCGGAGAGTGGCTGATCGTCGGTAGGCTGCTCGTCGGGGGTGTAGTCGAACTCTGCTGCAACGGCGTCGGTCTCGGCGTCTATCGAGAGAGAAGGAGTGGGGAAGAAACAATAAATTTCACGGCAAAAATGCAATCACTATGCATGACAAGCCTAGAATGATATGCAGATGTGTTTTACTGCCTAACTAAATGATTTAGTTAATTTAGGAATTTATTTGGATTTATTTAATTAAAGTTGTGCACTATTCATTTATCGAAATCGGGCAAATTGTTCCATGTTCAGCTAGCTAGGATTGTTGGACAGGCATTTTGATTACATATTCAGAATCTTCATATTTTTCTGATCATTTTACATATATAATTTATTTTCATCTGACTTACGGTTTAAAAGATATGATTTTTCAAAGTTTTATTAATTTTCTGGAATTTCTGAATTTATTTAATTCAACATTATCCGAAACAGTACTGGGATGACGTCAGCATGACGCATAGCTGACGCCAGCGGTCAACAGTGGCGGTGGACTAGTCAAACCTGACCAGTGGGTCCCACTGGTCAGTGACTGTACTAATTAAACAGAGTTTAATTAATCTAATTAAGTTAATTAACAGGTGGGCCCGTTCTGTCAGCGACTAATTAACTAATTAATTTAATTAACAATTTAATTAACGTTTTATTTATTTCTTTCTAAATTCGTTTAAGCGATGGGGCCCGCGTGTCAGCGACACAGGGCCGCCACGTCAGCAAGTGGACCGGTCAACGGGGCCCGCGGCCCCACCAGGCAGTGGCACAGCTGGTGGGCCCTAGCGGCCACGTCGGCGCCGGCCATCGGAGACTCGACGCCGGTGACCAAAACAGTGGCAGAGCTCGCCGGACTTGGCCGGAATCGCGCCACAGGCGACCGTTTTGGACGCGGGAGGTCGCGTTCGATCGAGCATTCAACGCCGCATCCATCCACGGTGGCGGAGCGGCCGGAAACGGTCGGAATCTACGGCGGCGAGCGGCGGAGCGGACGCCGGAGTTCAGCCATGGCGCGAACTGCGGCTAGGGGGCACGGCAAGCGACGGGATCTAGCGCGTTGGACTCGCACGGGTGCGCTGAGCACGGCCATGAGCTCGGCGGAGCTCGACGGGCAGCGTGGCCACGGCGGGGAGCTCATCGGCGGCAAGGTATTCGGGCGACACCAATGCGGCGACTACGGCGAACGAAACGCGCGGGAGAGAGAGGGGAAAGGAGGGGAGGCTCACCGGGAGGCTACGGAAAGCCGGTGATAGCTTAGTAGCGTAGGGGATCGCCGGAGATCGCCGGAGAGGAAGAGGTGGCCGAGGTCGGGGATGAGCTCGATTCGCCCTATGCCAAGCCCGTCGTCTCCAGTGGCTGGGCTCAGGCGACGCAGCGGAGGGCGGCGGAGCTTCTCGACATCTCGGCGAGGCCGAACGGTGACGATGGGCGCGGGATCGACGACGGCGACGGCGGGTGTTTTCTAGCGAGGGGAAAATGAGAGAGGCGAGGCGCGTGGGGGCGAATGGGGGTAGCTAGGGTTTCGGGGGAGGGGAGAGCAGCTCGGGGAGGCACTTAACCTAGCCGGAGAGCCGGCGGATGGGCGACGCGCGGCGGCTGTCGCCGTGTCGGCGCGCGCGCGCGACAGCGCGCGGGGAGGGGGACGACGGCCGGTTAACGGGCTGGGCCAGCTATTGTTCCACTAAGGCCCAGTCGCACAGTAAGTCGTTTCCCCTTTTTCTTTTTCTATTTCTGTTTTAATTCTGTTTTGTAAAATGTTTGACCACTATTGGACTTTTATTAAATGTGTGACTTAGCTCAAATATTACAGTGCAATATTCTTTACCACCAAAAATTGGTTTGGGCAAAATATAATTTCATTTATACATTGGATTAAATAAAATGTATTAAAATGTGTTGTTTGGTTACTGGCTCAGGTTGGTAGAGTCACTTAACTAATTCAATTAATGTTGGTTGTATTTTTATAATTGCCTCTGGATTATTTACAATATTTTGAACATTTTAGTTTCTGGTTTTGAACAACTTTTATTTTTACTTTAAATTTGAATTGCAACTTTAAATTGGAGTTGAAATGAAGTATGATGCAAATGATGCTCAAGCATGATTATTCATGATGACATGGCATGATCAAAAGGGTGATTACTGTTGCTATGACATGGGGACGTTACAATTCTCCTCCTCTAACAAGAATTCTCGTCCCGAGAATTAAGAGGTAGGCTGAAAGAAAGCAGGGTATTCTTCACGAAGACGGTCATCGCGTTCCCAAGTGGCTTCATCCTCAGAATGATTTGACCACTGAACCTTGAGGAACTTGATCGACTTATGACGAGTCCGACGTTCAGTTTGATCAAGAACGCGGATCGGATACTCCGGATAAGACAGATCTTCTCGCAATTCCAGCACTTCATGATCCACAGCTCGGATAGGATCCTTGAAGCAACGTCGGAGTTGCGACACATGGAAAACATCGTGCACTTGAGAAAGGTTTGGCGGCAATGCCAATTGATATGCCACTTCTCCTCGACGAGCGAGAATGTGGAACGGGCCAATGTAGCGAGGAGCTAACTTGCCCTTGATTCCGAACCGATGAGTGCCCTTCATCGGAGTGACACGAAGGTAAGCTTGCTCACCAGGCTGATAGACCATTACCTTGTGCTTTCGGTCATAGTTGCTCTTCTGACGAGACTGAGCAGCTTTTAAATGCTCCCGGACAATGCAGACTTGCTCCTCAGCTTGTTGAATAATGTCCGGACCAACGAGTGAACGTTCCCCAGTTTCTGACCAGTTCAGAGGGGTTCGACACTTACGTCCATAGAGAACTTCAAACGGTGCCATCTTCAGACTAGCTTGATAGCCATTGTTGTAAGAGAATTCGGCATACGGAAGAGATTCCTCCCATTTCTTACCGAATGAGATGACGCAAGCTCGAAGCATATCTTCAGGCACTTGATTAACTCTTTTGACTTGACCCTGAGACTGAGGGTGATAAGCAGTGCTAAAAGACAGATGAGTTCCCATGGCTTCTTGGAAACTGTTCCAAAATCTGGAGGTAAAGAGGCTGCCACGATCTGAACTGATCTCCAACGGAACACCGTGGAGTGACACAATTCAGGAAACATACAAGTCTGCTAACTGACTAGCAGTGATAGTCTCCTTGACTGGAAGAAAGTGAGCAACCTTTGAGAATCGGTCGATGACGACAAAGATAGCATCATGA
This sequence comes from Elymus sibiricus, assembly GCA_039707655.1. NCBI lineage: Eukaryota > Viridiplantae > Streptophyta > Magnoliopsida > Poales > Poaceae > Elymus > Elymus sibiricus. The sequence continues at coordinate 119,332,177 of CM077674.1, read as the reverse complement.
CCCTTCTGCGATCTGGGAAAACCAGTAATGGAGTCCATTTGGACTTTATCCCATTTCCATTCCGGAATTTCAAGGGGTTGCAGAGTTCCAGCAGGCCTTTGATGTTCTGCTTTGATGCGACGGCAAACATCACACTCAGCAACATATTTAGCAATATCATGTTTCATATCGGGCCACCAGTACCGCTGACGAATGTCTTGGTACATTTTGGTACTACCAGGGTGAATAGACAAAGGCGTGTCATGTGCTTCTTTCATGACATCCGAACGGGAGTCCAGATTGCGCCTTCTGCGGACCACTAGGCGTCCTTTGAAGAACAAGGCACCATCCTCACCAACATGGTAGAATGAAGGATTACCCTTGGAGAGGAAGCTCTTAATCTTCTCGACTTCAGAGTCATATTTCTGTCTGGTCTTGATGTTGCGCTCGAGGTCTGGCTCAACCTCCAGGGTATTGAGATAACCCTGAGGAACAATGTGAAGGTTCAATTTGCGAAGCTCTTCATAAAGCATTGGTTGTGCTTCCTGAACCATGAGGTTGTTGCAATAAGCCTTGCGACTCAAAGCATCGGCCATTACATTAGCCTTGCCAGGGGTATAAGAGATATTCATATCATAATCGGCTATTGTCTCGAGCCACCTTTGTTGACGAAGGTTCAAGTCTGGCTGAGTATACAGATACTTCAAACTCTGATGGTCCGTGTATATCTCGCAACGATTACCAAGGAGGTAATGTCGCCATAGCTTCAGAGCATAAATAACCGCAGAAAGTTTGAGATCATGCACCGGATAATTTTCCTCGTGAGGACGCAATTGACGAGAGCCATAAGCAATTACTTTGCGCTCTTGCATTAGGACACAGCCTAATCCTTGACGAGATGCGTCGCAATATATCACAGAGTCCTTTTGGGAATCCGGGGGTGCTAACACCGGGGCAGATGTCAACTTATCTTTGAGTGTTTGAAAGCTTTCTTGACATTTTTCTGTCCATTCAAATTTAACACCCTTGTGGAGCAGGCCAGTTAATGGCTTTGCAATCTTCGAGAAGTTCTCGACGAATCGGCGGCAATAACTAGCGAGTCCGAGAAAACTCCTGACTTGCTTGACGTTCTTCGGGGGAGTCCAGTCAAGAATAGCCTGAACTCGTTCGGGGTTAACAGCAATGCCATCCTTGGAAATCACGTGACCAAGATAAGTCACCTCGGATAACCAGAATTCACACTTAGAGTACTTGTCATATAACTGGTGTTCTCGCAGCTTCTCCAATACAAGCCGAAGATGTTCGGCGTGTTCTTCTTCATTCTTGGAAAATATAAGGATATCATCCAAGTAGACCACGACGAATTTGTCGAGGTAGTCCATGAAGATATAGTTCATCAATCGGGAGAAGGTTGCTGGAGGATTAGTTAATCCGAAGGACATAACAGTGTACTCGTATGATCCATAGCGAGTAACGAAAGCAGTCTTCGGAATATCCTCCTTACGAACTCGGATCTGATGATAACCCAACCTGAAGTCGAGTTTCGAGAACACAGAGGATCCAGCAAGCTGATCATAAAGATCGTTGATCCAGGGCAGTGGATATTTGTTCTGGATTGTTGCTTGGTTAATGGGCCGATAGTCCTGGACCAATCGGTTAGTTCCATCCTTCTTCTTAACAAAGAGAGAAGGTGCTCCCCAAGCAGAGGAACTGGGGCGGATGAAACCCTTTTTCAGTGACTTGTCGATTTCTTCCTTAAGCTCGAGAAGTTCATGCGGAGGCATCTTATAAGGACGCTTCGCAATAGGGGTGGTGCCAGGTTTCAAGTCGATGACGAACTCGACAGCTCTAACCGGGGGTATTCCTGGAAGTTTTTCCGGAAAGACGTCCGGAAAATCGCGAACGACCGAAACGTTCTCAATTCCCTCAAGAGGTGAGGCATTCAAAGCATTCAGAGCATATATCTGAGCTTCGGCATTCCGGGTAATGCGGGCGGTGTAGTTCACTATCTCATCGGAGTGGTGAAGTGGTTGAACAACTTTGGTGGCACAATTGATCGAAGCAATATGAGCTTTCAACCAATCCATTCCCAGAATGAGGTCTATGGTGGAAGACTTCAGAACAATGGGGCAGGCAAGGAATTCCAATCCTTCAATTTCGACGGTGAGTATGCATCTTCTCATAATGAATGCCATGCATGAATGCAAATTTTCCAGAGATGAATGAATGTGATGCTCCTGAATCAAATAAAACAGAAGCGGGTACTGAGTTAACGAGAAGGGTACCCATCACAGTAGCAGGCTGATCCTGAACTTCTTCAATGTCAATGCTGTAAGCATGTCCACGACCATAAGCAGCAGACCCAGAATTATAGTTGCGAGGAAATGCCAACTGATTCTGATTCTGGCGGCAGTCCTTAGCAAGGTGACCTGGTTTGCGGCACTTGAAGCACAGACCATCTTCGGGATGAAGAGGAGCACTGGGTGGAGCAGCTTGAGCTCTTGGCTGCCTCGGTGGTGGAGGAGGCAGACGGGGTGCAGCATAAGAGGGCCTCGGCGCAGGAGCAGCTGGACGGTACACACTATTGGGAATCCAGATACGACATTTCTGTGCTGAGCTCGAAGATGAGCCAATATCATGATAGCGCTTCTGCGACTCCTTGTGCTTGATCTGAGCGGTCTCAACCAGAATAGCCTTGTTCACGAGAGTGGCAAAGTCGGTGAAGTCTTGAGCAGCAAGTGCAAGCTCGAGGTCTGGGTGGAGTCCACTACGGAACTTCTCCTGTCTACGAGCATCAGTTGGAATGTCTTCTTCAGCATAGCGGGACAAGTTAAGGAACTCCCGCTGATAGGCTTCGACAGTCTTGTTGCCCCGAACGAGGTTGCGGAACTCGGTCTTCTTTCGGTCTATGATTCCCTGAGGAATATAGCGAGCACGGAAGGCAGTCTGAAACTCATCCCAAGTAACGATTGTCCCAGCATGCAGTGTACGCTTGTGAGTGGACCACCATTGAGCAGCGGGGCCCTTCAGGAAGTAGGTCGCGAAGGCGACAAGGCTTTCAGGGGCGACATTGGCAGATTCCATCTCGAAGGCGATGTCGCGAAGCCAGTCATCGGCATCCAGTGGCTGTTCAGAGTTGCGGAAAATAGTGGGGTTGAGACGCACAAACTCTGACAGTGTTATTGAAGCTGGGTTCTGGTTCTGATTGTTCTGGTGCGGGAACTGAGCCATGATATTAGTCATGAACTGACGGTTCAGCTCGAATTGCTGCATCATAGCTGCCATATAGTCTGGTGGTGGTGGGTTTTCAAGGTCACGACCATGACCACGACCACGACCACGAGCACCTGGCCTAACCATCCTGCTAAATTTCAACAGGGGGTAGTTTAGAAAAAGCACTTGCGAGTGTTTAAAGACAAGCTTAATGTAACACGACAATGAATAAGCAGTGCAATAGATACATAACAGTAGTCAATTAAGACATACAGATCCATACACAGAGTCGGTTACACGCGGACAGTATAACGGCGTAAAATTAAGGAAAAAGACATGCTAGGCGGCGCGCAGGCACGCGGTGAGGAACTACACGACGAGACATAGCAAAGGCTACATCAACGTCGAAGAAAACCACTGAAACGGGGTAACTGCAAGTGCGGACGATGAGTCTCTGTAGCAGAAAAGTCCTGCTCTCCGTGTGCACTCTGATGCAGAACCCGGTCTCGAACTGGAAGAAGAGGTCCACGTGCAGGTGTATGACCTCCAACAGCAGGCCAATCGATACCTGCCGGTATCTGAGTCCTGCGCGGGTAAAGAATATACTCCGGATGTATCCCTGCACGAACAGCTGGTAGCAACTATGTCATAGCATCGTATAGACGTGCTCGAGTGGTAAACAACTCGACTGCAAGAGCCCGGTTAGTGCGATCCAGAGCCTGAGTGCACTGAATCAACACGTGCGGGTCGTATCGACGACGCTCGTAAGGGGCACAGATAGCTGTGTAGTATCCAGTAGCATCTCCAGTAGGTGCATACGGAATGTACCGGAACTCAGAGGCATCCAAGCTACTATGCTCTCCACGGAGTCGTGCGACAGCAGAATAGGCAGTATCATGGACTGCCATCTCAATCGTCACACCGATACCGTGAAAGATGTGCAACTCAGTGTCGGAGTTGTCCCTCTGATCATAGATACGAACATCTGCATGGTACTGCTCCTGGTTGAACTCGCAGAATTCCTCATAAACCATATACTCGGGGTACCAGCGGTAACCCAGTCTGGTCAGGAGGGCGATCAAGACAGCTGGAAAACCAGGGGCATCACGAGCCCAAGTGCGAAGCACAAGCTGCGTCGCAGGGCGCGGCGGAAACAGGCGATCCATCTGAAACAAAGGAAATTCAGGATTGTCAAATGACAATGAGAAGTATAATAACTTGGAGAGAAAGGTTAAGCAAACCAATGTAAAGGAAAATATGATTATCAGACTAATAAGATCAATGGTAAGGAACAAGCACAGATAATCCAGCTCTCCGGGTGGACGAGATTACGAGATCCTAGTGTCGGTGTTAGTAAAATTCATTTAACCTGAAAGGAAGAAAGTTCAGAGTCCCAGAGTATAGAAGAGGAATAAAAGATCCTAATACCACCCAGTTGGCGACGTGGGCCCGTAAGCCACACAGCCATGTTAGTAAATTTGTTTTCGGAAATACTAGACTCAACTGCGGCCAAGGAGTTGGATAGGGGCTTCCTACAGGCAGTCGGCTCTGATACCAACTTGTGACGCCCCCAGCTTAATCGTGCACTAATCATACACGCAAACGTGCACGATCAAGCACAGGGACTCATGGGAAGATATCACAAGACAACTCTAAACTCAAACTAAACATAAAACATCATATTACAAACCGGGGGCACGGAGGCCCGAATACATAAGTCACACACACAAATGATATCTGAGTACAGACATAGTTAGTCAAGGGTGCCTTAAGAAGGCTAGCACAAACAGCGATACGGATCGAAAGGCGAAGGCCTCCTGCCTAGGGCCTCCTAACTACTCCTGGTCGGCTGGCTCGATCCAGTAGTAAGTGCCGTCGGGACCCTCCTGGTGATAAGCTCCTGCGGTGGCATCTGGCTCCTGGGCTCCATCGTCTGATGTATCATCAAATGGGTATGGGAAAAATAAGAGCAGAGCAACCGTGAGTACTCATCCAAAGTACTCGCAAGACTGGCATCAGAACTATACTAATTATGCACTGGTATCAAAGGAATGGGGCTATATCTTTGGACTGAACTGCAGAATGCCAGAGTAGAGGGGGAGAAGCCTAGCCTATCGAAGACTAGCATCTTCAAGCAATCTTGCAGCATCAGAAGAGAGTAGAATATAGTAGCATATAATAGTGGTTGTATGGTAGCAACTCCCTGAGATCCTTTCTCGACTATCCCGCGAGAAAGTAATCCCGAGAGCAGTAGTAACAGTTTAATATGTATCATCATCAGTTTGTAGTTGTCATAGATCCGGATACAACTCTGAGCGTCCTGTTACCGTGGACACGGCTATTCGAATAGATAACTTCCCTGCAGGGGTGCACTACTATTACCCAACACGCACTATTACCTCCGGCCGGACACACTGGCTGGGTAATACCCGGCCTCGGGTGATCGACACGACGCAGTCCTACCTAGGCTCAGCAGAGAGGTCAACACGCCGGTCTAAATCCTAAGTGCGAAGGGGTCTTGGGCCCATCGCCCTTTGCACTCCTGCACGTTGCGAGACTGGCCGGGGAGCAGGCGCGACACTGAATACACCAGTGACGTAACCAGCCCAACCCCAACAATCAGCCCGCATCTATGAGCTGTGACGTCTGAAGAGCTTTCGGCTGATACATACGACGTAGAGGGCCCCATTAAACCATTATCCCACGTGGTGGTAGTGCGTATAGGGCACGACGACCCACTCAGATCAAATACCCAGTTTCGTTAGGCGTATTTAGTAACTCGTAGAGACGAACAGAGTTTCTGTCGCTCCGACTTGGTAAAACCTGACGTGCGGGTGCTCTTGGAGCCGATCCGTCTTTAATGATATTCACTCGCGGGTACCCTTGGGGCCAGCCCGACTTTAACATTGGGCGGTGTCGGGACTCAGGTCCATCTCTGACTGGATGGTACCACCAGCCCTTCAGCCCTGTAACAGTAAATGAATGTAGTAATGTAAGCATTTCCGTGATCCTCACCCAGAGTGATCACGGCCCGGTAACAAGCATGGCATACAGACAAGACGAAGGGCCAAAGATGGAACAGCAACATAGTTAACTAGGCATCATGGGATAACAGGTAATGTATCAGTAGCAGGCGACAAAATCAGGCTATGCATCAGAATAGGTTAAAACATGGCAGCGGCAATTTCTAATGCAAGCAGGAGGGAGAAAGAATAGGAGACAACGGCATGCGTCAAGGGGGATTGCTTGCCTGGAAGCTCTGCGGAGAGTGGCTGATCGTCGGGGGTGTAGTCGAACTCTGCTGCAACGGCGTCGGTCTCGGCGTCTATCGAGAGAGAAGGAGGGAGGAAGAAACAATAAATTTCACGGCAAAAATGCAATCACTATGCATGACAAGCCTAGAATGATATGCAGATGTGTTTTACTGCCTAACTAAATGATTTAGTTAATTTAGGAATTTATTTGGATTTATTTAATTAAAGTTGTGCACTATTCATTTATCGAAATCGGGCAAATTGTTCCATGTTCAGCTAGCTAGGATTGTTGGACAGGCATTTTGATTACATATTCAGAATCTTCATATTTTTCTGATCATTTTACATATAAAATTTATTTTCATTTGACTTACGGTTTAAAAGATATGATTTTTCAAAGTTTTATTAATTTTCTGGAATTTCTGAATTTATTTAATTCAACATTATCCGAAACAGTACTGGGATGACGTCAGCATGACGCATAGCTGACGTCAGCGGTCAACAGTGGCGGTGGACTAGTCAAACCTGACCAGTGGGTCCCACTGGTCAGTGACTGTACTAATTAAACATAGTTTAATTAATCTAATTAAGTTAATTAACAGGTGGGCCCGTTCTGTCAGCGACTAATTAACTAATTAATTTAATTAACAATTTAATTAACGTTTTACTTATTTCTTTTTAAATTCGTTTAAGCGGTGGGGCCCGCGTGTCAGCGACACAGGGCCGCCACGTCAGCAAGTGGACCTGTCAACGGGGCCCGCGGCCCCACCAGGCAGTGGCACAGCGGGTGGGCCCCAACGGCCACGTCGGCGCCGGCCACCGGAGACTCGACGCCGGTGACCAAAACAGTGGCGGAGCTCGCCGGACTTGGCCGGAATCGCGCCACAGGCGACCGTTTTGGACGCGGGAGGTCGCGTTCGAACGGGCATTCAACGCCGCATCCATCCACGGCGGCGACGCGGCCGGAAACGGTCGGAATCTACGGCGGCGAGCGGCGGAGCGGACGCCGTAGTTCGGCCATCGCGCGAACTGCGGCTAGGGGGCACGACAAGCGATGGGATCTAGCGCGTTGGACTCGCACGGGTGCGCTGAGCACGGCCATGAGCTCGGCGGAGCTCGACAGGCAGCGTGGCCACGACGGGGAGCTCATCGGCGGCGAGGTATTCGGGCGACACCAATGCGGCGACTACGGCGAACGAAACGCGCGGGAGAGAGAGGGGAAAGGAGGGGAGGCTCACCGGGAGGCTACGGAAAGCCGGTGATAGCTTAGTAGCGCAGGGGATCGCCGGAGATCGCCGGAGAGGAAGAGGTGGCCGAAGTCGGGGATGAGCTCGATTCGCCCTATGCCGAGCCCGTCGTCTCCAGTGGCTGGGCTCAGGCGACGCAGCGGAGGGCGGCGGAGCTTCTCGACATCTCGGCGAGGCCGAACGGTGACGGTGGGCGCGGGATCGACGACGGCGACGGCGGGTGTTTTCTGGCGAGGGGAAAATGAGAGAGGCGAGGCGCGTGGGGGCGAATGGGGGTAGCTAGGGTTTCTGGGGAGGGGAGAGCAGCTCGGGGAGGCACTTAACCTAGCCGGAGAGCCGGCGGATGGGCGACGCGTGGCGGCTGTCGCCGTGTCGGCGCGCGCGCGCGACAGCGCGCGGGGAGGAGGACGACGGCCGGTTAACGGGCTAGGCCAGCTATTGTTCCACTAAGGCCCAGTCGCACAGTAAGTCGTTTCCCCTTTTTCTTTTTCTATTTCTGTTTTAATTCTGTTTTGTAAAATGTTTGACCACTATTGGACTTTTATTAATGTGTGACTTAGATCAAAAGGTGATTACTGTAGCTATTACATGGGGACGTTACAACCGTGAACACAACGGATAACCCCGAGCGACCCTCGGGGGCATCTCCGCATTTTTTATCAGCTGCGTTTCTGTTCTTCCCCGGCGCCAGCTAGTCTTGGCCCGGAGGCTTGCCGTTTGGCCCCATTCGTTTTCCCCGCAGACGGCTTAGTAGCGTGTACGGTACCAAAGGCCCACTCTTCGTCTCAGCTACAGACCGCACCGCGGCTGTCCGGCTAGTGAGAGCAAAAGCTGGAGGTCAGCCCACGCGAAAGACGTTCGAGGAGAAAGCGGCTTGGGCGACCCGGTGGTTTCTTTTATGAGTATCTGCTCGGTCGAATCTGCTCCCAGAGTCCGAGTACTATACGCTCCACTCCGCGGCCCGCTCTTCGCCTCAGCTACAGACCGGCTCCCGGCTGTCTGGCTGGCAAGAGCAAAAGCCAAAGGGCGAAGGGGACACGAAAAAGACTGAAGGGGCTCGGACGAAACCAAGTCGGCACCCTCTGCATAAAACTTGCGCTGCCAAAGCTAAATATTTGATATATCTGCACTGACTAACTTTGTCTTTCGTATGATCATTTCCGTGGGGAACCCCTCCTCCTCGCCCGGAGGCTCGGAGACTACACCCAGTGGGTGCGCCAGCGCGCCCCGCTGGGAAAACGTCGCGCCGATTGCAGGCCCGCCGCCGTCTGCCACCGGCATCCTCGACGCCACCGTCTGCTCCAACATCAGCATATACCCTCCGCCCGACTCTTCGAGTCGCCCGGAGGCTCGGAGGCTGCACCCAGTGGGTGCGCTAGCGTGCCCCCACTGAAAGCGAGCCGCGCCGGCTGCAAGCCCGCAGCCGGCTGTCATCGACAACCTCTGCTTCCACGACAGCGAAACCCTCCGGCCGACTCTTCTAGTCGCCCGGAGGCTCGGAGGCTACACCCAGTGGGTGCGCTAGCGCGCCCCCACTGGAAGCGAGCCGTGCCGGCTGCAAGCCCGCAGCCGGCTCTCATCGACAACCTCTGCTTCCACGACAGTGAAACCCTCCGCCCGACTCTTCGAGTCGCCCGGAGGCTCGGAGGCTACACCCAGTGGGTGCGCTAGCGCGCCCCCACTGGAAGCAAGCCGCGCCGGCTGCCGCCCGCAGCCGGCTATCATCGACGACTTCTGCTACAGCACCTGCGGAAACCCTCCGCCCGACTCTCCAAGTCGCCCGGAGGCTACTGTCGGGGGGATGACCCCCGGGTGGTCCCAAGACGGCGAGCCGGACGGGGTGCCTACCCGCCCGGGCCGGCTGCTCCGGCTCGCGCCCGCGGCCGGCTGCTCCAGCCAGCCGGCCACTCCGGCTCGCGCCCGCGGCCGGCTGCTCCTGCCAGCCGGCTGCCCGAAGTCAACTACGGCGTCCCATCGGACACACGCAGACGCGACGACCGTACCCGGCGGCAGCGCACTATTGGCAAATAGTGGTGCACTGTTTGCTCGTCAGCTGTTCATCTACAGTGCGTTACAGTCTACAGTGCCCCTTGTTCCCTTGTCCCCTGGGCGTCTGTCGATAAAAGATCCCAGGGGACTCCTCGCACCAGCATGCTCGCGGACGCTCGTTCCCGCCTCTCTCAGATTTACCCATGTAACCCTGGGGGGTCGAGCTATAAGACCCCCCAGGAGGCCTCCATGCAGAGGGGTTCGCTCTTCTCCAGTTGATCTCAGTTGATAGTTGACACACACACCCACCACTCACACACAAAACGCAGCTCCAGGAGCAACCTTGTAGCCCTTGTGCTTCCCATATACCATTCGGCAGGACTAGGGGTGTTACCTCTCCGGAGGGCCCCGAACCTGGGTACGTCTTGTGTCCCGCACTAGCGCGTGCCAACCTCGCCTCCGAAACCCACCGGCGTCCTCTCGTAACCCCACCTCAAGCCATCCCATGGCATCTGCCGTGAATCGCGCACCCCCCCGCGAGAATACCACGACACTGGTTGTGCTCATTGACCACATTGGTGGTGGCTTGAATGAATCTGTCATGCACACTGCAGCAGTGACTTGACTGTCTTTCAAATTCCCCAGACAACTATTGAATCTCAGTCTGCAAAGCTACAAGCTGCTGAGGGGAAATGGAAAGCATGTTCTTCCGCAGCTCTTTCTCTTTCTGCAGCTGCTGTTTCCTCACCAGTTTCGCTTGAGCTATTTTGTGCTTCTCGTTCAAAATGAAGGCAGATAGCACATGACTTGGGCCAGGAGGCAGATTCAGTTCGTCAAGAGGTGTGTCTGGCTTGGTGCACCAAATGTCAATGAAGTCTAGCAGCTTCTTGGGATCAAGCATCATTGGAACAGAAGAATTTTTAGCAATTGCTGCTTCCTCTTGCTTCCTTCTGAGGAACTCCACGAGCTCATCTTCGTCAGCCAGCCCATGTTCATCAGCCTGAGGCACGACGACCTTGCTCTTGGGACTTGGCCTAGTTCCACGGCCAGCAGTGACCTTTTTCTTCAGCTTGGGCAGTGAAGACGATGGTTGCCCACAAGCTGAGGCACTTGATGCAGCGGTTGTGGCTGTTGGAAAGCCCTCGGTGCGCTGGCAAGATGCGATCACGACCGGTGTTGAAGATTTTGCTACTGCCATTGAGGAACTTGTTGCAGGAGGAGGCACTGAAGGCTTTGAGACCTTAGGTGCTGAAGCCTTTGAAGAAGCTGGCTGAGCCACTGAGGGCTTTGGGACAGTCGGCTTCGGCTTGATGGCAGACTTCTTTTGCATTGCCTTCTTTGGTGCACTGGCACTGCCACATGCACCAGCTTCAGCTGAGGCCTTTGCGGCCTTGTTGAATTCATCAACGGCCTTTTTAGCCTATTTCTGCAACTTAGCCTGTTGCTTTGCCCATTCTTTGGGGAATTCTTCACCCCTACGGATGCTGGTGGGATCAGCAGTTTGGCCTGCAGCAAGTGGTGGCCTGTTGCATGGAGTCTTCACAGCAAAGTCCTTCATGTACTTGGAGGTGACGAAATTGTAATCCCTCCACTGGTATGTCCAGTATCTTTTGATCTTTTGCATGCGCGTTTTGCGCTGCTCCTTTGTTTCCTTGCCATGAGTTTCCTCATCTGGAGTGCAATAACCATCATATAGGTCATCAGGAATCTCGAATGCTGTATGTTCCTCTTTCCACTTGCCTCCCTTCTGAGGCCTTTTCCCATCAGCCATTTTCTTCAGCTGAGGATTTTGAACTTTTGAGGACTCTGAAGATGTTTGAAGATTTTCCTCTAGCAATGCTGCAAATGAATTAATTTGATGAGAACCTAGTGATTCGTCTACAGACATTGTACCTGTGAATAGAGTATAGTTGCGAGGAAATAGGGAAGAGTCACATGCGTTCTCAAAGATTTTTCAAAATAAACTAGGTGAAGAAATTGACCCTTATCGTCTTGACGCATTTCACTAAGTGTTCTTAACACAGATTCCCAAGTTGTACAGATTGAAGCAATTGCACAATTGAGGAATCTTGTTGTTAAGTGTAACTTAGATGCAAATACTCAAGACTGGCCAGAAGGAAGTGCTGAAGAATTGGAAAAGTGATAAAAACAACACTTGAAGATTTTGTGGCAGTAAAAAGATCAAACTGGGGCGGTAAAAATAACTTTTATTTACCCTAAGGATGAACTCGACGAACTGGACGACGAGGCAATGGAAATCGTCAGTTCAGATCTTCCGTGCCCTAACTTGGCGACGAAAGACGGCAACGGCGGCGGCGGAGGTGAAGAAATCCGCGGCCGGCGTGAGTACAATGGCGAAGAAGTTGAGGCAGTGAAGCTCTTCCTCTCCGGCGACGATGAGATCCAGCGGCGGCGCTAGGGTTTGAGAGCGACAGGGGCGCGAGAGTGAAAGGAGTTGAGGTTGACGGGGTCAAGCCTTTATATAGGCGCGGTAAAAACCGAGCGGTCCGAATATTTTGGACGGATAAGCCCCTGGCGATTCGCATCTGAGTGACACGCGTCACACATGCATTTTCATCTCAATCCACGCGTGCGAAGCGCGGGATGAAGTTACTGTGGCAACCGCCAAAAATTGATTAGAATATTTTCAAAAATGTTCGCAATTTCTTCAGCTGTCAAGGACACAGTGAAGACTTTGAATAGTGTCAAGTAGAATGCATATGAGAAATTTGTGAACAGAGTGGGTTGAGTTTAGCACAGAGGGGAGCGGGTCCGATCACATCCACATAGATGACGAAAAACACGATTGAAGAATTAGCTATATGTGGATGCCGTTGAGGACATGAAAAACTCAAATATATATATATATATATATATATATATATATATATATATATATATATATATATATATTGGTATAGAACCAAATGCAGTGAAGAATAACCTCAAATGACGAATTTGAAAAGTTTGACGAAATTGCAAATGACGAAAAACTCAATTTGAAGAACGTCAAAAAGAGGTGGTGGCGTTACCCACCGTATAAGAACTATGATGATTTCAGACACCGCATACAATTGTCGTAGGGTTCTGATAATCAAGTTCTTCATTAATTTCTTCACACTTAGAGGGTTGGTCTTCATTGATTGAAGAAAAACGTTACTTCGTGTGTTGTGCATCAAGGTCATCAAGAATGCATAAGCGTTAGGATGTGTGTCCATTTCAAAGGACATTCAAAGATTCTAAGATGTTTAGCTCACACCGCAACATGCAAAACCTTCTCTCATCCAAGGGCTTAGTGAAGATATCTGCAAGCTGGTCTTCAGTCTTCACGTGGTCGATGACGATGTCTCCCTTCAGCACATGATCACGAAGAAAATGGTGACGAATCTCAATATGCTTCATCCTTGAGTGTTGCACTGGGTTGTGGGTGATCTTGATGGCGCTCTCATTGTCGCAGTAGAGTGGCACTTTCTTCACGTTGACGCCATAGTCCTTAAGGGTTTGCTTCATCCATAGTAACTGTGAGCAGCAGGCGCCAGCAGCAATGTACTCAGCCTCGGCAGTGGAAAGTGAAACACAGTTCTGCTTCTTCGAGGACCAACATACAAGAGATCGTCCGAGGAAATGGCATGTGCCTGATGTTGACTTGCGGTCCACACGATCACCAGCATAATCAGAATCGGAATATCCAGCAAGATCAAGTGTTGAGCCCTTGGGATACCATAATCCAAGCGTTGGGGTGTGAGCCAAATATCGAAGAATTCGTTTCACAGCCTGGTGTTGTGATTCCTTCGGTGACGCTTGAAAGCGGGCACACATGCAAACGCTAAGCATAATATCTGGCCTAGATGCACATAGGTAAAGCAACGAGCCAATGATGGAGCGATATACCTTCTGATCGAAATCTTTACCATTTTCGTCAGTGTTGAGTTGGCCATTTGTTGGCATTGGTATCTTGAGGCCTTTGCAATCTTGCATTCCGAATTTCTTCAGGCAGTCTCTGAGGTATTTCTCCTGAGATATGAAGATGCCATTGGGTTGTTGACGAATTTGAAGCCCGAGGAAGAATTTCAACTCCCCCATCATAGACATCTGATATTCTTCTTGCATCATATGAGCAAATTCGTCACTGTATTTCTTGTTAGTGCAACCAAAGATAATATCATCAACATATATTTGGCATATGAACAGTTCACCATCATAAGATTTAGTAAAGAGAGTAGGGTCAAGTGAACCGGGCTTGAACCCCTTTTTCTTCAAGAATTCCTTCAGTGTATCATACCAAGCCCTAGGGGCCTGCTTGAGGCCATAGAGAGCCTTGTTGAGTCTGAAGACTTTGTCAGGATGCTTTGGGTCCTCAAAACCTGGTGGTTGAGCAACATATACTTCTTCCTCAAGCTTACCATTGAAGAATGCACTTTTCACATCCATTTGATATAAGAGGATGTCATGATGGTTAGCATATGCAAGCAATATACGAATGGCTTCAAGCCTAGCAACAGGTGCAAATGTTTCATCGAAATCAATACCCTCAACCTGTGTGTAGCCTTGAGCTACAAGACGGGCCTTATTCCTCACCACTTGGCCATTTTCGTCTTGTTTGTTGCGGTAGATCCACTTTGTGCCGATGATATTGTGCTTGCGTGGATCAGGACGCTTAACTAGCTCCCACACATTGTTGAGCTCGAATTGACACAATTCATCTTGCATTGCTTGAATCCATTCAGGTTCCAGAAAGGCTTCATCAACTTTGGTGGGCTCTGAAATAGAAACAAACGCGTAATGCCCACAAAAGTTAGCTAAATGTGAAGCTCTTGAGCGAGTGAGGGGACCAGGTGCATTGATGTTGTCGAGGATATTCTCGATCTGCACTTCATTTTCCACTCGTGGATGTGCTGGACGAGGGCCTTGATGTTGTTGTTGCCGTGCATAATCCTCAGCATCATTTTCATCAGGATGTTCATTTTCTTCACGACGAGGAACGACCACTTCTTCATCAACAGCTATTTCTTCACTGGGCACAATTTCACCAGTGCCCATCAGCTTGATAGATTCCTCAGGTGGCATTTCATCTAGCACAGGAGGCAGGTGCTCTCTTTGCGAGCCGTTAGTTTCATCGAATCGCACATCTACAGTTTCAACAACCTTGTGGTGGAAGGAGTTGAAGACTCTGTAGGTGTGCGAGTCCTTTCCGTAACCAAGCATAAAACCTTCGTGTGCTTTCGGTGCGAATTTAGAATTGTGATGAGGATCTCTAATCCAGCATTTAGCATCGAAGACTTTGAAATAACTCACATTGGGTTTCTTGTCAGTGAGGAGCTCATATGAAGTCTTCTTGAGGAATTTGTGAAGATATACCCGGTTGATGATGTGACATGCAGTGTCAATTGCCTCAGGCCAGAAGTGACGAGGAGTCTTGCATTCATCAAGCATAGTGCGTGCCATCTCGATGAGGGTTCTATTCTTGCGCTCCATGACTCCATTCTGCTGAGGAGTGTAGGGAGCAGAGAGCTCATGAGTGATACCAAGTTCATCAAGATAGTCATCGAGGCCTGTGTTCTTGAACTCAGTGCCATTGTCACTCCTGATATGCTTGATCTTGAGACCATAATTCGCCATGGCCCGATTGGAGAATCGTCTGAAGACATTCTGAACTTCAGTCTTGTAGGTAATGATGTGCACCCAGGTGTAGCGAGAGTAGTCATCAACAATGACGAATCCGTAGAGAGATGCTTCATTGGTTAGTGTGGCATAATATGTGGGACCAAACAAATCCATATGAAGCAATTCAAAAGGATGAGTAGTGGTCATGATTGTGTTCGTCTGGTGCTTGGCTCTGGTCATCTTTCCAGACTCACAAGCGCCACAGAGGTGATCCTTGACGAATTTGACACCCTCGACGCCAATGATATGCTTCTTCTTGACGAGAGTGCTGAAATTCCTCATTCAAGCATGTCCAAGTCGTTGATGCCATAGCCAGCATTCTGAAGCTTTTGCCATTAGACATGTAGCAGGCTGAGGACCTGTAGAGAAATCTACAATATACAAGTCACCTCTCCTAAAGCCTTCGAAGACTTTGGATTTGTCAGATTCCAACAGCACAATGCATCTATATTTGCCAAAGATGACAATCATATCAAGATCACAAAAAAGCATTGAGACAGACATGAGGTTGAATCCAAGGGACTCGACAAGCATCACCTTTTCCATGTGTCGATCCTTTGAAATGGCAACCTTACCTAGACCCAATACCTTGCTTTTTCCTTTGTCAGCGTAAGTGATATGCTTCAGATGAGACGGAGTAAGGGGAGCATTAGTGAGGAGATTCCTATCTCCAGTCATATGATTCGTGCAGCCACTGTCCAAGACCCATTCAGTGGTGGAAGGTGTTTCATCCTGTAGAAGCATTAGTCTGACTTACAAGTTCATATGCTTCAAAGTGAAGAATATGATAATGATCAATTTCGTCAGACACTTTCATCATTGTATAATATCAAGCAACATAAAGGATGTGTGAAATGAAGCATTCATTCCAGCATGATTAACCTGCATCCCAACAGGCATTTTGTCAGGTCTTCAGCAAATTCATCAGACATTTTGTTGTCTGAAGACCTGACCCTGCAGAAGAGATTAGTTCTTCTTCTTAACCACCCACATCTAAGTGGGTGGCTGAGAAGCAATTTGACGAAGTGCATTGATGGAAAACTTAGGCATTGAAGAATATGCATTTCTCTTCACAGGAGGGTTATAGTAATTGAATGAATAAGCAGAGAAATTCTTCGAAGATTTGTGAACATAATGGTTCGAAGAATAATGCTCATATTCATCAAATCGCTGTTTGTTTCCCTGCGAAACAGAGGCATTAGTGCGACCATAAGTGGGTCTGCGTCCATTTGATGACTTTGATCCCTGTGAAGAATTTGCCCTGGGAAGTTTCTTCTTCATCGGTGGTGTCATGATGACATTCACCTGAAGATTTTCCAGAAGGCTTTTAGGAACCCAGATTTTCTTCACAGGTGGACCGTTCCTACAGTTAGTACCAATGAATCTAGCAAAGACCTCACCATTCTGATTCTTGAACAGTTTATAATTTGAGTCAAATGACTCATTTGAAGAAGATGAAGAATCACAAGTATAGCCAGATAAAGTAGATGGGTCTACAGGAGGTCCCTTAGCAGCGACCCAGGTGGTTTTGGGATACTGCTCAGGCTTCCAGTACGAACCATCAGCATTGAGCTTTCTCTCAAAGGCAATACCCTCTTTCCTAGGGTTCCTGTGAAGAATTTGCTTTTTGAGCACGTCACACAGGGTTTGATGCCCTTTGAGACTTTTGTACATGCCAGTGACAAACAATTCCTTCAGCCCTGCATTTTCATCAGTATCACTGGTGGCTTCCTCAGATGAGGGGTTAGTGGCCACCGTAGCAGTTGAAGCAATTGCAAGTACAGAAGCATTTGAACATTCAGCTGAAGAATTAGCATTATCACGTTCAAGGCATTTTAGCCATGGTGCAACAAATTATTCATGAGAAGTACTGATCTGTTGAGCGAGGAGTGAATCATTTTCCTTTTGAAGATCATCATGAGACGCTCTCAGCTTCTCGAGATCTTGCTTCCTTTGAAGAAATTCATAGGACAACTTTTCATGTTCAGCTGAGAGGGACACATGACGACTTTCAAGTTCGTCATATTGAGACTTAAGCCTTCTGAGATCCTCAGACAAGGCTTGACTACGATCCATTTCCTCGTCCAACATGTCATCGCTTTTGTCTAGCAGTTTTTGAATCTTTTCCATGACATGTTGTTGCTCAGTTGCAATTTTATCAAGTTTCTTATAGCTTGGTTTAGATTCACACTCAGAGTCATCATCACTGGAAGTTTCAAAGTAAGCTTCTCGTGAGGTTACCTTAACACCTCGAGCCATGAAGCAATAGGAGGGAGCGTAGTCATCAACATAGTCTTCATTGTTGGTGGAGATACCATTATCCTCAGTGTTGAAGATAGACTTGCTGACGTATTCAGTGGCGAGAGCGAGGCTTGCCACACCAGTGTCTGACTCCTCCTCAGATTCATCAGCTGGCTGATCATCAGATTCTTCTTCAGAATCCATTTCCTTCCCAAGGAATGCACGAGCTTTGCTAGAACTAGACTTCTTGTGAGATGAGGACTTTGATGAAGACTTTGAGGACTTTGATGACTTCTTCTTCATGCCATCAGATTCACCATCATCCCTGCTCTTCTTCTTCTTCTTTTCCCAGAGAGGGCAGTCGACGATGTAGTGGCCTGGCTTCTTGCATTTGTGACATGTTCTTTTGTTGTAGTCTCGAGCAGACGCTTCTCCAGTGTTCTTCGAGTCATACTTTGAAGACTTTCCGAATCTGTTCTTCTTGGAAAACTTCTGGAACTTCTTCACCAGCATAGCCAGTTCTCTGCCAATTTCCTCAGCACCGTCAGAACTGCTCTCATATTCCTCTTCTTCTTCCTCAGATGAAGAAATTGCCTTGGCTTTTGCTTTAGCCTTCAGAGCGCGAGGGCGACCATAGCTGGGTCCATACATATCTCTCTTCTCGGCTTGCTGAAATTCATGTGTGTTGAGCCTCTCAAGAATGTCAGCAGGATCCAATGACTTGTAATCAGGGCGCTCTTGAATAATCAGTGCCAAAGTGTCGAAGGAACTGTCCAGAGACCTCAGCAATTTCTTCACCACCTCATGATCGGTGATGTCAGCAGCACCAAGAGCCTAAAGCTCATTGGAGATATCAGTGAGGCAGTCGAAGGTTTGCTGCACGTTTTCATTGTCGAGTCTTTTGAAGCGGTTGAAGAGATTACGCAGAACATCAACTCGGGAGTCACGTTGAGTGGAAACACCTTCATTCACTTTTGAAAGCCGGTCCCAGATAAGCTTTGAGGTTTCCAGTGCACTCACTCTGCCATACTGTCCTTTGTTGAGATGACCACAAATGATGTTCTTCGCTTGAGAGTCCAGTTGCTTGAAACACTTCATGTCAGCAGCATTGATACTTGGTGAAATGGTGGGGACGCCGTTCTCGACGACGAACCAGAGATCATTGTCAATAGCCTCAAGCTGCATTCGCATCTTGTTCTTCCAGTAGGGGTAGTCTGTGCCATCGAAGATGGGGCACGCAGCGGAGACCATGATCATACCTGCGGTCGACATAACTAAAACTCCAGGTGGTTAAACCAAAATCACACAGAACAAGGGAGTACCTTGCTCTGATACCAATTGAAACTGCAGGTTATCTCCCAGAGGGGGGGGGGGTGAATGGGAGATTTTTAGAAATTCATCAAACTCTGATGAATTTGACGAAGATCAGAGTGAAGAAATAGAAACGCAAGGGAAACTAAGTCATCACAGAATCAGAGTACATGCGAAAGGATACATAAGGGTGAAGAACATGCAATCATACAATCATACACGCATGAAGAATATGAACTGAGGAAATAAAAGATAGCATGATCAAATACTTCAGTTCAAATTCATCAGAGGATAGATCACAAATTCTTCAGCAGCGGAATAAAGTACGAGAGGGCGAGGAATTTGAAACCAGGTTGGCTCGGTGAAGACAATGAAATTTGGTAGACTAGTTCCAGTTGCTGCATCAACTGTACGTCTGGTTGAGGCGGCTGAGTCGCAACTCAGAGAACACTTAGTCCTCACCATATTCCTCTTGAGCTAAGATCACTTAGACCTCGCCCAATCACTCGTGGTAAGTCTTCAAGGTAGACTTCCAAAACCTTCACAGACTTGTTCACCGGCACGCCACAATTACTCTTGGGTGCTCAGAACATGACGCCTAACCGTCTGGAGGAATGACAGTCCTCAAAGGTAACAGGCGTCGGATCACACAGATCAATCTCTTTAGTGATGCTCAATAACTTAGGCTTTGGTTGGGTTTTTCCTCACTTGGGTTTTTCCTCACTTGGGTTCACTCAAAGTCGTCAGAGGATGGGTTGCTCTCAAATGACAAGTGTCAAGTTCTCTCGGAGCAGCCAACCAACAACTGGTTGGGGGGGGGGGGCTATTTATAGCCAGGGGGCAACCCGACATAGAATGTCATAAATGCCCTTGTCTGATTTGACCGTTGTCAGGATAAGGATCCACTTGACAGCTGGCACGCGGTGCAGCAATGGTCGGAAAATTGAACTCTCAATTTCGTCGGGGCACTCAATTTCCTCACTTTAGGCAGATCGCACTGGCGAACTCCTAACTCCTCAGCCTGACCAAATTCGTCAGCGACCAGATGAACTTCGTCACTGTCGCTAGCAAATGCGTCAGCTGTACTGGAGATTTCCAAAGGCTTCACTCGAAGCGGCTTGTGTGTATAGGTTTGAGAAGTTTTGAGCATCACTTTGGAAATGTGAAATATGTTTCACCTAGACCCCCTTTAATAGTACGTTTTTTCCTATGACTCAAATAAGAAGAAAAGAAACTATGAAAACCAAAGTCTTCAAGCTTCAAAGTCTTCATATCAATTTCTTCAAAGGCCGTACCAAATTCATCATCAAATTCTTCACTTGAAGAAATCTATTTTTAGGGGTCGTCTTCCATGTGTTAAACCAAATCTTCAGGGACTCTGTCTCCTGTGTATACTCACAAACACATTAGTTCCTCAACCTATTTGTCTTCAATACTCCAAAACCACTAAGGGGGCACTTGATGCACTTACAATGCATCAAACAACTTCAGATTCATAATATTCAATCCACACAAAGAAGTTCAAAGAGTACCCCACAGTTTCTTATCGGAGAAAAGATAATGAAAACGTGCAACCAACCCCTATGCCTAGATCACCCCAAGGTCACGGGAATCCGCGAGTTGATCACCAAAACATACATCAAGTGACTCAATAGAATACCCCATTGTCACCACGGGTATCCACATGCAAGACATACATCAAGTGTTCTCAAATCTGAAATATCCAATCCGACAATAACGAAACCTCAAAGGGAAAGACTCAATTCATCACAAGAAGATAGAGAGGGAAGAAACACCATATGATCCAATTATATTAACAAAGCTCGCGGTACATCAATATTGTGCCAAATCAAGAACACGAGAGAGAGATCAAACACATAGCTACTAGTACATACCCTTAGCCCCGAGGGTGAACTAGTCCCTCCTCGTCATGGAGACCGCCGGGATGATGAAGATGTCCTCCGGTGATGATTCGCCCCTCCGGCAGGGTGCTGGAATAGGGCTCCAGATGGTATTTCTTTGGTACAGAGGCTTGCGGCGGCGGCATCAAAGTTCTAGGTTTATTTCTGGGGGTTTCTCTATTTATAGGATTTTTCAGCGTTGGAATCACGCGAAAAGGAGCTACAAGGGCCCCACAAGGCAGCACGACGCGACCCCCCAGGCCGCGCCGTGGTGCCTTGTGAGCACCTCGTGAGGCTTCTGGTCCTTCCACGAAGCTTCAGGGGTCTCTTTTGGTCCAAACAAATCATAAAAAAGTTTCGTCCAATTCCGAGAACTTTTATTTCTGCACAAAAAACAATACCACGGTAGTTCTGCTGAAAATAGCGCCAGTCTGGGTTAGTTCTAATCAAATCATACCAAAACCATATAAAATTGTTATAAACATGGCATGAATACTTCATAAATTATAGATACGTTGGAGACGTACCAGCGACGCAGCCGTGTGCTAGCGCGGTGGTTGCTCGCCGGCCATGCACGCTGTCAAAGACCACCGGCGTCAGCAGGGCCAGCACGACGACGACTTCCGCTTCTTCCTGCCAAGCCAAACCACTCAAGGTACGGTACCCCCTTCCTCTTGCTTTCCCCAAATCTCCACTCTCTTCTGACCTCCCCTCTCAGGAGCGAGGTGAGATAGAGCGGCTCGTTAACCTTTACCAGTCTACCCGAAGGTGGATTGCATTGACACCAGATCTATGATTTCCCTTTGTATCTGATCTGTTTATTAGCGTCACTACTTAGCAGTTGAACGCTGAAACTTCTATCTATTAAATGCCATGAGTCTCTTGACCAGAGCATGTATGCAGTCTAATCTTAATGGAACTCATTGTGGTAGGGGCATGGCTGGGAGAAATGTGAAGGAGATGGGCAAGAAGGTAAGAAGCTGGATCCACAAGGTGTTCACCATAAGCCACAAGGAGAAGCCCACAAATGCAAGTAATACTACTGCTTTGAACTCCCAAAGATTTTGTGCTGTACTTTATTTGTGTTGAAAGGAATCTACGTGGTAGCTTTCAGATATGTCAATTTCATATTTTCTTGATCTGTTTTCTAGAGGACTAGACATCGTTTTGTACAATATCGAGCTACCAATTCGTGAGTAGCAGTTCCTTTGTCATTAAAGAGACGGACGCAGCCCCCGCGTCGTCCCCCCTCCCCTCCCCGGGCGACTCGGGCGGCGGCGCGCATCTCCTTCCCCTCGCCTCCTCACCACCTTCCCCCACCCTCTCCGCCGGCCGGGGCCACCGGGGCAAAGCCCCTCGCGGTGGCCGGCGGCGGGGCCCTGTTCTCCGCACCTCGGGATGGCTGGTGCGGGGCGGTCTCGCCAGGCGGCTGCGTTGGGCGGGCGCGGCTCACGGCGGCGCAGCGGCGGCGGCTCACGGCGGCGGCGGCCTCAAGTCGGGATGGTGACGCGGTGGCAGCTGCCCGTTGTACGCTGGCTGCGTGCCTGTGGCGGCGGTGGGTCAGACCAGACCTGATCTCGGAACTGCGGCGGCGGCATGGTGGGCCTGGTGCGGATCTGATCTGATTCGGCCGGTGCGGCCTGTTCCATGCGCGGCGGCGGTGATCGGTGGCGGTCCCGTGCACACGATGCTGGATGGAGTGTCTGTAACACCCCTATGTAATGAGCTACAATGATCCTTCATGATTATATTAAGTCACTTTGCTTTGCTACGCTTGATCACTATGGATTCATATCTCATTTCAAATTCCACCACTGAAATCAATTCAAATTGCAAGTAAAATTTAAAGTTGCACAAACATGGTTGCAAAATAGTTCATAATTTAGCCAATATTCCATAACAATTATTTTTTAGGGAAAACAACATCACCACAATGCTAAAATGGGCTATAGCAATTAAAACAGTGCCAAATTAGCATTTTTAAATGCCTTTTCATTTATGCAAAATTCAAATCAATTCAAACTTCTCCCAAACTTTTTGTGGCAGTGCCAAATATTGCAATGCATTTAAATGGCCAAGTCCCATATTTTACAAAATTCATTTGGCAGCTCAAAATAATGCAAAACAGCTTCTGTAAAAGAAAACAGAAAAGAAAATAGGCAGAGGCCACTGTGCACTGGGCCTTAGTGCACAGTGCCTGGCCCAACCTGCTCACTCACACGGTCGTCGTCCTCCTCGCCCCCGTGTCGGCGCGCCTGTGGCTGCACGCGCGCTCGCCGTCCAAACGCCGACACGGCGACGCTACAGCGCCGTCGAGGGGATAAGAGGGAGCCCCCCAGCCCCGTCATCGTCCCTATCCACTCTCCCCCTCTTCCCCTCGCTCCGCGCGTCGATTTGGAGAAGCGCCCGACGCGGCCATCGCCGTCGCCGCGTCGATCCCGCGGCCACTGGCCTCACCGCGCCGCGCCGCCGTGTCCATCCGCTCCGCCGTCGACCGCTTCGTCGCCTGGTACCATCCATTGGAGCCGGGAGCCACCGCATCGACCGCTACTTCCTTGTCTTCCTCCTCGGCCACCGCAGATCGCCGCTGCCCGTACGTCGCCGTCGAGCCTTCCCCGAGCCCACTGAGCACATCTGCAGGCTCACTGTGAGCCCCTCTCTCTTTCCCCTCTCTCTCTGCACTCGCGCGCGTCCCTTGCTATGGCTGCCATCGCTGCCGGAGCTTGCCGCCGCTGCCGTGCTCGCTGCCATCGCTGTCGTCGTTGCCTTGCTCCGCTGAGCTCACGAACGTGCTCAGGGGAGCTCCCTGGTGCCGCCTGTGCCCTATTGCACCCGAACGCCGGCAGTCGCCCTGCTCGTCGCCGCCGTCGCTGTAGGATGTCTCCGGCGACGCCACTGCCACCGTTAGACGCGGCGTGGAACGTCAGTTCGAACGCAGCCGGCCCCGCGCAAAATGGTCGCCTGTAGGCGATTTCCGGCGAGACCTCAAGCCACTCCGTCGCGGATTTGGTCGCTGGAGCTAGCTCCGGCGCCGCCGCTAACGTGGCCGACCCTGGGGCCCACCCTGGGTCACTGCAGGTGGGTCCCGTGGGCCCCATTGACCGTGTTGACCCGAGTCAACATGCTGACTGTGCACCTCCAGTCACTGACACATAGGGCCCGCATGCTTAATCACTGTTTTGCTAATTAAGTTAATCTGGTAATTAGATTAGCCACAGACAGAAGGGCCCCACCGCTAATTAACCCCGTTAATTTAATTAAACATTGTTAACTCCCTGTGTCACTGACATGTGGGGCCCTGGCACTGTTTAAACGGATAAGGTTGACCCAGTCAGCCTGCTGACTCAACAGTGGCCCACCAGTCAGCCTCTGCTGACTGGGCAGTTGACCCAGTCAACTGGGCCCACTATCAGCCCCTGTGGCTTTTGGCTGGGTACATTTTTGGGTGTACTTAGCATTTTAGCCCTCTGTTTTCGAATTTAATTTAATTCCAGAAATTGTTTAAAACTTTGAAAATTCATATAAAATAAACCGCAACTCGGATGAAAATGATTTATATATGAAAAACGATCAGAAAAATAATATGAATCCAAATATGCTATTCACATACCTGTCACATGCCTCCAACACTGCAAACATGGAACCTTCCCCTCCGAATCGTCTGACTGATAATTGCCTAAAGCCTGGAAAATATTCCCAGATATTTTCCCGCTCCGTCTGAAATGCTTAGCACTGCGTTAGGTCACCCCCAGCATAGCATATTGCCATGTCATGCCTTGTGGTGCATTTGTTTGCTTCATATTTATTGTTTCTTCCCGCTCTTCTCTTCGGTAGACTCCGAGACGGACGCTGCTCCCGAGTACGACTACGCCCCTGACGTCCAGCCCCTTTCAGCAGAGCTTCCAGGAAAGCAAAATCCCCTTGATCATTCCTATATTGCCCATTCTTTCTCTCTTGTGCTTGCATTAGATTTTGCTACCGTTGTTCGATAGCTCCTATTCTGATGCATACTTGATTTTGTAACCTGCTGTTGATACCTTACCTGTTGTCCTATATGCTTAGTATAGGCTGGTTAGTGATCCATCAGTGGCCCCGCACCCTTGTCCGTGTTACCATGCTTTGCTTCCGGATGACTCGATCAACGTGATCGATGTGCAGAGACCGACACAGCACCGCACCCCCCCTTAGTTGTATGACTCTGCAGAACTACTATCGAGTGCCGAGGGTGATACCTCCTACCTCACTCCAGATGATATCTCTGTAGCATAGCTAGTCGGTTTTGGGTTACCGAGGGTGATTCCTCTTTCGCCACCTTCGATGATGCCTCTGTCGTGCAGCCCCTCAAGTGTGAACCCATCGAGGGTGATTCCTCCCAGTTCACCTTGACGGTTACATCGAGTGGGAATCCATCAAGGGTGATTCCTCGGATTTCCCCCTTGATGTTACTGACACACAGATACTTTGACTTTACCTCAGCCCCTTGTTG
The DNA here is from genome assembly GCA_039707655.1 of Elymus sibiricus. Classification (NCBI taxonomy): domain Eukaryota; kingdom Viridiplantae; phylum Streptophyta; class Magnoliopsida; order Poales; family Poaceae; genus Elymus; species Elymus sibiricus. Next base: position 119,306,892 of record CM077674.1, on the reverse strand, counting down.
AATTCGGGTCGACCCCGAGGGGTACCCGCGAGAGTTATTGAAGTCGGGATGACTGTGAGGGTACCCGCGAGATAATTACGCGGCACGGCTGGGCAGACAGACCGCCCCAGGAGAGGGATGGGCCTGACCCTTGCCGTAAATCCGCGAGACGGGGGACAGGATCACTGATCGTCACCGCGAGCTCCCAACACACTAATGGGTTTGGATATGTGATCTGAGTAGGCCTCTGGCCTTTTCGCACTAACCACCATGCGGGATAAGTTATGGGCACTCGGCGTCGTACGATTCTCCCGAAAGCTCTGTCAGACGTCCAATTCAGCATTGTGGCCGGGCCGGATCGCGCCATCCAGGCAGAGGTGGCGCTGGTATCCCCCTGCGCACAACGACCCGGAGTGCAAAGGGCGATGGGCCCAAGACCCCTGAGCGCTTAGGATGTAGACCGGCGGGGACCTCTCTGCGGAGCCTAGGTAGGACTACGACATGTCGATCAACCGAGGCCGGGCATGACCAGGAAAAGTGTTTCCGGCCAAAGTTAATCGAGCGTATTGGGTAAGTTGGTGCACCCCTGCAGGGAAGTTATCTATTCGAATAGCCGTGTCCACGGTAACAGGACGCTCATAGTTGTATCCCGATCTACTACAACTAAAACTGGATACTTGTGGTAATTAACTGATATGATGGCTCCGGGATCGATTTCTCGCAGGGAGTCGAGGAAGGATCTCTGGGCGTTACTAATATATATTTGTTACTACATATTATGTTACTCTACTCTCTTCTGATGCTGGAAGATGCTAGTCTTCGATAGGCTAGGCCTTCCCCTCTATTCTGGCATTTCTGCAGTATAGTCCACAGATACAGCCCCTTCCCTTTGATACTGATGCATACTTAGCATAGATCTGATGTAAGTCTTGCGAGTACTTTGGATGAATATTCACGGTTGCTTTGCTACCTTTTTCCGCCCTACCCGATTGCTGCGATCAGATGACGGAGCCCCGGAGTCAGCTGATCCCGCCGATGACTACTACTACCCCGACGGAGCCTACTACTACGTGGAGACTGACGACCAGGAGTTGTTTCGGAGGCTCCCAGGCAGGAGGCCTGCGCCTTTTCGATCTAGATGTCGTTGTTTTGCTCAACCTTCTTAAGGCAACCTTGTCTAATTATGTCTGTACTCAGATACTGATGCTTCCGCTGACTCTTGTGTAACTCAAGCTTATGTATTCGAGCCCTCGAGGCCCCTGGCTTGTAATATAAAGCTTGTATTATTTTATTTTGTGTCTAGAGTTGTGTTGTGATATCTTCCCGTGAGTCCCTAGGCTTGATCATGCGCATTTGCGTGTATGCTTAGTGCACGATTGAGTCGGGGGCGTCACAGTGTCCTCGAGCGGATCCGGGTGAAAACCCTACTCTTGGCACGTTGCCAAGGTCGGCGATGGCGGTGTTCTTCTGCGTCGTCCCCTTCTTGAAGGCATCGTCGTGGAGAAGCTCTAGACCCCTATCCGCTACCTCTGGGGGAAACCCTAGATCAGTCGATCGGATAACGGCGGCACTCGTGTGTCGTACCCCTCTTGAGGGCGTCATTCTTGGAGGTGTGCATAGGCTCGAGGGACCAGTGGACGACATCTGCGGTGGAGCGGCGTTCCCTATGACGCATCGACGTCGTGGAGTCTCGGCGACGGATGCGTGATGATGAACGTGCATAGGGAGGGGGCGCTGTCTGGCGTCGACGGCAGGCCTGGCAAGGTCAATGCGTCAGTACCTGCTCTGAAGATGGATTGATGGAAGACGGCGGCGACGACCTATGAGAGTACGTCGGACCGGTTTGTGGCCAGACCCGGTATGTGGCTTGGTCTGCACCCCTGATCAATGGATAGGAGTAGCGACAGATGTTGTCAAGATTACGGCTTCAGACATATTGATGTATTACTTTGTAAGCTCTTTGTGAATAATTAATAAAGTGGCTGCATGCATCTCCCAGATGCAGAGGCCGGAGGTCATCCTCCTTTTCAAAAAAAAAATCTTTTGATATGTAGCACTCTACATCATATAGGAAGGAAGTAAATTAAATGATTCCACTGATTGTAATTGCATACCAGGTATCAGTTTCATCGCATCCACCGTGAGTGGTAGTATGCAAGGATCAACCGATGTGGATAACAAAATCTGGGTGCACGAGCTTCCGAGAAATCTAATTGTGTCTGTGCAAACAAGCAGATGTGGAAGATAATCCATGTACATGTATGACTATACAAAATCTTCTGACCTCTAGGCAGTAGAGTTTAGTTTAGTAAGCAAGTGCTAAGATTAACTTGCATGAGATAATCATCATAACTCTGCTTCAGATCAAGCCAAGTGTCTGTATCTAGTGTTCATGGTCAATTCGGCAAAACATTGACAGTGGATGTGGGTCTTATATATATCGATGAAAATCATCGTATCTTTTCTGAGCAACCAGGGGTCAATTCGAACATCCCCGGGAGGACTTAGGATTTGAGGCAGATTTCATGGGGAGGAGCGGGTAGGAAGGATGGTGGTTGACTGGTGGGGTCCATGGGGAAGAGGAACGAGCAGGAGTAGGTAGTCGACGCCCACGCACGCGACACCGAGCCACCGCGCCTCCTCACTTCCGCTCCACCTCGATGACGTATCTGGCCTTGCCGGCCGCCTTGGCTCCTTCGCTCCCACCCCCGTTGGTGCAGGTCACCGGCCACATTGGAAGAAGTAGAGCAGGCAACTTGCGAGAGTCCTCCACAAGGGAAAGAGAGAGGGAGGAGGAAGATGCATCCGTGCGTGGATGCAACCGGTTAATCTGTGCTCGAAATGATATAATACATTAGAAAATATTACATTGTGCGGGCATCCAACTCGGAATGACTCATGTATTTCTATCTGTATGTTTGTATATGCACATTTTCTTTGGATCTTGCACACTGTCTAATATGTAACTATTTATATACATTAAAATTAAAGGGAAACTGAATACACTCGAGTATCTAAAGTACACTCGATATGTTTATTGCAAACGAACCATTTGTTACTTTTCTGTTTTGATGTATGGTATAGTTTTTTCTTTGACCTAGATGCTTGTTCAAACACCTTGTTTTATTATCTTCATAATACTCGAAATCAGTCCACTTCGTGGTCATATGCAAAAGGTACATTTTTTTCTTTACGAAATGAAAGAATTGCTATTTTGATTACAAAATGAAAGAATTATCGCATTATAAGTGTGCATAAAGCTACAGCGTCGTGCATATACATTACAATTCATGAGTTAGTCTTCTCTTTTTCAACCACAATTAGTAGGTACAGATGAGGCTACCAAATGTTGCAAGTGTTCTATGATATGTCTCCAATGTATCTATAATTTATGAAGTATTCATGCCATGTTTATTATAGTTTTGTATGATTTGGTGCACTTTTATATGGCTTTTATATGATTTTCATGGACTAACATATTGACCTAGTGCCCAGTACCAGTTGTTGTTTTCTGCTTGTTTTTGGTTTTCCAGAAAATCCATATCAAATGAAGTCCAAATGCAGCGAAACTTTCTGATGATTTTTTCTGGAACATAAGAGACACTAGAACCTTCGGGAGGAGGCCAGAAGACCCACAGTGGCCCCACGAGCCACCAGGGCGCGCCACCCCCCCAGGCGCGCCCTGGTGCCTCGTGGGCCCCCTGTGGCCCTTCTTCGCGTGATTCCAATGCGAAAAAATCATATATATTCAGAAACCCCCGAGTTGATTTATACTAACTTATCTCACGAGTTCTTGTTGAGTTTTATGTGAATGAAGTTCTTAAGATTTAAGGAAACCGTGATATGAGAGGAATTAAGGAAACACAAGAGCTCAAGCTTGGGGATGCCCAAGGCATCCCAAGTTATTATTTCAAGAAGTCTCAAGCATCTAAGCTTGGGGATGCCCCGGTAGGTATCCCACCTTTCTTCTTCAACAATTATCGGTTAGTCTTGGTTGATCCTAAGTTTTTGCTTCTTCACATGATATGTGCTATTCTTGGAATGTCATTTTATTCTGTTTTCTTTGCTGTTTGAATAAAATACTTAAGATCTGAAATTTTTAAATGAGAGAGAGTCCTCACATAGCTACCTATTTACTTAACTACTCATTTGGTCTTCACTTACATCTTTTTGGAGTAGTTTGTCATTTACTCTTGTTCTTCACTTATATCCTATGAGTAAATTGTTGAAATGAATTGAATATCATAAAGTTGAAATTTATATGCTTCATATGCTTGTCCCATGGGGAGTAGTGACTTCACATACAAGAAGTATATGTGGTAAAATTTATTGAAAGTTAACAAACATAGCATTGGTCACTTGAACAATTCATGAAAGAATTTTGAAGGAAGAGAAATTTCACATATAAATATACTATCTTGGACATCTTCTATGATTGTGAGCCCCCATTAATTATTTTCAAGCTTGATCAAGTAGTTGATGCTAGACAAGGAAGACAACGTAATGAGTTATGTTTGTTTATATTCACATAGAAGTTATATTGTCATGGATCCTCTAACATGTGGTGCTTGCTTAGGATCTTTTGCTAGCCAAAAATTCGTACTAAGTAGAGATACTACTTGTGCATCCAAAAACCCTTAAACCCAGTTTCTTGCCATGAGTGTCCACCATACCTACCTATGGATTGAATAAGATCCTTCAAGTAAGTTGTCATCAGTGCAAAAAGCAATAAAAAATGCTCCTAAAATATGTATGATCTTTTATTGTAAGGGAAAATAAGCATTGTACGAACTTGTGATGGTAAAGAAATAAAAGCGTCGGACTGCATAATAAAGGTTGCTATCACAAGGGGAAATATAACATGACGTTCCTTTGCATTAAGGGCTTGTGCATCCAAAAATAAAAAGCGCATGACAACCTCTGCTTCCCTCTGCGAAGGGCCTATATTTTACTTTTCTGTATTTACTTTTATGCAAGAGTCATTAATGTTCATCCCTATTCCGCTCTATTTATTCTTTAGTTGGCAAGCATTATGTGGTAGGGAAAGATCCAGGCACATATATCCAGTTGAATATAGGTGATCATGAATTATTATTGTTGACATTATCCCTGAGATAAATAAGTTGGGAGGCGAAACATTAAGCCCCTATCTTCCTATGTGTTTGACTGAAATGGTTTGTTCTAAAAATATGCTTTGAGTGTCAGCAATCATGGAAGACTAAATGATGGTTGAGTATGTGGAATTTGCTAGATCAAAGCTCTTACATAGACCCTTCCTGGAAATAAGATGAATTGCAATTGTTTGATGACTGAGAACATAGTTTGTTAGTTTTCAAGAAAGTTTATGGCCTATACCTTAAACATGTGAATAGCTTGCTACTTGATCATGAGAAGTTTTATGAGATGAGCTACTGATTATGATATGTATTGATGCTAGAAAAAGTGATTGAAATTATCATTGATCAAACTTATGCACTATGCTAGCATTCACACTTCATAAATTATTTCTTTTATCATTTACCTACTCGAGGACGAGCAGGAATTAAGCTTGGGGATGCTGATACGTCTCCAACGTATCTATAATTTATGAAGTATTCATGCCATGTTTATTATAGCTTTGTATGATTTTGGTGCACTTTTATATGGCTTTTATATGATTTTCATGGACTAACATATTGACCTAGTGCCCAATACCAGTTGCTGTTTTCTGCTTGTTTTTGGTTTTCCAGAAAATCCATATCAAATGAAGTCCAAATGTAGCGAAACTTTTTGACGATTTTTTCTGGAACATAAGAGACACTAGAAGCTTCGGGAGGAGGCCAGAAGACCCACAGTGGCCCCACCCTGGTGCCTCGTGGGCCCCCTGTGGCCCTTCTTCACGTGATTCCAATGCCAAAAAATCATATATATTCAGAAACCCCCGAAAGTTAACCTAGATGAGTTTTTACGCTGCCGCAAGCCTCTGTACCAGAGAGATCCCATCTACAGCCCTTTTCCGACACCCTGCCGGAGGGGGGAATCATCACCGGAGGACATCTTCATCATCCCGGCGGTCTCCATGACGAGGAGGGAGTAGTTCACCCTCGGGGCTGAGGGTTTGTACCAGTAGCTACGTGTTTGATCTCTCTCTCTTGTGTTCTTGATTTGGCACGATCTTGATGTATCGCGAGCTTTGTTAATATAGTTGGATCATATGGTGTTTCTTCCCTCTCTATCCTTGTTGTGATGAATTGAATATTTTCCCTTTGAGGTTTCGTTATTGTTGGATTGAGTATTTCAGATTTGAGAACACTTGATGTATGTCTTGCATATGAATACCCGTGGTGACAATGGGGTATTATATTGATTCAGTTGATATATGTTTTGGCACTCAACTCGCGGATTCCCGTGGTGACATTGGGGTAATCTATGCATAGGGGTTGATGCATGTTTTCATTATCTTTTCTCCGATAGAAACTTTGGGGTGCTCCTTGGAGTTCTTTGTGTGGATTGAATATAATGATTATGAAGTTGTTTGATGCATATCGTATAATCAACTCACGGATACTTGTGGTGACATTGGAGTATCTAGGTGACATTAGAGTTCGTTGATGTGTATCATATGGTGTTATTTTAGTACGAACTCTAGGGCTGTTTGTGACACTTATAGGAATAGCTCAATAGATCGATCGGAAAGGATAACTTTGAGGTGGTTTCGTACCCTACAAACAATTTCTATCTTATGTTCTCCGCTAATAGGAACTTGGGAGTGATTCTTTATCGCACGTTGAGGGTCGGTTATATGATCCAATTATATTAGCATTGTTGAGAGATTGCACTAGCGAAAGTATGAACCCTAGGCCTTGTTTTTAAGCATTGCAATACCGTTTGTGCTCACTTTTGCCACTTGCTACCTTGCTGCTTTTATATTTTCAGATTACAAAAACCTATATCTACTATCCATACTACACTTTTATCACCATCTCTTCGCCGAACTAGTGCACCTATACAATTTACCATTGTATTGGGTGTGTTGGGGAAACAAGAGATTTCTTGTATTTGGTTGTAGATTTGTTTGGGAGATACCATCTTCAACCTACGCCTCCCATGGATTGATAAACCTTAGGTCATCCACTTGAGGGAAAATTGCTACTGTCCTACAAAACTCTGCGCTTGGAGGCCCAACACGAGTCTACAAGAATAAGTTGTGTAGTAGTCATCATTCTACGCACGACACATCATCCTCTTTCTTCATTTCTTTCTTCTCTTTTTTTTCTCGCTTCTTGTTTTAGTTTTCATACAATTTTTTTGTCGAGTACTTGTACTTGAGGTTATTCATTATTGCTAAGCTATTGGTGAAGTCAGTTTCACGTGGTGAGTGATCTCTGCTCGACCATGGTGTTTTCATTATTTCTGGTGACATAAAGTGTTTTCCCTTATAGTTAGGTGTTGGAGCTCATGTGGCAATATACTAAGGATGCAATGGACGCGAAGAGTCTTTTCTGTGGCCAATCTTGTAACTTCGTAAGATATTACTTTCTCTTGAGTGAAATAGTTGCAATGCTTTTGATTGATATGCAATGCCTTCCTATTTTTTAGGTATAAATGCCTTCCTAAATTGATGGTGCTTTGTCAGGGCCTTCTGTGTAGAAACATACTAATAAATAGCACAAAAAAGTCACTGAAATCCTCTGTCCTCTTTTTTTAGCTCTATCGCTTTTTATGTGAACAAGTTGTGTTCATGAAATTCGTCAAAAAAGAAACTATGCTTGTGAAGTAGTATGTTTGAATGTGTGGAGCATACACCCTACTAATTTTAACTTCCGGTAATCTTTATTTTCAGCAACACATTTCATCAGGACAACTTTAGCATACATGACTGTCTCCACCACCTTAGTTGCAAATAAAGATGAGAATTCTTTGATGCCGTGTTGGTTTAGTTCCACTTGATAATTAATTTTCACCTCCTATTTGCACTATGGATAATACTCCCTCTGTCCAAAAATAAGTGTCGTCGATTTAGTACGAAGTTAGTATAAAGTTGGGACGGAGGGAGTATATAGAATCTGGATTTTGTTATCTAGAAGTTTAGCTTATTTTTTTTCTCTTCTCGGTTCTATTAGTCACTACAAGTTGATTTAATTTATGTTGTTATATTGATATAAATGTTGACACATTTCATTTTTGATATTAACTTATTTCAAAAGGTCCGAATATATACATGCCAGATTGTCACATACAGATCATTCTATTTCCACCAGCATGATGCATTTTTTCAATTGACACGACAAAGTGAGAACCATTTCCTTTGATCTAGGAGCTTTAGGGACTAATACCAGAAAAATAAATAGAGGTGGAACGATATTTGATGGAGGTCCGAGTCCAGCTTCTTTCTCATCTTTGTTGCACTACGTAACTCTTTATTAATCGGGATAGATGATGGCTCCATATTTTACGCATCTTTGGAGGTCATTTATTGCACATTATCACCGTATATCAAGTTATATCATGTTCCATTGAGCCAATAATATGTCCATATGCATGATTTCTAGTTTTTATCCTTTTCACCGCGAGAATTGCATAATCTTTATTCTTTGTTAGTTTTTATTAGTTTTCTTTGTATATGATAGTCATTGCTATGTTCCCAACATAATATTGACATTCTCTTTAAACCTTTGGCAATGGGAATTTGGACTCCACAAAAATATTTCCTCTTTCTTGACCTCCATGGTAATGGAACTAAGAGGATTGCAGGTATTACTCCCATGCTAGATAACTCTTGCAAGCTTGCACGATAAACATGGATAACACTTTTGGACTTTGGTTTTCAATATGTGCTTAGAGTAGCAACAATGAGCTAGAGCCCTTGGATCAAAGGGGAGATGCTACATCAACGGAGGAGGCTATGGGAGAGCTCTTATATATTCCCCTTCAACCCTAGCCGCCGCCTCCATCCATTCTCCATCATCTTCATCAACACATCTCATCTCGAAGTTCAGCCGCCATCCACATCAAGACACCATTGTTGCAACCTTGAAGGAGACCGGAAGGGAGCCGCCCCGGTGGGGCACGGCCATGAGCCGCCGTCGCCACGCCGCCATCATCACCATCACCATACGCGCCGCCGCCATCATCACCACCATCACCATCCCTTCTTCCTCCTCCATCACGGTCTCCGTGATGGGTTGTAACAACTCTTGTACCCCCTTATATGTGATGTTATTTGAGTAATTGTTGACTATGGGTCGGTTGATTTGTAAGTGGCTATTTGATATGTGTTTTCTAATTATGCGTGTTGCTTTGTGTTGCTTATTTACCTTAGGTAATTTAGTGATGGGAGATGTCCCATCCATTGACGTAGTTGGAGACATCCAACTCTCCAGGCCACACATGAAGTATATAGATGGTTGTGGAAACCGATTGACCTGCGATGTGACAGGCGCAGATATCTTGAGGGGAACACGATTATTCTAGGAGCACGGTTGTCCATAGAACCTAATGCCTTTGTCCGGTCCTCAAACCACGAGGACCTTAATGTCTTTGTGTTAGCCGCCTCAGGTATCTGACACAAAGTAGGATGAATGAGTTGTCTCAATATAGCTCGTCTTGAGAGGTAGTGTTATGTGAGGAACCGCCCACCAGAAGTAGACCACTGTATCCTATAATGCAGGTACTGACTTAGTCACAATGTGACATAGTCGTAAAATTGGAACTCCACTGTGTGCCCGTACCGAACGAGGCCGTACCTAGATGCCAGCAATCTCATCTAAAACATCGCATACTTCTCTTAGTTTATTTCCTCTGCTTAGTTTTGTATTTATCTCCCTTTCTCTCTAGTTTAGTTTAATTCCTTGTTTTTACCTTCCCCTACAATATACTTAAGTGAGCTATTTCCAAACTCCGGTTTGGGTGTGAGCGTGGTTGTGTTAGTGACAACACAACTGCGGGGATTGTGGTGCCATCCTATTCGCTCCCTGTGGGATCGACAAACCTTACTTATCACAAAATTGCTACATAGCCCTGTGCACTTGCAGGACATCAAGCTTTTTCTGGCGCTGTTGCCGGGGAGCATAGCGCTTGGCTATTACTTTCCCATTCACATTTAGTTTACTTTTGTTTGTTGCAAAAATCTACTAATCATGTCTTCCAAGATTTCTCTTAATGGACAGATGAAAACTGTGATGGAGGACAAGAGGGACATAAGCCCACCATTGGCTATTGATGATGAGAAGATAAAAGAATGGCTCCAAAAATTGGACAAGTGGTCATCACTAATATGCGAAGAATATTCAATCACTTGTAAAGATTGTGGAACCGAAGGGCATTTCACTTATCAATGTAAGTACAATTATGATGCAGTGCTAGCAACTTATAATAGTGAAGATAAATGCAATGCTAGTATGGAGGTCATATAAGTTGTACTCTATATGGGTGCCCATGAGGTTTCACAATGAATAGGAGGGCCAGGGGCTGATTGCATTGTGCTTCATAGAGCTTATGTACAATTGCATCCTATTAGTCTCTTTTGCATTGATAATTTCTGCAATAATGCTTTAGTGATTGACATGCCAGAGCGAGTAGCTACCGCTTGGGAGGAAAAGAATCTTTTGCATGACTTGCAGGAAAATAAAGAAGAGGATGCGCCCCCTACCAATGCCATCTCTAGTGATGTGATATGATGCCCAAATCCTTGATGAAAAGTCTCGAGAGGACTTTGATTGTCTTAATGAATTTACTGAAGTCATTCATAATGATGAGCTAGAGTTGCAATCTTCAAAGGGTGAATCACTGGCTTCAACAAAAAATTATGAAGTGTTCACCCACAATGATAGCCATGGTAAGAATTTAAATTTATATATCTCTCTAACCTCTCATTGCAGACAGATGAGGAGACATGGTCAATAAGCTCGGTGCGTCGGTACTCACCAAAGAGCGAGTATGAATTTACTTATATGATGCCGATGCACCATAAGCGAGTGCGCCTCCGACCGGGCTCTGCTACGAGGTGCTCCAAACCCCGGTCGGAGGTAGGCATCCAACTCGGGGTTGATATCCCTTGGAATCCGGGTGGATGACCTTATGGAGCACCGAAGCCCAACTACATGGCTATAAAGAAAGCGCTGCTTGGGAGGCAACCCGGAAGTAAGTAGGTGTCTTTCTTAGATTTGTGTCTTTGAGTCTAGTTGCATTCATATTTGCATTGGCACTTCTATTTTGTTTTGCATAGTTGCTATTAGAATTGGTGTTGGAATATTCTTTGTTGGTAAAAATTTAGCGTATCGGTAGCCCAATGTTTTGCTGCACACCTCTTATTTTTGATGCAAATATGCTATGTTACTAACGTGAGGAGGAAGCACAAAAAATTTCGCGAAGTTCTGTAGCTCCAGGGAAAAAGATGGCGTATCGTGCGAGCGCTCGCGCTCGTACGTGCGCCCGTACCAGAAGTCTACCCCGACCAACAGAAATTCCAGAATGAAAGACGGTGTTCCATATGAGCGCTTGCGCTCGTATGCGTGCTCGTATGAGAGGGTGACACTGGGCAAGGACTTCCAGAGCAAAAGACGGCGTAACGGACGACCGCAGCCGGTCATATGTGCGATCGTATGAGGGCAATAATACCCCCATTTGAATTATTTTCGACGTCTGAGGTCGATGGGGTATTTTCTAACCGGTTATTTGCTTTGTACTTTCATTTAATTACCTTTCAAAGCTCCTTGACCAATAAATCTTTAGCAACCTATGCTTTCTTTTATTTTCTTTTCCAGTTCGGTATACGAACTCCGTTCGTATACTAAATCGATGATTTTATTTTGTGTGTTATTTTCACAGGGACTTGAACCTTATGTGGTGATGTGTACGTTATGGTGCCAACTGTATGAAGATCCGCACAAGCCACTTGGTTGCTTCCATACGATAAGTTTCAACTACAAGTGCCCGATAATGTTTTCCAATTTGAACCTTGCTCGAATAAATGTTGTTTAGTAGTCAGTTCCTCACCTTAAGTGAGAAACCCCTTTTTTTAATTTGGCACTTAGGGGCAGCACACTTGTGGTTTATATCTTGTCTCACATGCACTTCATTCCAACCTAGGAGAGTCGACACTTCTAGACTCAGTTTATTGACTTAAGCGAGGTGCTTAGGTAGATGAACCGATCTTTATGAGGCAAATGTTTTTTATCACTTGTATTGCTAATCCTTTGTGCTAAAAAAAATGAAAAACTTCAAAAAACACAAAAATATCTCGTTTCCCTTTTAGTTTGTTTTCAGCAGGTTCTGTCGGAGGGCAGCCGCCAGACCACAACAAGGAAATCATAGAAGCAAGCTCCATGTCCATTGAAGGAGAGGTTATTTGAACCTCAACGGTAAAAGTGTCTAACCCTTGCTTTAACTTAAGCTTGGGGAGGTAACCACTTCTCGCACTTTCCTTTAAAAAACTGCATTTGCTCTTTTCTTTTGTAATTTTCTCTAGTTTGGTATTGCAAAGTTCTAAGCTTGAGGAGGTTATGTTTGCATGCGTAGGGTTTTATGCAATGTTCATTATCATAGGGTTTTCGTGCAATCGTGTGTCCCTTTGTTTTGACATGCTTGCTTTGCTCTAGTTTCACCTAGCATGATGAAATCTCGTGACCCTCTGAAATACATTGCCATGTTCTTTTTATCCAAAAAAACTAATAAAGGAGTCCTTTGAACTATTGACTTTCTTTCACCTAATAACTTAAGTTGGGGACTCTAGTGGTGTCTTGAGTAGAGATTGAATGATTGTAGAGGCTTTTTGCTGATGAACCCAACATCTTTGGTTGATCCGGGACGCGCAACGGGGTTCTCCCCGCCAAACTATCTCCTTGGGGTACTTAGCTTTTGATTCTTATGCATTGTGACACCGCGATGCTCTTGTGTAGTGTTTGAGTTCTTTATGACTAATGCGAGTTCGAAGCCTTTGCACTTCCGTTTCATCTTATTTTGCTAGCCTCTACGGTACCTTGCATTGCCCACTCTCACATTGAGACTTGGCGCATACTTAGCAGGTACGTCCAAACCCGTGGGAGGACTTCCTCTTGTTCTATAAAACACCCCATCTCCTCAAAACAGCCACCATACCTACCTACTATGGCATTTTCATAGCCATTCCGAGTATATTGCCATGCAACTTTCACTATTACTATTCACATGACTTGAGCATTCATTGTCTTATTGCTTTGCATGATCATATAGAGCTGACATGATATTTGTGGCGCAGCCACCGTTCATCATTGTTATACATGTTACGCTAGATCATTGCACATCCTAGTACACCGCCAGAGGCATTCATATGTAGTCATCTTTTTAGTTTATCGAGTTGTAAGTAAATAAAAGTGTGATCATCATCATTATTAGAGCATGCCCCAGTGAGGAAAAGAATGGTGGAGACTTATGAGTCCTCGAAGTTGGACACATCCAACTCTCCAGGCCACACATGAAATATATAGATGGTTGTGGAAACCGATTGACCTGTGATGTGATAGGTGCAGATGTCTTGAGGGGAACACGATTATTCTAGGAGCACGGTTGTCCATAGAACCTAATGCCTTCGTCCGGTCCTCAAACCACGAGGACCTTAATATCTTTGTGTTAGCCGCCTCAGGTATGTGACACGAAGAAGGATGAATGAGTTGTCTTAATATAGCTCGTCTTGAGAGATAGTGTTATGTGAGGAACCGCCCACCAGAAGTAGACCACCGTATCCTATAATGCAGGTACTGACTTAGTCAGAACGTGGCATAGTCGTAAAACCCGAACTCCATTGCGCGCCCGTACCGAACGAGGCCGTACCTAGATGCCAGCAATCTCATCTAAAACATCACATACTTCTCTTAGTTTATTTCCTCTGCTTAGTTTTGTATTTATTTTCCGTTCTCTCTAGTTTAGTTTAATTCCTTGTTTTTACCTTATCCTTGCAACATACTTAAGAGTGAGCTATTTCCAAACTCCGATTTGGGTGTGAGCGTGGTTGTGTTAGTGACAACACAGCTGCAGGGATTGTGGTGCCATCCTATTCGCTCCCTGTGGGATCGACAAACCTTACTTATCACGAAATTGCTACATAGCCTTGTGCACTTGCAGGACATCAATAGGTGAGAATCGCTTCAATTGTAAATCAGTCATATGATGTGTCATCATTTCTCTCAAGGCATGAGGACCACTTCATAGATTTGAAAGTTTTAAAAGGATCCCAAGCATTAGTAAAGCGACATGATGAACTTTTGAAGTTATGACAATTTTACAAAAAGGGTAGATGTGGAGAATAGAAGTCATCAATGGGAGGATGGTTAAGGAGGCGTGGTGGTTGTTGGAGAGGAAAGAAGCGAGAAAATCGGTATTTGTCAATGTTAAAATAAAATCACATGCCGTCATGTTTCACACATCTTTAGAAACTAGAACAATTCTTGGATTATTATGTATCTATACCTTGTATGGATAATAGATTTGCCTCTCAATTGCACATGTGAAAAAAGGAAGTGTGAACTCTACCTAACCTCTTGTAGGATTAGGAGGAGATTGTCAGCGAGCCACTGGTAGAAGTTCTTTTGCAATGATGACAAGGAAAATCTTTGCTGGCGTGTGCCAACCGGTGTACTCCTGGATGGCGATGTCGTCTGGTGGCAGCGGGGTGTACTCTTGGACGGGGTCGTCGTCCAGTGGCAGCGGGGTGCGGTAACGTACAAGAAAAGGAAAAGTGGGAGGGTGAAAAAAATAGAAATGGGGTGCACACGTCAAGTCTGGCAATGGAGTAAAAAGTTTACCCTGGGAGTAGGAAGGGTGGGAGAGAGAGAGAGAGAGAGAGAGAGTGAGTGTGTGTGTGTGTGTGAGAAAGAGAGAGAGCGAGGGAGTGTGTGTGAGAGAGATAGATGGTGAGAAAGAGAGAGAGCGACGTTGGAAGAGAGAAGGGGAGGGAGGGAGATGGAGATTGTTAGACAGAGTGGGGGAATGAGAGACAAATATTTAGGGTGTGAAAGCGAGGATGTAAGGAGATAGGGAGACTGACATATTACAATGAGAGAGAGGAGAGAGATAGAGATCTTTGGTGTGAAATATAGCACAAGTGTACTGTTACGTGTTTGAAATTTACAGTGTGTGTTGATGGAGGTGGAAGGCGGTATTGTGAAGTGGATCTATCACTAAATGTGGTGCGGACATGTCACTAATTGAGGCGGTGGACATGGAGTGGGGTTGCGGAGATAGATGGTGGAGAAAAAAGATGTTGAGTGATTTATTGATAAAAAAACTGTGGATTTGCATGAGAAATCTATAGGTATACGTTAACTCGGTTAAATCTTCATACTAATTATACTTGCTGAATTACCGTGCAAATGAAGTTAATGACAACATTACTGACCTTGTACGGAAATATGTTAAACGCATCAAGTAGATTTTAATTTATAACATGCAATTATCTAAACCATTGCTCTCTATGTATACATCATAGAGTTACATTGCTGGTGGAGCGGATTTCAATTGTTTTCCAATGGTTGCAGGCTATTTATTTCTATGCATGCAAAATATGATAAGGTTCTTCTACGAGAATTCTCGGTGCATGTTTTTTCTTATACCATGGTGATATTCAAATAAAGTGCATGTTGTGACTGAAAGAGTAGACATTTTTTATTTATGTCAAATTTAGCAACAAAAATGTAGCCTTACCAATCATGTGGTGTGGGTGCTCAGCAGCTCGTATAAGGGGGAGGGGGGTACAGGTATGGCTGGGAGCAACGGTGGACCGTCGGAGAACACGGCTCGTGCAGGGCGGCACATGACATCAGCACTGGCCGCAACCAGTGTCAAAAGGTGGGTCCTGGGTACAGAAGGTGGAAGAAGACGAAAATGAGCATGCAATTTTAGATGAGGGGGAGGGAATAGAGGGATGGTCAGGGACAACAGTGGACCTACAAAGAATATAGCTCGGGCAGAGCGGCATCATCACCGGCCGCGACCAGTGTCGGAGCAACGGCGAACCGACGGAGAAGGCGGCTCGGGTAGGGTGACGCACGACATCAGCACCGGCCATGACCAGTGTCCGAGGATGGGCCATGGGGACAAAAAGAGGAAGACGAAGAGGAGGAAGAAGACGACGATCACATAATTTTACCTCGGAAAAAGGCAACTGGTGCATAGTTGCTCTCATAGTGTCCACTAAAGAAATTGATAAAAGGTGATATATATTTGAAGGAATTCACTCATATCACTTAGTCATCAGTTTGATTTATCTTCCTGTATTTCGCCCATAGCAACGCACGGGCATTCTACTAGTAAGCTTAGTTACTCAATTTCTCTCTTATCCCCAAATTTCCAAATTGCTCAACACACACTCGGGACTTGACAAGGGTACCAAAGCAACAAGGCGGTGGGTTCGAATCAGAGAGGCCGGGAGATTGGGATCTTTTGAAAATTCACTCCCTACACTCCTGGTTTCTTTTTTGGGCAAACTTGGAGAGCTTTATTCAACAAAAACAGTGCCGAGACAGTCATCCATAAGCCATGGTGAAAATGTACGAAAATGGCCCTTTTGCGAAACTTCAACACAAAATGGCCCCAATCTGAAAATATTTCATAAAATGGCCCTTTTGCATGACGCCCGGGGCTAGGGCGCCATGGTATAGCATGACGCCCCGGGCTAGGGCGCCATGCTATTTAGCATGACGCCCTAGCCCGGGGCGCCATGCTACATGTCGCTACCATGACGCCCCGGGCCAGGGCGTCATGCTATCTAGCATGGCGCCCCAGCTCCGGGCGTCATGCAAAAAGGGGCCAGTTTGTGAAATATTTTTAGATTGGGGTCATTTTGTGTTGAAGTTTCAGAAAAGGGTCAGTTTCGTCCATTTTCACTAAGCCATGCCCTTCTGGGTTGCAGCGACGATGTGAATTCTATGGATGCTTGGGGAACAAATCTCTCAGTCGTGTGCCCAGGCTTGACTCATATCCCAGGGTTGTACGGTTTCTTTTTATCCTTTTTCGCCATTTTTTCCTAACAATCCTACATCCATGGGAGGTTTGTTAGGGAGTGCACTCACGGACCGATGTGGTGGCTTACGGAAAAACGATGGGACCCACTCTTAAATTCACCATAAGCCAACGCTCCGTCAGTTTAGCATTTTATAATTTTTTCAACCGTTTGGGTTTTGATTTTCTTCTGATTCTTATTTATTTTTTCACTTATCTTCTCTTTTCACATGTATTTTAAATTTTTCCGTATCATGTTTATCCAAGTTTTTCTGTTCTTTTTTAACTTGTTTTTTATATATTAAATTATGAAATCTTTTCTCAATCGATGGATACAATTATTTTATACATGAACATTTGGAAATATATGATGAAATTATATTATAAATACGTGAACCATTTTCAACCATTCTGGAGCATTTTCTTAAATTATGTAAATCTTTTTAATACTGATTTTTTTGCATATATGAATATTTTATAAATATGTGATGAATTTTTTTCAAATACGAGTTGAAAATTTATATGTATGAGTATGATTTTTTTTTCATTTCTCTGTAATACATTGTTTCTTGTTTCTAATACTGATTCGTAATACTTTTACTTTTAAATATGTGAAATAAAAATGCTTTTGTATTTCATCCGGTCTTTTTTACTCTGAATATAAGATTTGTATGAAGTCATAAAATTTGACCATATATATATGAAAAAATATCAACATCTATAATATTAAAGTTATACAATATAAAAATTAAATTCATGACGTATCTAATGATATTGATTTTGTATTGTGAACGTTGATATTTTTTTATAAAGTTGGTCAAACTTTACGAAGTTTGACTTCAGAAAAATCTTATATGCGAAATGAAAAAGATCAGGGGGAGTATTAAAACATAGCGTTGAACCGTACACGGGCTCAATCTATGGTGAATCGCATTGGCAATCGCAGCACTGTTATAGCCTTTTTCACTGTTTTGTCCAGTTTTCAATGATTTTGTTCCGGTTTTTTCAATTTTTCTGTTTTGGCTCCTTTTCCTTTCGGTTTTTTGTATGTTTTTTTTCTGTTTCTGTTTCTTTTTCTTTCTTCTTCTCTTTTTTGCTTGTTATATAAAAAATTCACCATGTTGTGCAACATCGGGCCAGCTTGTAAGTGAAGCGAAATCATCAATTTTTTTCAGCCCAAATACCATTGTTGATGATAGGGCGGCAATATGTACTGTTTTGAATATAATGACAGAAGCTCTAACTGACAAGTACCTGGGTCTCCCTACGATGGTTGGAGTTGACCGGAGTGATTGTTTCCAGTTCTTAGTCGACCGAGTATGTAAAATCATTAGTGGATGGAAGGAAAAAACTTTGAGCACTGGTGGAAAGGAGGTGCTTGTAAAATCGATTGCGCAAGCTATACCATCTTATGCAATGTCCGTCTTCAAAATTCCTAAACAAACGTGTAAAGGAATAACTGACGCGATGGCGCATTATTGGTGGGGAGATGACGCGGATCGAAGGAAGATGCATTGGTTTTCATGGTGGAAAATGTGTGTTCCAAAAAAGAATGGAGGAATGGGGTTTCGAGATATACATTGCTTCAACTTAGCGCTCTTAGCAAAGCAAGTATGGAGACTTGTGGAATATCCTGATTGATCATGTGCTAGGGTGCTGAGGGCAAGATACTTTCCTACAGGAGACTTGCTAAACGCTGAATTGAAAATGGGGAGCTCGTTCACTTGGCAAAGCATCTTCTCTGGAATTAAAACTTTGAAACTGGGGCATATTTGGAGGGTTGGAGATGGCAACACGATTGATATTTGGACCGATGAATGGATTCCAAATTGTGTATCAAGAAAGGTTATTACTAGAAGGGGTCATAATTTGATATCGAAGGTGCCGTGGTTTTGACACGGCAGATGCCCTTGTGAAAGGACTTAGAAACGAGGCCATCACACGAAGGTGGAAGCTTAGCGGGGTTGATCGGGAACGAGAAGACGCGAGATTACCCAGGTTCGGCCCCTCACGATGGAGGTAAAAGCCTACGTCCTACTTGATTGTATTACTTTGGATCTCGATTACAAGGGTGCGAATACGCTAACCTAGCTCTCGAGGGATTGCAAATTAGTCTTTCTACCGTAGGCGCTCCCCTTTATATATAGGTTGAGCCCTAGGTTTACATGAGAGTCCGGGTTGTAGATTTAACCCGTATCCTACTCTTATTCTACTTATTCTCCAAGATAGCCTTCTTTGTCTTTTCTTTCTCTTTGAGCCGGCCCGCAGGCTGAGCCGGCCTTTCTCACCGGGCCTCCGTCAAGCCGGCCCATTGGGTATCTTCTTGGGCCCAGCAGCGAGATACCCGCTGAGCCTCACAGCTCTATGGTCGGGTCATCTCCTGCCGGGTCTTCAAGGCTGGGAAATATCCCCAACATTAGCCCTCAGTTTGACTTGAATTCATTCATGTTAAACTCCATCCTGAAAAAAGAGAGGAAATATTAACAGGAAAAAGGTGTCCCCGAATCTGTTTTTCAAGCCGGCCTTTGGAGCATCTTTCGCTTCCAGCCATACTTTTTCGGCTTAAGCAACTCGCCGGGTCATTCTTCACCCTCAGACTTGGTGTTTTCCCATTGAATTTGCTCATGATGTCACATCCGATTTCCGCAAAATCCGGGGTGACATCACAATGAATCTTTGAATGGGTTCGTATTGTCTTGTCAGGAGCGAAAATTGAGGAGCCTTTTTAGCCACTGTTCACTACGCCGCCTCGGGCTCCGCGCATGCCGTTTCGGGTTTCGCCGTACCCACAAATAGACCGATGCCCTTCCCCCTTCTCTTTCGACTACTTCTCGCTTGTCTTCATCCTCTGCTTCTCCAACGCCGCCGCACCCTTTTGAACTCGCCGGCGCCACCAGAGACTACGTCGTCCGGGCCTTCTCCCCGTCGCCGGAGCGCATCCGGTCCTGCTCGCATGGCCGCTGATAACCCACAAGTATAGGGGATCGCAACTGTTTTTGACGGTAGAGTATTCAACCCAAATTTATTGATTCGACACAAGGGGAGCCAAAGAATATTTGCAAGTATTAGCAGTTGAGTTGTCAATTCAACCACACCTGGAGATAAAATATCTGCAACAAAGTATTTAGTAGCACAGTAATATGATAGTTTTGATAGCAGTAGCAACAGTAACACTAGTAACGGTAACAGTAACAGTAGCAGTTTTGTAGCAAGTGTAAAGTAGTAGCAACAAAGTAACTTAGCAGAAACAAATATGAGAAAGTCGTAGGCATTGGATCGGTGATGATAATTATGTTGGAAGATATTCCTCATATAACAGTCACAACCTAGAGCGATACACAATAGCTCCAATTCATCAATGTAATGTAGGCATGTATTCCGTATATAGTCATACGTGCTTATAATAAGAACTTGCATGACATCTTTTGTCCTACCCTCCCGTGGCTGCAGGGTCCTTAAGGAAACTAAGGGATATTAAGGCCTCCTTTTAATAGAGAACCGGAACAAAGCATTATCACTTAGTGAATAAATGAACTCCTCAAACTACGACAATCACCGGAAAGAATCCCAATTATTGTCACGTTGGGGTATGCGGATCATGACAGGTAATAGGTGCATATAACTTGCAAGATAGGATCAAGAACACAAATATATTCATGAAAACATGAAGGGTTCAGATCTGAAATCATGGCACTCGGGCCCTAGTGACAAGCATTAAGCATAGCAAAGTCATAGCAACATCAATCTCAGAACATAGTGGATACTAGGGATCAAAGCCCTAACAAATTGACTCGATTACATGATAAATCTCATCCAATCCATCACCGTCCAGCAAGCCTACAAAGGAATTACTCACGCCCGGTAGTGAGCATCATGAAATTTGTGATGGAGGATGGTTGATGATGAATATGGCGTCGAATCCCCCTCTCCGGAGCCCCGAACGGACTCCAGATCAGCCCTCCCGATGAAGAACAGGAGGTGGCGGCGGCTCCGTATCGTAAAACGCGATGAAGCTTCTTATCCATTTTTTTTCTCAGGGAAAGAGAATTTATAGCGTTGGAATTAGGTCAGACGGCCACCTGTGGGCCCCACAAGGCACTACGGCGCGCCCTAGGGGGCGGGTCGCGCCCTACTGCCTTGTGGGCAGCAGGTGGCCCCCCTTCTGTTGATTCTTGCGCCAATAATTTTTATATACTCCATAAAAATTCTCCAAAAAAATTCGTCTAAATCAGAGAACTTTGATTTCTGCACAAAAACAACACCATGGCAATTCTGCTGAAAACAACGTCAGTCCGGGTTAGTTTCATTCAAATCATGCAAGTTAGAGTCCAAAACAAGAGCAAAAGTGTTTGGAAAAGTAGATACGACGGAGACGTATCAACTCCCTTAAGCTTAACTCATTACTTGTCCTCAAGCAATTCAGTTGACAAACTGAAAGTGATAAAGAAAAACTTTTACGAACTCTTTTGTTCTTGTATCCGTATATAAGCTTAAATAGTACCCATGTTTTTAGCAAAGATCATGAACTAACCATGCTCATAAGAACTCTTAAAAACTATATTTACTCATATCAATGGCATAATCAACTAGAGAGCAATAATAACATATCTCAAATGCCAACAATTTGTCAAAACAATCATGATATAATATGATAACATGGTATCTCGCTAGCCCTTTCTGAGACCGCAAAACATAAATGCAGAGCACCTCCAAAGTTCAAGCAACGACTAAACATTATAATTCAGGGTAGAAGAGATCCAGTCATTATGCACACAACATTAACTATACTCAATGCATAAGGATGACAATAGTGCGCTCAGGATTGACGCTTAGTGCAAGAAGGTGAGACCCAACAATAAAAGCAAAATAACATAAATTAAATAACATAAAAGTAAATAGATAGGCCCTTCGCAGAGGGAAGCAGGGATTTGCAGCGGTGCCAGAGCTCGAAGCTTAAATCAGAGATGAAAAATAATTTTGGGAGATGTACTTTTCCTGTCAACGTCACGACTGAGAGTTTTCAATATCTTCCATGCTAAACACATTATAAGCGGTTCCCAAGCGGAAAGGTAAAGTTTACTCCCCCTCCACCATACCAACACAAGCCATGGCTAGCCGAATCCTCGGGTGCCCTCCATACCAACAAATTTCCGGGGGAGTTTGTTTGCATTATGTATTTTCGATTTTGAACATAGGACTGGGCATCCCAAATACCAGCCTCTCTCGTGCAATGACAAGTGAATAGACACTCATCTTGAGAGTAACCCATTTAGCATGGAAGATACTGACTGCCCCCTGTCGCACCATGAGCGGTACGGGCACACAAAACAGATGTTTATTTGAATAATTTAGAGGTGGCACGTGCAAATTTACTTGGAGCAGCAGAGTAATACCGCATATAGGTAGATATTGTGGACTCATCTGGAACAACTTTGGTTTAAGGATTGTGGATGCACAAGCAGAATTCCCGCTTAGTACAAGTGAAGGCTAGCAAATAGGTTGAGAAGCGGCCAACTAGAGAGCGAAAACGGTCATGATCATGCATTGGGAATAATTAACATTGAATACTAGCATGAGTAGGATATAGTCACCCTGAACATAAATATCATGGAGGCTATGTTGGTTTTGAATCAACTACATGCATGAACATGTGCCAAGTCAAGCCACTTGAAACATTCAGAGGAGGATACCATATTAACATACTACATCATAACCATTTTAATGCATGTTGACATCCAAGATAAATCATTATCCACTCCTAGTTACTTAAGCATGGCATGAGCAACTATAATCTTTAATTGTCATCACAAACATGTTTACTCATAATATACTGAATCATGGATACTGAGTTAAACATATTTACAAAAACAAAAACAAGAAGAGTTCATACTAGCTTTTCCTTGCCACAGTCACTTCGTCAAATCGTCGTCATTATTGCCTTTCACTTGCACGACCGAATGATGTGAAAATAATAATAGTGCAAGTGTGCTGTGGACTAAGCTGGGATCTGCAAACATTTTATTCAAGGGAGAAGACAAGGTAATACTGGCTCTTTGTTAGATCAACAATAAAGCATATAAGAACCACTGATCATTTTCATCGTGGTCTTCTCCCTATGACAACTTCAACGAAAAGAAAAGAAATTCAGAGAAACACACTGAAATATTTTTGGAGTTTTTAGTTTTTTCTGAAAGAAGCAAATCAAGGAAGAAAAATGAAAAGCGAGAAAACTATTTACACGGGAGAACTCCCAACAAGCAAAAGAAGAAACGGGAAATCTTTTTGGGTTTTCTTTTAATACTACGAACTAACAAACAAGAAAGAAAAATCGAAAAGAAGCGAGAAATATTTTTGGGTTTTTGAAGTTTTTCAAACACACAAGAAGAAGGCGAGAATAAAATTATCATGGATATACAATGAAAAAAGTATGAACACCGACAACTGGAATGAATGTGTGAACATGAATGTAATGTCGGTGAGAGATACATACTCCCCCAAGCTTAGGCATTTGGCCTAGCTTGGTCTACTGCCATGGCTGTCCCGGATAATAATCGAAGTGGTAGCTCG
Source organism: Elymus sibiricus (assembly GCA_039707655.1). Classification (NCBI taxonomy): domain Eukaryota; kingdom Viridiplantae; phylum Streptophyta; class Magnoliopsida; order Poales; family Poaceae; genus Elymus; species Elymus sibiricus. The sequence continues at coordinate 119,283,393 of CM077674.1, read as the reverse complement.
TTGAGGCATTCTGAGCCGCCTCCTCAGCAAGATGGGCAGCCTCAACTGCCGCATTCTACTCATGCACCTCGCTCTCATGAAGAAAGTATCTTTGTTTGTTCTGAAAATCAAAGAGGACAGGAGCAGGCAAAACAACAAACACAGAACGATATTTATCGAATATCAAGTTATAATCATATCTGCGAGTGTTGCGCTTAATGAACTCATGGTTCTGCATTGCCTCAAAATTCAAATATTTATCAGGTAAAAGAGGATCCTTAGGCCTGGGCGAGACCCCTAGCCTTGCAGCTACCCGTGAGGCATAAATTCCTCCATATAAATCACCATTACCCGAGTTGCGGTGTAACCTACGTGCAACAATGGCCCCAAGATTATAATGTCTGCTTCCCGTTAAAGCAGCGTGAATAAGGCTCAGGTCAGGGGCACAAAGTGCACTACAGTCTTGTTTACCAACAATGCATTTGCCATTAAAAAGTGCGAAGTAGCGAATAGCGGGAAAGTGAATGCTCTTTATCCTAGCTTGTGTAACTCCCCTATCCTCACCATTGCAAAGACTATTAAGAAATAGTTCATAATCAGATTGTCGAGGTTCGCTAAGTGAACCCCGAAATGGAATTTTGCATGCATCACAAAACTCTTCTAGAGACATAGCATAAGATCTGTCATAGAGATGAAATAAAACTCTAGAAGTGCGTGGATGATATTCAAAGTTTTGGGTGAATGAATGAGTGAGGTTGTAGTGCTGTGGTGGCTTATCTGCGATGAAGGAAGAGAGCTCGGTGTTGTGAATATACTGGTCAAATTCGTCCTTAATGCCTGCACCTAGCATGAACTCAGTGCACGGCCATCGACACGATTTTGCTTCGGCACCTCGCACCGAACTTGCCCTTGGTTCCACATACGATTGATGCGCGGGGTTTTCACTCGTTGATGCCTCGACGGATCACCTCCTTGAGGAGCTCCTTCTAAAAATGTTCATGTTCCTACAAACAAATTTCTGAAATTTTTTTGGACCACAAAAAAATGTTAACAAAACTTCACAAGATTGATAGCAACTACTCATACAAGTGCCTAGAGGCTATATCAAGCATTCAAACTACTTAGAACACAAGGAATTTAACATGCAAGCTCATTTTTAGTAGCACCAATAGCAGCAATTTATGCAAAATATAATCCACTAAAGCAAAAACGAATTGGAGCAATGGGAGAGTCACATACCAAGGAGCAATCCCTCAAAACAGTTTTGGAAACGGAGCTCCGAGCAAAGAGATCGAAAATCTCAGATTTGGGAGCAAGAACACGAGAGAGAGAGAGCTTCAAATATATTTTTCTGGAGGTAGGAGATGAAGTGGGCTGAATGGATAAGTAAGTGGGTCCCTGTGGGACCCACAAGGCACTTTGGCGCGCCCTGGGGGGGTGGTCGCGCCCTACTACCTTGTGGGTAGCAGGTGCATCCCCCTGGGTTGTTCTTAGTACCAAAAATTCTTATATATTCCAGAAAAAATCATGTCAAAATTTTATTGCATTCTGAGCACTTTTATTTTTGGCCATTTTTTATTGCACAGATAATTCAGAAAACAGGATAATCATGGCATTTTATTTTATTAAACTATAATTAACAGAGAGAAAAAGGTAGGTACAGAAAGTTGTGCTTACTAAATTCATCAACCACATGCCTTTCAGAAAGAATCCATTAATAAGGTTGATCAAGTCTTATTAACAAACTATTTCCGAGTGACATAAAACCGAAGAATTTTCGTATAACACTAAGTTACCTCAACGGGGATATGCATCTCCCCAACAATAAGAAATTCATATTTCTTTTTAACAGTAGGAAGAGGAAATTTGAAATCCCCAATAGTGATTGTCGAAACCTTTTCAATACAGTTGATACCATTCACTGAAGTTTGTTTCTTTGGGAAATAAACTGTATGCTCATTACCATTGACATGAAAAGTGACCTTGCTTTTGTTGCAGTCAATAACAGCCCCTGCAGTATTCAAAAAGGGTCTCCCAAGGATAATTGACATATTGTCGTCCTCGGGCATATCAAGTATAACAAAGTCCGTTAAAATAGTAACATTTGCAACAACAACAAGCACATCCTCGCAAATTCCAATAGGTATAGTAGTAGACTTATCAGCCATTTGCAAAGATATTTCAGTAGGTGTGAGTTTATTCAAATCAAGTCTTCTATATAAAGAGAAAGGCATGACACTAACACCGGCTCCCAAATCACATAAGGCAGTTTTAACATAACTTCTTTTAATGGAGCATGGTATAGTGGGTATTCCTGGATCTCCTAACTTTTTAGGTACTCCACCCTTAAAAGAATAATTTGCAAGCATGGTGGAAATTTCAGCTTCAGGTATCTTTCTTTTATTAGTGACAATATCTTTCATGTACTTAGCATAAGGAGACATTTTCACCATATCAATCAAGTGAGTGCGCAAAAAGACAGGTCTAAGCATTTCAACAAAGCGCTCAAAGTTTTCATCATCCTTATTTTTAGATGGTTTAGTAGGAAAAGGCATAGGTTTTTGAACCCATGGTTCTCTTTCCTTTCCATGTTTTCTAGCAACAAAGTCTCTTTTATCATATCTTTTATTCTTAGGAGGTGGGTTATCAAGATCAACAGCAGGTTCTATTTCTACATCATTGTCTGGTTGAGCATCAACATGAACATCATCATTTTCATTATCATTATCATTATCACTAGGTGCATGTTCATTACCATATTGTGTCTCAGCATCAGAAATAGAAACATCATTATGATTCTCCGGAGGCTTTCCCCCCTCAGGTTCACTAGAAGCATGCAAAGTCCTATCATTTTTCTTTTTCTTTTTCTTCTTAGATGGGCTAGGTACATCAATATTATTTCATTGAGAATCTTGTTCAATTCTTTTAGGATGACCTTCAGGATACAAGGGTTCCTGAGTCATTCTACCTCCTCTAGTAACAACTCTAACAGCATGATCATTCTTTTTATTATTCATCTCATCAAGCAAATCATTTTGTGACTTAGCAGTTTGTTCTAACTGAATCTGAACCATAGAAACATGTTTACTCAAGCATTTGACATCATTAGCAGTTCTAAACATCAAATCACTCAAGCGTTCAATCATGATGGCATTCCATTTTAGTTGATTGCTAACATACATATTAAAGTGTTCCTGTTTAATGATGTAATTATCAAATTCATACAGGCATTGACTAGTAGATTTATTATACGGAATATCACCTTCATCAAATCTAGTGAGAGAATTTACCTCCACTACCTGTGTCGGGATGTCGAGCCCATGTATTTCTTCAATAGGTGGTAGATTCTTAACATCTTCTGCTTTAATACCTTTTTCCTTCATAGATTTTTAGCTTCTTGCATATCTTTTGGACTGAGGAATAGAATACCTCTCTTCTTCGGAGTTGGCTTAGGTGATGGTTCAGGAAGTGTCCACTCATTATCATTCTTCAATATATTATTCAATAGTTCTTCAGCCTGCCCAATGATACATCTCCAACGTATCTATAATTTATGAAGTATTCATGCCATGTTTATTATAGTTTTGTATGATTTTGGTGCACTTTTATATGGGTTTTATATGATTTTCATGGACTAACATATTGACCTAGTGCCCAGTGCCAGTTGCTGTTTTTTGCTTGTTTTTGGTTTTCCAGAAAATCCATATCAAATGAAGTCCAAATGCAGCAAAACTTTTTGACAATTTTTTCTGGAAGGAAACAGACTCAAGAAGCTTCGGAGGAGCAGCAGAAGAGCCACAGGGGGCCCATGAGCCACCTGGGAGTGCCTGCCCCCCCCCAGGCGCGCCCTGGTGCCTCGTGGGCCCCCTGTGGCAGCTCTTTGCGTGATTCCAACGCTGAAAAATCATATATATTCAGAAATCCCCGAAAGTTAACCTAGATGAGTTTTTACACCGCCGCAAGCCTCTGTACCTCCACGATCTCATCTACAGCCCTTTTCCGGCACCCTGCCGGAGGGGGGAAGCATCACTGGAGGCCATCTTCATCATCCCGGTGGTCTCCATGACGAGGAGGGAGTAGTTCACCCTCGGGGCTAAGGGTATGTACTAGTAGCTATGTGTTTGATCTCTATCTCTCTCGTGTTCTTGATATGGCACGATCTTGATGTATCGCGAGCTTTGTTAATGTAGTTGGATCATATGGTGTTTCTTCCCTCTCTATCCTTGTTGTGATGAATCGAATCTTTTCCCTTTGAGGTTTCGTTATTGTTGGATTGAATATTTCAAATTTGAGAACACTTGATGTATGTCTTGCATATGAATGCCCGTGGTGACAATGGGGTATTATATTGATTCACTTGATATATGTTTTGGCACTCAACTCGTGGATTCCCGAGGTGACACTGGGATAATCTATGCATAGGGGTTGATGCACGTTTTCATTATCTTTTCTCCGATAGAAACTCTGGGGTGCTCCTTGGAGTTCTTTGTGTGGATTGAATATTATGATTATGAAGTTGTTTGATGCATATCGTATAATCAACTCACGGATACTTGTGGTGACATTGGAGTATCTAGGTGACATTAGAGTTGGTTGATGTGTATCGTATGGTGTTATTTTAGTACGAACTCTAGGGCTGTTTGTGACACTTATAGGAATAGCTCAATAGATCGATCGGAAAGGATAACTTTGAGGTGGTTTCGTACCCTACAAACAATTTCTATCTTATGTTCTCCGCTAATAGGAACTTGGGAGTGATTCTTTGTCGCACGTTGAGGGATTGTTATATGATCCAATTATGGTAGCATTGTTGAGAGATTGCACTAGTGAAAGTATGAACCCTAGGCCTTATTTTCAAGCATTGCAATACCGTTTGTGCTCACTTTTATTACTAGTTACCTTGCTGTTTTTATTATTTCAGATTACAAAAACCTATATCTACTATCCATACTACACTTGTATCACCATCTCTTCGCCGAACTAGTGCACCTATACAATTTACCATTGTATTGGGTGTGTTGGGGACACAAGAGATTTCTTGTATTTGATTGCAGGGTTGTTTGAGAGAGACCATCTTCATCCTACGCCTCCCACGGATTGATAAACCTTAGGTCATCCACTTGAGGGAAATTTGCTACTGTCCTACAAAACTCTGCACTTGGAGGCCCAACACGAGTCTACAAGAATAAAGTTGCGTAGTAGACATCACCCAACAGTTCGTTCCCTGAAAACACAACCAGCACAACTATCTAGGTAGGCCCTAGAAGCATTAGTTAGTCCATTATAAAAGATATCAAGTATTTAATTCTTCTTAAGAGGATGATCAGGCAAAGCATTAAGTAATTGGAGAAGCCTCCCCCAAGCTTGAGGGATATTCTCTTCTTCGATTTGCACAAAGTTAAATATTTCCTGTAAAGCAGCTTGTTTCTTATGAGCAGGAAAATATTTTTCAGAGAAGTAATATATCATATCCTGGGGACTACGCATACAACCAGGAGCAAGAGTATTAAACCATTTCTTAGAATCACCCTTTAATGAGAAAGGAAACAACTTAAGAATATAGTAATAGCGAATTTTTTCAGTTTTCTTCATGAGCTAATAGGGTGGCAATATCATTCAACTTAGTAAGGTGTGCCACAACAGTTTCAATTTCATAACCATGAAAAGGATCAGATTCAACCAAAGTAATTAACTCAGGATTGACAGAGAATTCATAATCCTTATCAGTAATGAATATGGGAGAGGTGGCAAACTTAGGATCATATTTCATTCTCTCCCTCATAGATTTTTCTTTCATTTCAGCAAGCAATTTTATAACCTCATCTCTATCATTACAAGCAAGAATGGCTCTAGCCGTCTCCCTATCAAAGACATGTTCATCAGTTGATTCAACTCTAGTAGGAGAGCTAGGCATAATAGGTGAATCATAGTTTTCAAGAGTTTTAACATTTTTAGCATTCTCAATTTCTTTAGCTTTAGCAAGTTGTTTATCAAGGAAATCACCAAGTGGCACAGTATTATCAAGCATAGTACTAGCATCATCATAAGTATCATTCATAGCAGAAGTAGTATCATCAATAACTTGCGACATATCAGAATGCATAACAGGTGGTGGTGTCACAAGTCTACTCAAAACAGAAGGTGAATCAAGTGCGGAGCTAGATGGCAGTTCCTTACCTCCCCTCGTCTTAGAGGGAACAATCTTGGTCTTAGCGTCTTTCAGATTCTTCATAGTGATCAATAGATATAAATCCCAAGTGACTCAGCAAATAGAGCTATGCTCCCCGGCAATGGCGCCAAAAAAAAGGTCTTGATAACCCACAAGTATAGGGGATCGCAACAGTTTTCGACGGTAGAGTATTCAACCCAAATTTATTGATTCGACACAAGGGGAGCCAAAGAATATTTGCAAGTATTAGCAGTTGAGTTGTCAATTCAACCACACCTGGAGATAAAATATCTGCAACAAAGTATTTAGTAGCACAGTAATATGATAGTTTTGATAGCAGTAGCAACAGTAACACTAGTAACGGTAACAGTAACAGTAGCAGTTTCGTAGCAAGTGTAAAGTAGTAGCAACAAAGTAACTTAGCAGAAACCAATATGAGAAAGTCGTAGGCATTGGATCGGTGATGATAATTATGTTGGATGATATTTATCATATAACAGTCACAACCTAGGGCGATACACAATAGCTCCAATTCATCAATGTAATGTAGGCATGTATTCCGTATATAGTCATACGTGCTTATAGTAAGAACTTGCATGACATCTTTTGTCCTACCCTCCCGTGGCAGCGGGGTCCTTAAGGTAACTAAGGGATATTAAGGCCTCCTTTTAATAGAGAACCGGAACAAAGCATTAGCACTTAGTGAATACATGAACTCCTCAAACTACGGCAATCACCAGAAAGAATCCCAGTTATTGTCACCTTGGGGTATGCGGATCATGACACGTAATAGGTGCATATAACTTGCAAGATAGGATCAAGAACACAAATATATTCATGAAAACATGAAGGGTTCAGATCTGAAATCATGGCACTCGGGCCCTAGTGACAAGCATTAAGCATAGCAAAGTCATAGCAACATCAATCTCAGAACATAGTGGATACTAGGGATCAAAGCCCTAACAAATTGACTCGATTACATGATAAATCTCATCCAACCCATCACCGTCCAGCAAGCCTACAAAGGAATTACTCACGCCCAGTGGTGAGCATCATGAAATTGGTGATGGAGGATGGTTGATGATGACAATGGCGTCGAATCCCCCTCTCCGGAGCCCCGAACGGACTCCAGATCAGCCCTCCCGATGAAGAACAGGAGGTGGCGGCGGCTCCGTATCGTAAAACGCGATGAAACTTCTTCTCCATTTTTTTCTCTGGGAAAAAGAATTTATAGCGTTGGAATTGGGTCAGACGGCCGCCTGTGGGCCCCACAAGGCACTACAGCACGCCCTAGGGGGGTCGCGCCCTACTGCCTTGTGGGCAGATGGTGGCCCCCCTTCTGTTGATTCTTGCGCCAATATTTTTTATATATTTCATAAAAATTCTCCAAAAAGTTTCGTCTAAATCAGAGAACTTTGATTTCTGCACAAAAACAACACCATGGCAATTCTGCTGAAAACAGCGTCAGTCCGGGTTAGTTTCAGTCAAATCATGCAAGTTAGAGTCCAAAACAAGAGCAAACGTGTTTGGAAAAGTAGATACGACGGAGACGTATCAGCCGCCTCTGCCGTACTCGAAGACCGCACGACTCCTCATTGGAATCTGTAAGTACCTTTTCTCTTTTCACCATTGCCGCTTGTTCCTCCACTGTTCTTCATAGTTCATCGCAATAGTTGCCCGTATATCCAAGAACACCCGCATGTTTCTACCTTGAGGTTCGTAGAATCGGTCCGCCATATTCCCGTGCATTGTAGATCTTATTTACTCTGTTCTGAATAAATCCTCAATGTGGTTCATCTGTTACCACGAAGAATAGTCCTAGGTTTACTCTCTTATTTTAGGTCATTTTTCAGATCTTCTGAATCTCTTAATCCATATGAAACTTGTTTGCCGACTCATAGATCAGATCACCTCCAACACTTATAATTTTTGCATTGTCTTGACCCGGAATATGCTTGCATTCCTTCCTGTGACCCGGCGAATACTCTATCTACCGGCTCATATTTTGCTTTTACGTTAACCCGGAAAAACCCTTGAATTGCCGGCTTATGATATTCTTTTACTTCTCTTGCAGCTAAATCCATGGCTCCAAAAGTTAAGTATGTCAACTGGGCAAAATCCACCATGACAGAGCTCAGATTGCAGGCTCTAGTGGACACCGGGTTATTGCCAACTAAAGAAGCAATTGGATGGCAGGATCCTGAGGAGGAAATTCATCCTCAACCAGATCAGAATGAGATCATCGTATTTGCTGAACATCTAGAGAGAGGCTTCCGTCCTCCAGGCTCTAAGTTCTTCAGAGATGTACTTTATTTCTTCAATATCAGGCCTCAAGATCTACCCCCCAACTCCATTTTCAACCTATGTCAGTTCCAAGTATTCTGTGAGATTTATCTATAGCTGGAGCCGTCCCTCAACTTGTTCCGAGAGTTTTTCTATTTAAACCATCAAACAGAGCACAAGGATGGACCAAGCCTAGAACTTGGTGGAGTCGCCCTTCATCGAAGGAAAAACACTGCTTTCCCCGAGGCCAAGCCGGCAAGCCATCCCAAAGGATGGTATAAAATTTGGTTTTACTACAAGGATACTTCCCCAGACGGGCAACACCCACTCCTGGGTTATAGAGCAAGCCGGCTTGATGCCAACATAGTCTTCCCGGGCTTCGCCTCCAAGGAGGAAAGGAAGTCTCGGGAGCCCTTATACTCCAAAATAAATGCTTCGACTGCCCATGGCCTTACTGGCGTTGATCTGGCCCGGACTTGGGTAGAGTGGCGTATCCAACCTCTGAGCCTGAGGACCCGGCTTATGCACACTTACTCTGGCGAGCCGGAAGATCCACTCTGATTTAGCCGGGTCAACCTCCAGGAGAAGGAGGTCCTAAAATTTGCAAAGAAGCTACTTGGTGAAACCAAAGATGACATAAAGCTCGTGGGACTTGCTCCCTTTTGCATGAATAACCTGGCACCCGAGGTAAACCGTCTTTTTATTGCCCTTCATCTTGTCAATGTTGTTTTATCTTTGTCATAATTTTATCAACCTATCATGGTACAGGAAAATGCTAACAGGTGGCGGGTCGAACTTCAAGACCCCACTCCTCCTCGAGAAGATAGCGACGAAAACGCAGAAGATGATGAAGACCAAGAGGTAGAACTTGACTCCCTTGGTCGCCTATTTAACCAACTTGCTGACGCCACCTCTTCTCAGGAATAGGTTGAGACCAGCCACGCCAACACGCCAGAGGTAACTTTGATCTCCTCCGATTCTGACTCACCAGTACCCGTCCGAAAGAAATTCTGGGTTGCAGTCCAGAAAGTTCCATTTTCACACCGAGATGCTCATTTAGACCCACACTTTTCTTTGAAGAAAGCGCAGCACACATGGACTTCTAAGAGGAAGACCCGTAGTAGTGAAGGGGAGCTGAGTGGCGGGTTAAACAATGAGCCGCCTGCATGGAGAGCACGGACAGACGCGCCTCTCAACCCCACTCCCTCTCTTCCTCACGCCGGTCGCTTCAAGGAGCCCTTCCCTTTGAACGACTCGGTGTATCAAACGTCTTCCTCTTATGATGAATCAAGCGCCACTCAGGCGCCAGCCTTTAACATCAATCTTGGGTAAACAATCTGATTACTTATGTTTTACACGAAGGATTCTTGCTTTTATCCTTTAACTGAATGACTCTTTGCTCCTTGTATAGTGCGAAGGCCATTATGAAGAAGACTGCTGCCGGGTCGTCTGACCCTGTCGTTCAAACAGTTCCTTCTCAAGAAGACGCAGCGGCTAACCCGGATATTTCGGATGAGCCGGCTTTCCAGAATGACCTGCCGCCTCAGGACACTACTGCGAGCCCGGCTCACACCTCTCCTCCTCCTGTCATTCAGGAGAAGGATGATTTAATTGAAGAGCAACCTATTGTGAAGGCCCAAGATGAAGTAATGGTGACTGGCGAACAGCAGAATGCTCCACCGGAAACCTCTACTGTCTTAGCAAAGATCCCTGCCAAGGCTGAGTCGCCCATTAAAAATAAAGGGAAGGCGGCTCTCAATATCCAATCTTTTGAAGAGCAAGACATCAACATGCTGCATCAGTCTGTGATAACCCGGCTGTCTGAGAGCCGGGATACTGAAATTGCCATGGTGACTTCCTTAAAACGGAAGTATGAGGTAACTTTCTGTCTCTTAACTTAATATGCACATATTATATGTAGCCCCTAAGGGCCGGGTCATTATACCATGATGATCAGGGAATTGTATGTTGTGATCAACCTATAGCCCCCAAGGGCTGGCTCATCATGATATGATGTGCCGGGTCTCTGCATGTAGTGACATAGAGCAAACTATGTATTAGCCCCCAAGTGCCATGTGGAATGCCCATATCCTCAGGGGACTTTGTTGTATTTGAGAAAACGCTGATAAATGTAGCCCCCAAGGGTCGGGTCGACCAGAATGGTGGCTCGGGACTTTATTATATAACTCTTGTAACTGTGAGACTGCCCTGCAGGATATATTGAATCAAGTGGAGACACAAGCATCCTTCTTCCAAAAGAAAGCAAAGAGAGAGAAAAAACTTCGTGAAAGGGCTGGAGAATCATCTTCAGAAGCCAACAAGTCTTTGCGCCTTGTGAGAAGCACGCTGAAGAAAGCTGAGGCAACATTTGAAGAGGAAAGAGCCATCCTGATGAAGCGTGTAGAGGAGGCAGAGGCAAAACTTAAGCCGGCGACCCAAGAACTGGCCACATTGAAAAACCATATCACCAGCATGTGCAACGCCATCTTTGGTATGCAGTGAACTCAGAAGCCACCAAACATGCCGTGTTGTAAAATACCACACCATCTGGACTAACTTATCTGTCTTCTTACAGGCCAAAAAACTCATAACCAAGCTGAACAGCCATTGGTGAAGCGGAAAGCCGCCTACACTCTTGCCGAACAACTATATATAGGCGGCGCACGCTGCATCATGGCCATCAAAAACACCAAGGCCCCGCCCCACCTGATTGCAGATATGCTAAAGGAACTATCAGTGGTTCCCAAATGGTTTGAAGAGTGGAAGAAGGTGGCTTGCTATGCTGGGGCCCTGACAGTGTTTGCTCGTGCCAAAGCATACGTGCCAGAATTGGATCCGGCTCAAGTTGTCGGTGGATATTCGGAGTTTAATGTTGATGATTCACCTTTCACCAAGAAGGATTTCCGCCACAACGATTGCAGAAGAGATGGATCTGTCCAAGTATCAAGCCGGATATTCTGAAGGTAACGAACGGATTGAGCCGCCAAACCCTCAGCCGGTTGCCCTTACTCATACGCGTAAGCCATCTTTTGCCCCGGACGTCGACCCTTCCTCTGTGATAACAGCCGATGCAATGTTTGAAGCATTGCGCTCGATCCAGTGGTTGACCGGCGAATCGACAAGTCAGGAAGAGGCGGCGGATGACGACGATCATGAAGAGCCGGCACATGGCGCTCCTTCAGCCTCTAGCACCAATCCCAACCCAGCAACATAGAGCACCGGCTCATAATTTATTGAGCTGAACTTGGAGGAAACATCTGTTGTGCCCGCAGCCCGGTGGGCGGCTTGTAATAGTGTAGCATCCAGAAACTGTTGCTGGTGCAAGTGCCATCGTGTACTTGCTGCTTTTGTTATAGCGTAGCATCCAGAAACTGTTGCTCGTGCAAGTGCCATCGTGCACTTGCTGCTTTTGCCTATATAAACTTTGTTTAATTGCTTGGAACGACAAATCTTCTGCTGCTCAAAAGAAGAGCATGGAACCAGCTCTGGTATTTATGAACTCACACCAGTGGTGTTTAAGAAAAAATAACCCGGTAAATCTTGATACCAGATGAAGAAAAAATGACTGTAATGCAGAATGTATGAAAACAATAATTATATGCATGCATGCAAGAGGTAACAATAATGCAAAACATGAACTGTAAATTGCCGGCTTACGCAGCACGATGTGAAGACCGGCCTTTGAGGCACAAGTCTGAATTGCTTTCATGAAGCAGGCGCTTTGGCCTTTTGGTTTATCCTAGCTTTCTGAAAGCCGGCTTTCACGTGACCAACAAGAGTTTTAACTTTGATGAATTCAGGGTCACCTTTGTGATTGACTCATCAGGCGTACGCCGGGTCACCTTTTCGGAGTAGCATCTTGCTGACAGGCAGGTTTAACCAAGTTTTGGCTTTTTGCCGGGTTAAAGGGTTTTGTAAGCTAAACTCGATGAGTTGGAAGCCCCCAAGTAACCAATGATCAACCAATAAAGACTCAACACACAATTTGAGGAGAAACGACAAACTCTCTTATATAGAGCTGCCGGTCTTTATTTCATTGATCAAAATATGTATATACATGATAGAAGGTATGTACAGAAGATATTGCCCGGTCTATGACTTAGGTGTAGTATGACCGGAGATGGGCAATGTTCCAGGGCCGGCTTCCCTCCTCCTCGGAGGTACATGATTTATTTGCCTCACGTATATCAACTAGGTAATATGACCCGTTGTTGACATTCTTGCTGACAACGAAGGGCCCTTCCCAAGGAGGCAAAACCTTATGCATGCCTGTCTAGTCTTGTATCAGATGGAGCACTAAGTCACCTTCCTGGAAAGTACGGCTTCGAACTCTATGGCTGTGATAGCGACGTAGGTCTTGTTGATAAATTACTGATCTGGATGCGGCAAGTTCGCGTTCTTCCTCCAGAGCATCAAGAGCGTCTTGGTGAGCTTGCTCATTATCTGATTCCACATAAGCCGCCACCCGAGGGGAGTCATGACGAATATTGCTTGGAAGTACAGCTTCTGCACCATAGACCAGGAAGAACGGCGTATAGCCTGTTGACCTGTTGGGAGTGGTCTGTATGCTCCAAAGTACTGCAGGCAACTCTTCTTCCCAGCAGCCAGGCATGCGTTGCAAAGGCACCATGAGCCGGGGTTTGATTCCTCGCAACAATTCCTGATTAGCTCTTTCTGCCTGCCCGTTGGACTGAGGATGCGCAACCGATGCTAAATCAAGCCGGATGTGCTCCTGTTGACAGAACTGTTTCATGACTCCTTTGGAAAGATTGGTTCCATTGTCTGTGATGATACTGTGTGGATAGCCAAAGCGATATATCAACTTTTTCAAAAACTTGACGGTTGTAGCCGCGCCACACGGCTGACTGGCTCTGCTTCCACCCACTTGGTGAACTTGTCCATAGCTACCAACAAGTGAGTATGTTTATTCTTAGAGCGTTTAAAGGGTCCAACCATGTCAAGCCTCCAGATTGCAAAAGGCCAAGTTATTGGAATCATCCTTAACTCTTGAGCCGGCACATGAGCCTGGCGAGCATACTTCTGGCAACCATCACACTTGCGCACAATACCTTCTGCATCTGCGTGAGCTGTGAGCCAGTAAAACCCGTGCCGGAAAGCTTTCGCGACCAGCGATCTTGAGCCGGCATTATGACCACAATCTCCAGAATGAATCTCATTGAGAATTGCATGGCCCTCCTCAGGTGAAACACAACGCTGAAAAACACCAGTAACACTGCGCCGATGCAACTCGCCATTGACGATAATCATAGACTTGGATCATTTGATGATCTGTCGAGCGATGATCTCCTGTGCTGGAAGCTCTCCCTGGCTTAGATAAGCCAAGTAAGGAATTGTCCAATCAGGTATAGCATTGTAACACCCCAAAAATCGGGTTATCGATTTTTGTGCTGTTATTCCTTCTTAGCTCTTCTCTTTCTCTGGAATCTGGTAATGACCAGTTGAATCCAGGCAATCCTCAACCTCTCAAGACCTTTCTTGTGCTCTTGGTACTAGTCAGGACTCTATCTGCACAACCGAAACTCCACCGAACCCTGGTTCCAAAATTTTGGAACTGGAATTCTACCTTTATGATTACAAAGGAACCCTTCTTTTCCTTGCCCTGTTGATCCTCCCAAAATTTCCAGAGACTCTCCTATATTCATAAACCCTAGGTGTGCAAAAATATTGCCAAGTTTTATGCAATATTTTTCATCTAGGATTAATTCCTTTTCCTGCCATTCTGAGGAATTAAATCCAGATGGATAGGCAAACATCTCTGAATTTCATGGAAATTGGTAGAGATGATCTTTGTGCCTACCTCAAGCTCTGGTAAAAATATTGATCACAATTAAATAAGGAAAATTGCATTTTTCTTATTAAAGCCAATATGTCAATTTGGGGCCTTTCCAAAGGAACTACCATTCTGGTAGCTAGGAAAAATCCCAAATAATTTGTGGAACCTATCCTACCCAAATCTTCACCATTTCCATCAAAATCTCAAGTTCCACCATTCAAATTTTGAGCACAACATCAATTTGCAAATTCTGTCCAGATTTCCAATTTGCAAAGGAAGTGCTTGATTCCTTGATCTCCTTGGGCTGAAATTTTGTAGGGTATTTCATTATGGGATATTACTCTTGCAAACCAAAAACCAGCCCATTTCATTGTGCCAATCTCCCTCAGCAAATTATTTGGATTTCTGCTCAGGATACATCATTGTGAAGGAAGTACCTTCATAGATGATCAAATTGAGCTGAAACTTTTCCAGCTAGCTCTCATGTTCATATCATTGTTGTCCACAAAAATTCAGCTCATACAAACTAGGAAATCCCTCAGAACCATCATGTTTTGGTTTCTGTCCAGTTTGTAAGATTTCAAAGGGAGTGCTAGCTAGACCTGTCCATTTGTGCTGAATTTTTGCCAAGATAATCACCCTAGTGAATGATCAACCTCAGCCAAGGATCGGCACAAGAGGAGCACTGTGGTGGCCACAACACATGTCAAACACCTAGCTGCCAGCTGTCATTTGACCTAGGTGCAGTCACACCAGAGCTCCCTGTTCTTGGTTGAGGGGTCAAGTCAGCTCAGTGATGGGTGTGGAACACCGTAGACATGGTTTAGCATCAAGTAGAGCGTGGCACTGCCGTGGCCACGCGGTGACCACGGGCAGAGCACGCCAAACCAGCGCCCTGTGCACTAGAGCCTTCGGGAGCTCATCTCTGGCAGGCCGTGGCTCATCCAGGAGCGCCGACGAGCTCCCCACCGCACGCGTGGATCATCTGGTCGCCTCTCCACCTCGTCCCCTAACCTGTGGACGCCTCTGCCGACCTCGATGCTTCGCCGGAGTGCCGCCACCTCGCCGTGCGTCTCGAAGCCCGGCCGGCGTCCAGAGCCCTCCCCTCAGCTATTTAAGGTGCCTCGAGCCCCTCCTCCTAATCAGCCATCCCCCAGCCCTCTCCCTCGAGCCCCGGAGCTTCCCTCCCCTTCCCATGGCCGGAACCCCACCGCTCGATCCCCCTCGGCCAGCTTCGGCCTCATAGCCAGCCCTCCCCTCCCGTCCACGCCCTCAGCAGCCCCTCGAGCCCTCGAAGCCGCCACTGTTGCCGGTTCAGCCGGGGATGCCTCGTCAGAGGGAATCCCCACTGGAGCCCCGCCGCGGCCATGCTCGGTCAGTGGGGGCGACGCTGCCGGCCACCGTGGGAGGTGCCAAGACCACCGCTGGATGCGGCACAGGCCAGCGGTCCCGTTGCGCTCGTCGGCCGGCCCTCGGAAGCAGCTAGGCGACGGCAGCATCGTCGGCCGCGGCGCCCTCCTCCAGTGCTGTCGCGAGGAAGGAGATGATCCAGGGGAGGAGAGAGAGGATGGATAGGGCGGGCCAACCTGTAAGTGACTAACGGCCGGGCCCAGCCAGTTAAGTGGAAGCGCATTCGCGAAAATACGCTTTCCACTAGTCAAAACGCATCCAGCCACGGCCTCAGCAGAAAATGCGCATTCACTACAGTGAAAGTGTAAACGCTGAAATACGCCTTCGGCCTCAGCCCCACTAGCCGAACCAGTTATATAGCGAACGTTCACCCGTTAAAGATAGAAACGAACAGTTTTCTGTTTGTTTATCTGCTTAATGAACGAACGGCCATTTCTCCGCGACCGTAACTCCGATTGAGGTAAATCCAACGCCCACGTTTTCAGTTCGTCGAGCCCGTTTCAATGATGCCATTTTCATAATATTATCACATGTTGAAAATACCACTTTTGCCCTTTCCCTAATATATGCCTCTCCCGAGAGTGTCGGTTCCGACGAATCGTATCCGGAGAATCGCCGCACTGCTGTCCGGTGTATTCCTCCACCCCAAGGCAAGCCAACCTCTTATCATGAGCTTCGGACTTGCGTGATGACTTTGCTTCCACCCTGTGTGTGTATGGCAGTATATTTCAGATCATCTGTTAGTCCGCACTGGCATAGTCCTGTTATTTCATCTGTACCAGATGCTAGCGTTATTTACCATATAATATCATGAATTGCTTTCATGTCATATTTTCCCATGCTAGTAACAATACTTTTAATACCATTATCATGTTAGTGCTATGATTTGATCTCATGCCATGATTGTCAAGACTGTTATGATTTGCTATGCTGTTGTTAAGTGATTGTTCCTGCTTATAAATGTTGATGTGATGGTACGTTGACAGAAATGTTAAATTGAACTTGTAAACTAAACCTCCTCCGTCATCGATGGGACAGAGTCATAGTGCCACCGAACCGAGCTTACACGTGCAGCCACATCTGCCGGAATGGGACGGCCTTGACTTGGTCTAACCTTGTGCTCTCTTATCGGTACCACCAAAGAGGGAAGGTTATGCACGCGTGCTATCCTGATCAGGTAGGCGGCAATAACCTTGTGAGCCCAGTTGTTTGTTTAGCCCGGGGGTCCCCGTTTGGGACAGTTTAGTTTAGCCACGACGGTGGCAGGTGTCAGGAGTGACATAGGGGCCACCCAGGACAGGACTCGGAAGGGGTATGATTGTCGGTGGTACGATAGAAGGGTCACAGGTTATGCGAGTTTCGTTGGACGAATGTCCATGGTGTGGGTAAAGTGCACAACCTCTGCAGAGTGTAAGAATCTATTTGAATAGCCGTGTCCACGGTATTGGACACAGTTCATACTAGGGCACACTATTTGGTCTTGGTCGATCTGGAGGACGAACCTGTTATTATAAACTTGTTAAAGAATGTGCTACTAAGTAAATGTGGTAACTTGGACTATGGGATAATTGTGAGTAGTCACCATGTTGTTCTGACATGATCACGAGATGAGATCTCGGTGAGTCATGAGTTAGCCCAGAAGGGCACTAAAACTGAATGATGTCACAACATATTACTTTAACGCTTCATGGGAGGTAAGTATAGTGTACGTTCCAGTTTGATTTTGGATACCATGTCTCGTAGAAATAGCCATGCCATGATATGTAGTTGATATGCCTGATCCATGTTATGCCATGCGTGATCCATGTTTTCCTGTTAATTCCATGCCATGTTTAGAATAAATTCTCATATAAGCATAGGGCTTGCTTCGTCATCTACTTGTTTGGATGCTATGTATTTGGTTGTCTTGCGAGTACATTCAAAGTACTCACCTGGCCTTGCATGTGGCCAGTTGCAGGAGAAGATCCGTCATGCTAGATCGTAACCCAGCCAGTCCTGTGAGTTGTGGAGCCCAGCCAGAGACGTCGTTGCCGCTGAACCAAGACCTTCGTTGCCATTTAGTTAAGCCTTGGAGCCATGTAATATTGTTGTAAGCAACAGTGTTGTAATACACCATTTCATATAATAAAGCCATTTTTGTGCCTGTAATTGCTGCATCATGTCTCAGACGTGCGCTAGGTCTTATCCTGGGACTGGCGTGCGTCGGCCCTCTATCGGGGTGCCATAGGACGTGGTATCAGAGCCAGGCTGGCTGTAGGTTACCCTAGCATCAAACCACCCCTATTTTTAACCGGTAGTGAGCCCAATAGATTTGACCCATCACTGGCATCCGACACGGCCACTGTTGATCAACAGGCGGCGCAGTCGGAATTGATGTGTCCCTACCCAGCTGTCCGCCCACCCAGCCGTCCCTAGAATGGACTGCGACCCTACTCAGTTGTCAGCCATGCCAGCGTATCCTTTACCCTGCACGAGAAGGATCCACGCTGTCGGTGTAAAAACCGACAGACCTCGGGGTAGGGGGTCCCGAGCTGTGGATCTCGGATCGGTGGTAACAGAGACGAGGGAGATGATGTTTACCCAGGTTAAGGCCGTCTTGATGGAGGTAAAACCCTACATCCTGCTTCGGTTTATATTGATGGAGATGTATCGGATACAGAGTTGATCTACCTCGAGATCGTGATATGTGTCTAACTTCTAGGGCTAGGTGAGCGATATTGCGTTGTCCCCCCTACGGGCTAAACCCTATGGCTTATATACATGCCAGGGAGGGTATCTAGGTTTACAAGGTCGGTATCTTAGGAGAAAGGCGGTAGGAGAAATCTTGGGAGTATACGCCAAGTCTTCGGGAGAAACAGTCCTGATCACGCTTCCTGTATACGGCCTCCGGAGTCCATTTTGATCATGCACGAGGGCTCATCGGCCCAACCGAGGAGATGGGCCGGCTAGGTTAGCACCCCCTATTCCAGGACACCGTCAGTAGCCCCTGAACTGGTCTTCGATGCCGAAGTTGACGCCCTTCAATTCCCAGAGTCTTGGCTCGATAGACAAGTTCCCATGCTTTATTCTTCGACCAGATTAAAGACCTCGGCCAACCCTTAGGATTCCGTTGGGGCCCCATTTTAGATTTAGAGAATCGTGCCACCTAGGGAATCGGGCCTCTTTATCGAAAAAATGTCGAAACATCAGCCCCTTCTACCCTTACTTAACAGACGCATAGCCCTTGCTGGTGGTAGTTCGTATCCGCAACCGCAGAAAAAAATCCCCCTATCTTCCCTGCTCAAGCTCGAGAGCCTGAACAATGGCGAGCGGCGAGGGATCGTCAAGGCGTCCCCATGGCCCTGATAGACGGGACTGGGGGAGCTGCTCCGTCGCGCGCCTTCAATTGGAGCGCTTGGCGACACAAGGATAGCTGCCGGATGCGTATCTGGCCACTACTCGTCCTGGACTAACGTCCATCGACGGTCAAGCCCACGCCGAAAATTACCCTTCGCCACGAGGAGACGAGCGGGTATGCTTCGTGCCTTTCCTCCTCCGCGGCTTAGGGTTTCCAATCCACTCCTTCCTCCGCGGTTTGCTAGACTTCTATGGGTTGCAGCTACATCATCTCTCCCCGAATTCGATACTACACATCGCAGGGTTCGTCGCACTCTGCGAGCTACACCTCGGCTGTTAGGCACACTTCGGATTATGGCAAAAGTACTTCTGCGTCATGCCCCACTCCTCGGTCGACAAGCTATTCGAGGTTGGAGGAGCCGAAGTCTGCCGAGTCGACAAGACTGGCTATCCAGCGGGAACACCTCGGGAGGACGCCGATTACTTGCCTTCCAAGTGGTTCTACATCAGCGACGTCCTGTTGTACGAGCCAGTCCGGCCAGGTCTCTCGCCCTTCTCATTGGATCCACCAAGGAAATGTTACAGTTGGAGGCCGCAGAGTTCGGCGCAAGAGGAAGACGAAGCCGTGACTAGGCTAGCGGCCAAGGTGAAGCTACTGTCAAGCGCTGGCCTCACCATCATTGATGTGATGGCGGTGGCCCTAGACCGAAGAGTCCAACCCCTCCGGCAGCATCCGCACCTATTTTGCGAGTATAATGGGTCCGAGGACGCCTCCCGATCAATCAGGGGGGCTTTTATGGACCAAATGACCCTTGGAGCCGTACTAGCCAGCATGTACCAAGGGTCCGCCGAGGAGTTCGCCAAGCGCCCGTTCCAAGATGGGCTGTCATACTACAACCCTGCTGATATAGTAAGTTTCCCTTCCGAGCTCTTTTGCTTTACCTCGGGATTTTTAGCATTAACTTGGTGCACATCGGTCGAACAGAGGTGGAGGCGTTGGCTCGAGGGTGTGAGCAATCCAGCCCCCAAGCCGGAACTGCACTGCCGTGCGGAAGACCCTCTCTACCACGAGGATGAAGATCTGGGGCTTATTTATGAAGGGAGGAGTTTTTTCCTGGAGAGCCTTGACGGCTCAAAAGCAGCTGTCATCCCATATACGCCGGGGACGAGGCCGGCCTCATCGGTAACACTCCCTTCCTCTAAACGAAAGAGAGCCGCTCGTCCTCCGGCCACCAGCCATCTGACTTCTCCTCCAAAGGGGCGGTGCTCCCAACGCCTACGCAGAGAGACGGCTTCACTGGGAAGGGCCCCGGCCGCGATGCGAGAAGTTCAAGCCAAGGTCACGGGGGCAGGCGAAAGTGCCCCCTCCATCACCGGGTAATACTTCAATCTATGTTGCAGCAAAAAACACTTCAGATTCTAACATCCCCAACTATTTGCAGCCAACCTTCACCCACCACAGCACATGTGGAGGCCGAGGGAGACACGGCCCCGCTCAAAGGAACAGAGGCACGAGATCCCGCGAAGTTTGACCCCGGAGCCGCCCAGCCCAAGGACTCGGCAACGTCGGCCACTCCGTCCGAGATTCAATGCGCCGTGAATTATCGCCGGCGAAAAGCTTCTTTGAACAATCAGGATTTCTCGGACAGGGAGTTCAGTGCTCTCAGCGCCGTGGACTCATACCTCGAGGCAACCCGAGGTGCCTTCGATGAGTCGCTGGATGTCTTGTCGCGGGGGCTGCGGGTAAGTTTTAAAGACAAATATGACTACCAAGTATGGTAGTAGCCCCTAAGGCTTGGTACGAGCCCCTGGGGTCGTATCAAGACTTGAGTACTAACCAGCACTCACTATCAATTATAGGAGGCTCGCTTGAAGAGCGAGCAATTGACCTCAGCGTTGGCCCAAACAAAGGTGCAACTTGATGCGGCTTTGTCTGAGGTTGAACAGGTGAACAAATTCACCAGAGAGGCGCACGGTAAGTGCTGAATGCTCGAAGTGGGTAATACCAAAAAATAGAGCTGACGTCAGAATCGCTTGTAGCAGCGGAAGCCCTGGGCCATCTTGAAAGAGATCTGAAGCAGGCTCGTGAGGATCTGGCGTATGCTGAAGCGCAACGCCAGGCAAATCAACATGTGGTCACTCAGAAAACGGACAACGTGACTGCGCTTAGGGCTGAGAACGCCCGCCAGGGCCAGGAAATTGAGAGCTTAAAGGCTCGCCTCGCTGTTGCGGAAGCAAAGAATCGGCAAACAGACGACATGATTTATGGTAAGTTAATAAGTCTCTAAGGAAAGGTTGCCGTGTAACTTATCTGAGATGATTTCTCATGCAAATGTTACTTTGTTTGGCAGCCTGTTTGTCTGGCCTTCCTCCGGAATCTCGGGGTCCGATGTCCGAGGACATGGTCATTCGTCTATCCGAGGTGCACGAAAGGGCACATAAATCGATGAAAGATGTGCATAAGGCGTTATGGCCCGAAGTGTTGGTCCCCGAAGACATGGCCGTGCTAGCCGAACAGCTGAAGAGAGCGCGGCGCCGGATCCAGGCTTGGAAAGTATCAGCTTGCCGAGAAGGTGCGAGGGAGGCCTGGGCCATGGTGAAGACCCACTACACCGGTCTGAAGACGACGGAATTAGCAGAAGTGGGACCCATGGGGCCTGATGGGGAAGAAATCCCTACCAGCCAGGCATATGATAGTGTAATACATGCGGCACGCCTTTCGCAAAAGGATTGCGCGTTGGACACCCTAATAGATGGGCTAGACCGCGCGTGAAAACTTTGTATGACTTTATGTACTGAGGTATTCTATGTCAATTTTTTCCGTCCATTTATCCAAACTCTGTAAGCCAGCCTTTGGCTTCCGCCTCCTCGGATAAATTCCGAGGAGTGTCCCATACTATTGGCTGAGGTCATCGGACCAGGTGCTTCAGGTGACCAGGCAATCGGGCTGTGCGGCTCGAAAGACAAGAGGGTAACGGAAGGTTATGTTATATTACTATTTAACGTAAGAAACATCGTCCGAGGAAAATAGTTCTGCCAACAGTTCCTTTCCTCAGGTCATTGTGTCTAGCACGTTTGTCCGAAAATGTACGACCTCGGGGGTAAAGCCCCTGGTCGGGGTTTGAAAAGACGCCTACCACGTTAGTCCTATATCATAGCCGACCGATCCGCATTATAAGAACGCTAGCTTTCGGCTTTGTCCGTCTGAGGTACTACACCAGTTGACCCAGGAGTAACAATCATAGCGGTGCTCCCTTTGCCCCCTAGCCAAAATATCAGGAACGTAAGGGGCAAGCACAGGAGCCGGGCAACCTAGCTTGGCCAAATCTTAAAGCGAATCAATGCATATAGTGTCTCAAAAGACAATAGTACATAAGAGGTGGAATAGCTCTTGTTTTAAAATAACATGCTATATTGTCCTCGGGGTCATTGAATAACGTTCCGAGGTGTGTAGATAAATAATGAATAAAAGATTAAGGCAAAGAAAATGTAAAAGTTATTTACATGGACCGTGGTTGTAGTGTCAAGCGTAGAAACGTCGGAGTAGCGCCGCGTTCTAGGGGTGGGGCTCTAATCGACCATCCTCCGGATCTCGGATTCGATAAGCTCCTCCGATAAGAACTTGATCAATGATAAACGGCCCGTCCCATCTAGGGGAGAGTTTGTGTTTTTGTTTCTCGGGGTGTAGCCTCATTACGAGATCCCCGACGTTGAATTCCTTAGCACGAACTTCTCTGCCATGGTAGTGCCGGGCCTGCTGCTGATAAATAGCTGATCTTGCCCGTGCAACGTTGCGTTCTTCTTTGAGATCATCTAGTGCATCTTGCCGATCGAGCTCGGCCTCTAGCTCCTCATACATGCGCACCCGAGGTGCATCATGTATGATATCGCAAGGGAGGACCGCTTCGGCGCCATACACCATGAAAAACGGGGTATATCCTGTGGACCTATTTGGTGTTGTACGCAAGCCCCATAGTACGGAATCAAGTTCCTCAACCCATTTACAATCGGCTTTTTTAAGGGAGCGAACTAGCCGTGGCTTAATTCCACTAAGGATAAGTCCATTGGCTCGCTCCACCTGCCCATTCGACTGCGGGTGGTAGACGGATGCATAATCGAGCTTAATGCCCAGCTTCTTACACCATGCCTTAACCTCTTTGGCCGTGAAGTTGGTTCCGTTGTCTGTGATCAGACTGTGGGGGACACCATAACGATGGACTACCCCCGAAATGAATCCGATTACCTGGACGGCCTCGGCCGAGGTGACCGACTTTGCTTCGATCCACTTGGTAAATTTGTCTACCATAACGAGTAGGTATTTGTGTTTGTTTGATCCTCCCTTAAGTGGCCCGACCATATCGAGCCCCCAGACCGCAAAGGGCCAAGTAATGGGGATGGTGCGAAGGGCCGTGGGGGCATATGGCTCTGCTTGGCGAATACCTGGCAGCCTGGGCAATGCTGTACTAATGCCAAGGCATCGGCACCTGCCGTTGGCCAGTAGAAACCGGCTCGAAAAGCCTTGCTGACCAGGGTCCGAACAGCGGCATGATGTCCGCTCATTCTGGAGTGTATCGCTCGAAGTACGAGTTTTCCTTCTTCCTCGGATATTCATCTCTGGAGGACGCCCGTTGTGCTCATTTTATAAAGTTCCCCTTCATGAACCTTGTAAGCTTTAGACTGCCTTACAATCTGCCGGGAGTCGGTTTGGTTATCGGGGAGCTCTTTTCGGAGTAGGTATGCGAGGAGCGGCTCGATCCATGGTGCGATAACTGCCATGACTTCATGCGCTGAAGCAGTCTTCCAGATCATTGACCCGCCTATGATACCCTCGTCTTCTTCGGGCAGGGCCTGTTGCCCGACGTCTGTTGATTCCGATGTTCCTTTGCTATCTTGCCAGACTACAGATGGATTGAAAAGCCGTTCGAGGAAGGTGTTTTCGGGAACCTTATCCTGCTTTGTGCCCAATCGGGCGAGTACATCTGTGGCCTGGTTGCTATCTCGGGGTATGTGGTGAAATTCCAACCCCTCGAACCTGGCCGAGATCTTTATAACGGCATTTCGGTAGGCTGTCATCTTCGGGTCTTTGGCGTCGAACTCGCCATTGATTTGTGAGATGGCGAGGTTGGAATCACCTCGGACCTCGAGGCGTTTGACACCCATGGAGACTGCTATCCGAAGTCCATGTAGGAGGGCTTCGTATTCAGCCGCGTTGTTAGAGTCCGTGTACATGATTTGTAGCACGTATCTAATGTTATCTCCCATGGGAGACGTGAGCACCACGCCAGCCCCTAGTCTGGCGAGCATTTTGGAGCCATCAAAATACATTGTCCAATGTGAGTAGGTACTGTACTCACAGGGGAGTTCGGCTTCGGTCCATTCGGCCACGAAGTCCGCTAACACCTGGGATTTAATGGCCCGACGTGGTTTGTAGATAATTTCAAAAGGTAGGAGCTCTATGGCCCATTTGGCGATGCGCCCCATTGAATCCCTATTATTGATTATGTCACTTAACGGGACGTCGGATGCCACGGTCAACGTGCACTCTTGAAAGTAGTGTCGAAGTTTTCGCGATGCCATGAAAACTGCATAAGCTATCTTTTGATAATGAGGGTAGCGTGTCTTGCAGGGGGTTAAGACCTCGGACACGTAATATATGGGTTTCTAGACCTGGATTTGTGACCTTCCATGTCTCGTTCCACCATGAGGACTGCGCTAACCACTTGGTTTGTGGCCGAGATGTATAGTATCATCGGTTCGCAAACACCTGGTGCTACCAGGATGGGATTGGTGGCGAGGAGGGCCTTGATATCTTCCAGGGCCGCAGCAGCCTCCTTGGTCCATTTAAACGTTTTGGTTTGCTTTAACAGCTTGTACAATGATAAAGCTTTTTCTCCAAGCCGTGATATGAAGCGGCTCAAGGCTGCTACGCAGCCCGCCAGTTTTTGTACGTGCTTGAGCTCGGTCGGGATCTCCAAACGATCCAAGGCTCGAATTTTGGCCGGATTGGCTTCAATTCCTCGGCTAGATATGATAAAACCGAGGAGTTTGCCAGCTGGGACTCCGAAAATGCATTTCTCCGGATTGATTTTTATTTGATATTCCCGTAGGCTAGCGAATGTATCTCGCAGGTTGTTCACCAATTGGTTGACGTGTTTATTTTTGATAACTACGTCATCTACATAGGCTTCAACGGTCTTTCCGATGTGTTTTTGCAGGCATGTTTGAATCATACGCTGGTACGTGGTGCCAGCGTTCTTTAGTCCGAAGGGCATTGTGTTGAAACAAAACGG
The DNA here is from genome assembly GCA_039707655.1 of Elymus sibiricus. Classification (NCBI taxonomy): domain Eukaryota; kingdom Viridiplantae; phylum Streptophyta; class Magnoliopsida; order Poales; family Poaceae; genus Elymus; species Elymus sibiricus. The sequence goes on along the minus strand of CM077674.1, from coordinate 119,258,132 downwards.
CCCGTAGGGCGTGATCAATGCCGTTGCTTCCTGGTCGGATTCCTTCATCTTTATTTGATGATATCCTGAGTAGGCGTCTAAGAAGCAAAGCACCTCATGGCCCGCGGTGGCGTCCACGATTTGGTCAATACGGGGTAAGGGGAAGGGGTCTTTGGGGCAAGCTTTATTGAGGTCTTTGAAATCGACACACAACCGCCACGACCTGTCCTTTTTTGGTACCATGACCAAATTGGCTAGCCAGTCAGGGTGCTTTATGTCCCTGATGAATCCTGCCTCCAGCAGCTTTGCTAGTTCCTCGCCCATTGCTTGACGCTTGGGCTCGGAGAAACGCCGAAGTGTTTGTTTAATAGGCTTATAACCTGTTAGTACATTTAGGCTATGCTCAGCCAGCCTACGGGGTATCCCTGGCATATCGGAAGGGTGCCAGGCGAATATGTCCCAGTTTTCTTTGAGAAAAGCGCGTAGGACTTCGGCAACTTCTGGGTCGAGGTTAGCCCCTATGGACGCCATTTTAGCAGGGTCCGTTGGGTGAACCTGGAATTTGACTATCTCGTCGGCCGGTTTGAAAGAAGTAGGTTTTGATCTTTTGTCGAGAACGACATCGTCTCGGTCGACCTCGGTGCGCAGGGCGGTCAACTCTTCGGCCGTGAAGGCTTTGGCCAGAGTTTCAAGGGTGAGGGACGCCGTTTTATTCTCGGCTTTGAGTGCCCTGTTAGGATCACTTGAAATGGTGATGATCCCTTTCGGGCCCGACATCTTGAGCTTCCTGTACCCATAGTGTGGCACCGCTTGAAATCTTGAAAAGGCGTCCCATCCGAGGATGGCGTTGTATCCGCTCTTGAAAGGCACGATATGGAACGTAATCACCTCGGAGCGATAATTATCCGAGGTCCCGAAGACTACGTCTAGAGTTATCTTTCCGCTGTAGCGTGCCTCTCGCCCGGGGACTATTCCTTTGAAGGTGGTGGTGCTCTGTTCAATGCGCGATTTATTGATGAGCATTTTGTCCAGAGTGTGCTCGTATATTAGATTCAAGCTGCTGCCTCCGTCCATGATAAAGGTTTGCGCTGGTTTTTAGACGTAAAGGTCTCATAATGATGGAAATATGCCCTAGAGGCAATAATAAAGTTGTTATTATTTTATATTTCCTTGTTCATGATAAAGGTTTATTATTCATGCTAGAATTGTATTGACCGGAAACTTAAATACATGTGTGAATACATAAACAAATACCGTGTCCCTAGTGAGCCTCTACTAGACTAGCTCGTTGATCAAAGATGGTTAAGGTTTCCTAACCATAGACATGAGTTGTCATTTGATAACGGGATCACATCATTAGGAGAATGATGTGATGGACAAGACCCATCCGTTAGCTTAGCATATGATCGTTCTGTTTATTGCTACTGCTTTCTTGAATGTCAAATACATGTTTCTCAGACCATGAGATCATGCAACTCCCGGATACCGGAGGAATACCTTGTGTGCTATCAAACGTCACAACGTAACTGGGTGATCATAAAGATGCTCTACAGGTATCTCTGAAGGTGTCCGTTGAGTTGGCATGGATCGAGACTGGGATTTGTCACTCCGTGTTTCGGAGAGGTATCTCTGGGCCCTCTCGGTAATGCACATCATAAGAAGCTTGCAAGCAAAGTGACTAAGGAGTTAGTTACGGGATGATGTATTACGGAACGAGTAAAGAGACTTGCCGTTAACGAGATTGAACTAGGTATGGAGATACCGACGATCGAATCTCGGGCAAGTAACATACCGACGGACAAAGGGAATTACGTATGTTGTCATTGCGGTTCAACCGATAAGATCTTCGTGGAATATGTAGGAACCAATATGAGCATCTAGGTTCCGCTACTGTTTATTGACCAGAGAGGCATCTCAGTCATGTCTACATCATTCCCGAACCCGTAGGGTCCGCACGCTTAACGTTCGTTGACGATATTGTGTTATACGAGTTATGTGAATTGGTAACCGAATATTGTTCGGAGTCCCGGATGAGATCCCGGACGTCAGGAGGAGTCTCGGAATGGTCAAGAGGTAAAGATTTATATATGGGAAGTCATATTTTGGGTTCCGGAAAAAGGTGCAGTTTTTTCGGTATTGTACTGGGAAGCTTCCAGAAGGTTCCGGAGGATTCCAGAGGGGTCCGGAAGTCCACAAGTGGGTCCACCACATCCCAAGGGCTGGCATGGGCTAAGGGGAGGCACCCTGGCCTTATTGGGCTAGGCGCACCAAGTCCTCAAAAGCCCACGCAGCTAGGGAAGGAAAAAGGGAGAGTCCTAGTAGGAATAGGATTGGACTTTGGAGTCCAAGTCCACGTGTGTACTATTCACGGTTACGGTTGACGTGGCACTATTCCTTCTACTCCAAGCCCCTACACATATATAAATAGAGGAGAGGGGGGCGCCCCAAAGGAGACACAACATTGTCTTAGCCGTGTGCGGCGCCCCCCTCCACAGTTTCGTCCCTCGGTCATATTTTCGCAGTGCTTGGGCGAAGCCCTGCGGAGATAGCATCACCATCACCGTCACCACGCCATCATGCTGCTGGAACTCATCCACTACCTCGCTGTCTTGTTGGATCAAGAATTCGAGGACGTCACCGAGCTGAACGTGTGCTGAACGCAGAGGTGCCGTACGTTCGGTACTCAGCCGGTTGGATCGTGAAGTTGTTCGACGACATCAACCGCGTTGTTCTAACGCTTCCGCTTACGTTCTACGAGGGTACGTAGACACACTCACCGTCTCATAGCTATGCATCTCCATGGATAGATCTTGCGTGTGCGTAGAATTTTTTTTGTTTTCCATGTGACGTTCCCCAACAGTGGTATCAGAGCCAGGTCTATGCGTAGATGATATGCACGAGTAGAACACAAAAAGTTGTGGGCGGTGATCGTCATACTGCTTACCACCAACGTCTTATTTTGATTCGGTGGTATTGTAAGATGAAGCGGCCCGGACCAACCTTACATGTCCACGTATATGAGACCGGTTCCACCGACAGACATGCAACTTGTTTTGCATAAAGGTGGCTGGCGGGTGTCTGTTTCTCCTACTTTAGTTGAATCGAATTTGACTGCGGCCGGTCCTTGTTGAAGGTTAAAACAATAAACTTGATAAATCACCGTTGTGGTTTTGTGCCGTAGGTAAGAACGGTTCTTGCTAGAAGCCCGTAGCAGCCACGTAAAACTTGCAACAACAAAGTAGAGGACGTCTAACTTGTTTTTGCAGGGTATGCTGTGATGTGATATGGTCAAGACATGATGTGATATACGTTATTGTATGAGATGATCATGTTTTGTAATTTATCAGCAACCGGCAGGAGCCTTATGGTTGTCTCTTTATTGTATGAAATGCAAGCGCCATGTAATTGCTTTACTTTATCGCTATGCGTTAGCAATAGTTGTAGAAGCAATAGTTGGCGAGATGACCACGACGCAACGATGGAGATCAAGGTGTCGAGCCGGTGACGATGGAGATCATGACGATGCTTTGGAGATGGAGATCAAAAGCACAAGATGATGATGGCCATATCATGTCACATATTTTGATTGCATGTGATGTTTATCCTTTATGCATCTTATTTTGCTTAGAACGACGGTAGCATTATAAGATGATACCTTCACTAAATTTCAAGATAAAAGTGTTCTCCCCGAGTATGCACCGTTGCTAAAGTTCGTCGTTTCGAAGCACCTCGTGATGATCGGGTGTGATAGATTCTACGTTCACATACAATGGGTGTAAGACAGTTTTACACAAGCAGAATACTTGGGTTAAACTTGACGAGCCTAGCATGTACAGACATGGTCTCGGAACACTAGAGACCGAAAGGTCGAACATGAGTCATATAGTAGATATGATCAACATGGAGATGTTCACCATTGATGACTATCCCATCTCACGTGATGATCGGACATGGTCTAGTTGATTTGGATCATGTATCACTTAGTTAACTTGAGGGATGTTAATTTAAGTGGGAGTTCATTAGTAATTTGATTAATTGAACTTAATTTATCATGAACTTAGTCTTGATGGTTTCTTTGCATATCTATGTTGTAGATTAATGGCCCGTGCTACTGTTCCGTTGAATTTTAATGCGTTCCTAGAGAAAGCTAAGTTGAAAGATGATGGTAGCAACTACATGGACTAGGTCCGTAACTTGAGGATTATCCTCATTGCTGCACAGAAGAATTATGTCCTTGATGGACCGCTAGGTGATGGACCTGCTGCAGGAGCTGCTGTAGACGTTGTGAACGCCTGGCAGGCTCGATCTGATGACTACTCGATAGTTCAGTGTGCCATGCTCTACGGCTTCAAACCGGGACTGCAAAAGCGTTTTGAACGCCACGGAGCATATGAGATGTTCTAAGAGCTGAAATTGATATTTCAAGCTAATGCCCGGGTTGAGAGATATGAAGTCTCCAACAAGTTCTTTAGCTGTAAGATGGAGGAGAACAGTTCTGTCAATGAACACATACTCAGAATGTCTGGGTACCACAAACACTTGACTCAGCTGGGAATTGATCTTCCGGTTGAGAGTGTTATTGACAGAGTTCTTCAGTCACTGCCACCAAGCTATAAAGGCTTCGTGATGAACTATAATATGCAAGGGATGGAGAAGACAATTCCCGAGCTCTTCGCGATGCTGAAATCAGCGGAGGTAGAAATCAAGAAGGAGTATCAAGTGTTGATGGTTAACAAAACCACTAGTTTGAAGAAAAAGGGCAAGGGAAAGAAGGGGAACTTCAAGAAGAACGGCAAGCAAGTTGCCGCTCCCACGAAGAAACCCAAAGCTGGACCCAGGCCTGAAACAGAGTGCTTCTACTGCAAAGGGACTGGTCACTGGAAGTAGAACTGCCCCAAGTATTTGGCGGATAAGAAGGATGGCAAAGTGAGCAAAGGTATATTTGATATACATGTTATTGATGTGTTCCTCACTAATGCTCGCAGTAGCGCCTGGGTATTTGATACTGGTTCGGTTGCTCATATTTGTAACTCGAAACAGGAGCTACAGAATAAGCGAAGATTGGCTAAGGACGAGGTGACGATGCGCGTCGGGAATGGTTCCAAGGTTGATGTGATCACCGTCGGCACGCTACCTCTACATCTACCTTCGGGATTAGTTTTAGACCTCAATAATTGTTATTTGGTGCCAGCGTTAAGCATGAGCATTATATCTGGATCTTGTTTATTGCGAGACGGTTATTCATTAAAGTCAGAGAATAATGGTTGTTCTATTTATATGAGTAACATCTTTTATGGTCACGCACCTTTTGTGAATGGTCTATTCTTGTTGAATCTCGATCGTAGTGATACACATATTCATAATATTGATGCCAAAAGATGCAAAGTTGATAATGATAGTGCAACATACTTGTGACACTGCCGTTTAGGTCATATTGGTGTAAAGCGCATGAAGAAACTCCATGCGGATGGACTTTTGGAATCTCTTGATTATGAATCATTGGATACTTGCGAACCATGCCTCATGGGCAAGATGACTAAAACTCCGTTCTCCGGAACAATGGAGTGAGCTACTGATTTGTTGGAAATAATACATACCGATGTATGCGGTCCGATGAATGTTGAAGCACGCGGCGGGTATCGTTATTTTCTAACCTTCACAGATGATTTGAGTAGATATGGGTATATCTACTTGATGAAACACAAGTCTGAAACATTTGAAAAGTTCAAAGAATTTCAGAGTGAAGTAGAGAATCATCGTAACAAGAAAATAATGTTTCTACGATCTGATCGCGGAGGCGAATATTTGAGTTACGAGTTTGGCCTTCATTTAAGAAAATGTGGAATTGTTTCACAACTCACGCCACCTGGAACACCACAGCGTAATGGTGTGTCCGAACGTCGTAACCGTACTTTATTGGATATGGTGCATTCTATGATGTCTCTTACCGATTTGCCACTATCGTTTTGGGGTTATGCATTAGAGACAGCTGCATTCACGTTAAATAGGGCACCGTCTAAATCCGTTGAGACGACACCGTATGAACTATGGTTTGGCAAGAAACCTAAGCTGTCGTTTCTTAAAGTTTGGGGATGCGATGCTTATGTGAAAAAGCTTCAACCTGATAAGCTCGAACCCAAAGCGGAGAAGTGCGTCTTCATAGGATACCCTAAAGAAACAATTGGGTACACCTTCTACCACAGATCCGAAGGCAAGGTCTTTGTTGCCAAGAATGGGTCCTTTCTAGAGAAGGAGTTTCTCTCGAAAGAAGTGAGTGGGAGGAAAGTAGAACTTGATGAGGTAATTGTAACTTCTCTCGAATTGGAAAGTAGCTCATCAGAGAAAACCGTTCCCGTGATGCCTACACCAATAAGAGAGGAAGATAATGATAAAGATCATGAAACTTCAGATCAAGTTACTACTGAACTTCGTAGGTCGACCAGAGTACGTTCTGCACCAGAGTGGTACGGTAATCCTGTTCTGGAAGTTATGTTGTTAGATAACGGCGAACCTACGAACTATGAAGAAGCTATGATAAGCCCGGATTCCGACAAATGGCTTGAGGCCATGAAATCTGAGATAGGATCCATGTATGAGAACAAAGTGTGGACTTTGGAGAACTTGCCCGATGATCGGCAAGCTATTGAGAATAAATGGATTTTGAAGAGGAAGACGGATGCTGATGGTAATATCACTGTCTACAAAGCTCGACTTGTCGCGAAAGGTTTTCGACAAGTTCAAGGGGTTGACTACGATGAGACTTTCTCACCCGTAGCGATGCTTAAGTCTGTCCGAATCATGTTAGCAATTGCCGCATTTTATGATTATGAAATCTGGCAAATGGATGTCAAAACAGCATTCCTTAATGGTTTTCTCAAAGAAGAGTTGTATATGATGCAACCAGAAGGTTTTGTCGATCCTAAGGGTGCTAACAAAGTGTGCAAGCTCCAGCGATCCATCTATGGACTGGTGCAAGCATCTCGGAGTTGGAATATACGCTTTGATGAGGTGATCAAAGCGTATGGTTTTGTACAGACTTACGGTGAAGCCTGTATTTACAAGAAAGTGAGTGGGAGCTGTGTAGCATTTCTAATATTATATGTGGATGACATATTGTTGATTGGAAATGATATAGAATTTCTGGATGGCATAAAGGGATACTTGAATAAGAATTTTTCAATGAAATACCTCGGTGAAGCTGCTTATATATTGGGCATCAAGATCTACAGGGATAGATCAAGACGCTTGATAGGACTTTCACAAAGCACATACCGTGACAAAGTTTTGAAGAAGTTCAAAATGGATCAGTCAAAGAAAGGGTTCTTGCCTGTCTTGCAAGGTGTGAAGTTGAGTCAGACTCAATGCCCGACCACGGCAGAAGATATAGAGAAAATGAAAGTCATTCCCTATGCCTCAGCCATAGGTTCTATTATGTATGCCATGCTGTGTACCAGACCTGATGTGTGCCTTGCCATAAGTTTGCCAGGAAGGTACCAGAGTAATCCAGGAGTGGATCACTGGACAGCGGTCAAGAATATCCTGAAGTACCTGAAAAGGTCCAAGGACATGTTTCTCGTTTATAGAGGTGACGAAGAGCTCGTCGTAAAGGGTTACGTCGATGCAAGCTTCGACACTGATCCGGATGACTCTAAGTCACAAACCGGATACGTATTTATATTAAATGGTGGAGCTATCAGTTGGTGCAGTTCCAAGCAGAGCGTCGTGGCGGGATCTACGTGTGAAGCGGAATACATAGCTGCTTCGGAAGCAGCACATGAAGGAGTTTGGATGAAGGAGTTCATATCCGATCTAGGTGTAATACCTAGTGCATCGGGTCCAATGACAATCTTTTGTGACAACACTGGAGCAATTGCCATAGCCAAGGAGCCCAAGTTTCACAAGAAGACCAAACACATCAAGAGACGCTTCAACTCCATTCGTGAATATGTCAAGGATGGAGACATAGAAATTTGCAAAGTACACACGGATCTGAATGTGGCATACCCGTTGACTAAGCCTCTTCCACGAGCAAAACATGATCAGCAACAAGACTCCATGGGTGTTAGATTCATTACTATGTAATCTAGATTATTGACTCTAGTGCAAGTGGGAGACTGATGGAAATATGCCCTAGAGGCAATAATAAAGTTGTTATTATTTTATATTTCCTTGTTCATGATAAAGTTTATTATTCATGCTAGAATTGTATTGACCGGAAACTTAAATACATGTGTGAATACATAAACAAATACCGTGTCCCTAGTGAGCCTTCACTAGACTAGCTCGTTGATCAAAGATGGTTAAGGTTTCCTAACCATAGACATGAGTTGTCATTTGATAACGGTATCACATCATTAGGAGAATGATGTGATGGACAAGACCCATCCGTTAGCTTAGCATATGATCGTTCTGTTTATTGCTACTGCTTTCTTGAATGTCAAATACATGTTTCTCAGACCATGAGATCATGCAACTCCCGGATACCGGAGGAATACCTTGTGTGCTATCAAACGTCACAACGTAACTGGGTGATCATAAAGATGCTCTACAGGTATCTCCGAAGGTGTCCGTTGAGTTGGCATGGATCGAGACTGGGATTTGTCACTCCGTGTTTCGGAGAGGTATCTCTGGGCCCTCTCGGTAATGCACATCATAAGAAGCTTGCAAGCAAAGTGACTACGGAGTTAGTTACGGGATGATGTATTACAGAACGAGTAAAGAAACTTGCCGTTAACGAGATTGAACTAGGTATTGAGATACCGACGATCGAATCTCGGGCAAGTAACATACCGACGGACAAAGGGAATTACGTATGTTGTCATTGCGGTTCAACCGATAAGATCTTCGTGGAATATGTAGGAACCAATATGAGCATCCAGGTTCCGCTATTGGTTATCGACCGGAGAGGCATCTCAGTCATGTCTACATCATTCCCGAACCCGTAGGGTCCGCACGCTTAATGTTCGTTGACGATATAGTGTTATATGAGTTATGTGAATTGGTAGCCGAATATTGTTCGGAGTCCCGGATGAGATCCCGGACGTCACGAGGAGTCTCGGAATGGTCATGAGGTAAAGATTTATATATGGGAAGTCATATTTTGGGTTCCGGAAAAAGGTGCAGTTTTTTCGGTATTGTACTGGGAAGCTTCCAGAAGGTTCCGGAGGATTCCAGAGGGGTCCGGAAGTCCACAAGTGGGTCCACCACATCCCAAGGGCTGGCATGGGCTAAGGGGAGGCGCCCTGGCCTTATTGGGCTAGGCGTTCCAAGTCCTCAAAAGCCCACGCAGCTAGGGAAGGAAAAAGGGAGAGTCCTAGTAGGAATAGGATTGGACTTTGGAGTCCAAGTCCACGTGTGTACTATTCACGGTTACTGTTCACGTGGCACTATTCCTTCTACTCCAAGCCCCTACACATACATAAATAGAGGAGAGGGGGCGCCCCAAAGGAGACACAACATTGTCTTAGCCGTGTGCGGTGCCCCCCTCCACAGTTCCGTCCCTCGGTCATATTTTCGTAGTACTTGGGCGAAGCCCTGCGGAGATAGCATCACCATCACCGTCACCACGCCGTCGTGCTGCCGGAACTCATCCACTACCTCGTTGTCTTGCTGGATCAAGAAGTCGAGGATGTCACCGAGCTGAACGTGTGCTGAACGCGGAGGTGCCGTACGTTCGGTACTCGGTCGGTTGGATCGTGAAGTTGTTCGACGACATCAACCGCGTTGTTCTAACGCTTCCGCTTACGGTCTACGAGGGTACGTAGACACACTCCCCCTCTCGTAGCTATGCATCTCCATGGATAGATCTTGCGTGTGCATAGAATATTTTTTTTGTTTTCCATGCAACGTTCCCCAACACATAAATCATTAGGACCTCGTCTTCTTCTGAGGTCTGTTCAAGGTGGCTGGAGGTGCCCGCCAGGAGGGCAGGTCCCTCCCTTTGCCACCTGCCTCAACACCCAACGGTCGCGAAGACCATGATTCGGGCAGGAGTTAATCAATACGGCGTGGATCGGGCATGGTTTACCCAGAAAGCCTTCCAGGGCCGTTCCGGGGTGATCGGAGATTTTCTTCTTCTTCCGGGGTTGATCACCCGGGGTGCTCCATTTGCGATTTTCTCGCCGACGTTCAAACAGGTCGCGTCCCGGGTGGTCCTCACAGATCGAATCCGTGTTCTCCTTGGTCTGCCAGGTGTCTTCGATGGCGCAGAATCGTGCTACCAGGTTGGTTAATTCAGGGAGTGTTTGGACGCGATGACGGGCGAGGGCGTTCGAGACGCCTCTGTCCTTGCATCCGCGCTCAAAAGCGGTAATTATGTAAGAGTCCTGGTAATCCAGTATCTTTCTCTTGACGGACAAGAATCTGGCCCAGTATTGTCGGATCGGCTCATTGGGGAGCCGTTGTAGGTAGGCCAAGTCCCAGACGTCGGGCGGGCCGGAGTTATCGGGGCGATATTCTATATGGGAGGTGAGCGGACCAGCTCCGATCTCTAAAGATCGCGGGCTCAAGACCTGATTACTCTTACTTGACGTCGGATCCGCGGTTACCGGTTTAGCCGAATTGCTCTGGAGGTCGGCTGCTGACAGGTCACTGTCCGATCCGCCCTCCAAGAAGTATCTTAGCCCTTCATCGGCGGGGGGATTCCTTGTTGGAACCAAAGAGGGGTCATGGTTCGCTTCCGCATTACGTGGAGGCGTCTCTGTGACCAAAGTTTCAAACGCGGAGACGTGCTCCATGGGCTCAAGGCCGTTAACCAGCGATCCCATCAATCACTTTGGCGATCGCACAGCGGAACTCTCAATGAAAGCACCAGTGTCGGTGTAAAAACCGGCAGACCTCGGGGTAGGGGGTCCCGAGCTGTGGATCTCGGATCGGTGGTAACAGAGACGAGGGAGACGATGTTTACCCAGATTCAGGCCCTCTCGATGGAGGTAAAACCCTACGTCCTGCTTCGGTTTATATTGATGGAGATGTATCGGATACAGAGTTGATCTACCTCGAGGTCGTGATATGTGTCTAACTTCTAGGGCTAGGTGAGCGATATTGCGTTGTCCCCCCTACGGGCTAAACCCTATGGCTTATATACACGCCAGGGAGGGTATCTAGGTTTACAAGGTCGGTATCTTAGGAGAGAGGCAGTAGGAGAAATCTTGGGGTATACGCCAAGTCTTCGGGAGAGACAGTCCTGATCACGCTTCCTATATAGGGCCTCCGGAGTCCATCTTGATCACGCACGAGGGCTCATCGGCCCAACCGAGGAGATGGGCCGGCTAGGTTAGCACCCCCTATTCCAGGACACCGTCACACGCCATGCTGGTATGTCCCAGCCTGGCTGCCTATTTAAAACCACTCCCACCTGCGAGTCGCAGCCCTCTTCGTTCAGTAAGACCAGATCCCCGCAAGAGAACCCAGGCCGAAATCCTCAAACCAGCAGCCATGGCTAGTTCGTCCAGAGTACCCACTTTCCATAGCCGAACTTTGGCTAATGGCCATGCCAGCTTTCCGCCCATCCTTTCGAGTATGCTCACCCAAGCCCTTGGCTGTAGTGCTAGCCTGGTGTATCTGGTGCTCCAATCGGAACCCGTCCCTCACCTTTGCCGATACTATGCGAAGGCGCATATTTGCCCAGGTCCAGCAGAGGATGGGAAGTCCTTGACTTTTCAGGGCAAACCCATGCCCACCCCTGCATTGGCTGTCCAGACAGCTGCTACGGAAGCCACCGCACGTCTTCGTTTCTAGTTTTCGCAAGTAGCGGAGATGCGGGAGTTCCGCTACTTTCCCTCTGCGTCCGGCATAGGTTGCGAGTTCCCCAGTACAGTTGGAGATGCCTACCTGGCAATGGCTCGCCTGGTTCAGTTCATTACTGCCCAGGGACTGCTGCTCTCCGGCATTCTTGGAGAGTTTAAAGCCATTGACCGTGACACCACTCGAGTTGTTATGGAAGCATACCGTGAGGCCCGTCAAGCTGCATCCCAGGCCACCGGTTCCATGCTGCCAAACCCAGTACTACCCTCGCAGCCCGTGAACCCATATCGACCAGGCATCATTCACCCAAATTCCTTCTCCCGAGCTATTTGACGTCTTCGTCGTCAGGATGTGTTCCGTCAAGTTCCAGCCGCAGCTCAAGCAGTTGAGCCCCAACCTATAGAGGTGCCCGACGATGAAAACGGAAGTTGGCTCAGCCTACATCCCCCAGGAGAGCCCCAGCAAGAGTAGGCCCATTTGTGGCTCCGGCAATGAGTGAAGCCAGAAGATGCTGTGAGTATGTGTGTTGCCAAGGCTGTCTTTTCACCCTCGTCAAGGAATAGAACCCTGTAGTTTGGAGTGAGTAGTTGTTGTTAGCTGCCTAGTAAGGTTGCGTGTTGTTGTATGCTTGTACTGCTTGTAACTTGTGTGCTATTGTAACATTATGTATGCACGTTTGCTCTGGGGATTTGGTTCATCTGCCTCTCCATTCAGCAGAAATGCTTAACAGAGCCGGCAATGGTTTCTTAACAAGATTTTAGTCAGTAAAACACTTACACTTAATAACAATGGACTCTCCCGGAGTCCCTAATGAAATGCGAGCTGGTGTAGGTATATGTATCCCAGGAGTACATACACCCACTAGCATTAAAGCACCTTAGTGTAATCCGCTGGATGTGTTCTTTTTCCTTTGTATGTATTTTGCTCCTATATGCCTTCTGCATTTGCTTGCATATTGGTTTGAATAGATTGCACGTGTATCGTGTGAGCAATGTTTGCACACCAAGTTCATCCTCCTGAGTACAGTCACAGCAGTACTCGGGTAGAATGCAAAGCCGCATACCCATACCCATCTGTGCTTATTCCGTTTGCCAGTTTTCCGAACCAGCATTCTAGAAAACCAGCTCTACTCAATAGTTCCCCGGTCCCAAAATCTTTCTCCCAGAACCCAGCTGCAGTCCCGGAGAAACGCTGAGAATTTTATTGCAGCATAAACCGTTACAACCCCTCCAGTCTAAGATTTAAACCCCGATTCTACCTCAACACCCACTTATTGTGGATGTTCTTCGTCGAGGAGCTACCAACAGCGTTTTCCCCGCATTGGTAGAGCTCCGCTGACCACACCGCACTAGCCACAGACCCAGCGGCGCCTCTGTCACCGTCTTGCGTGACGCTAGACAGGCCGCCACCTCACCCCGCCGCATCACATGCTTATTCCGCCGGCCTGAGACGGCGGAGGAACCAGCGTGGATGATCACCAGCCACTCTGCCAGCATCGTTCTTGTCTCGACCCACCGCGACAGGACCCGCGTCGTCGCGAGCCCGCTCCAGCAGGATGAACTGCAGTAGGCAGAGCGACGAACCGATCAGAGTAGCCAGCAGCGCAGTGAGGAACCACCGTAGCCCCACCAGGAACACCACATCGCCGAAGGACCTCGGCTCGAGCTCGTCCAAGCCGAAGAGATGGAAGAGAGGCATGGTGTGAGTTGGACAGAGCCGCGTTGCTGCCATCTTTTATAGCCCGAGCCCGGTGTACGGTGAGCGAGGTCCAGGAGAACCGCGCATCGCTCGATCACCGGTGTCTAGGAGGCGAATCCGCGAGCAGTTCCAACCAGTGCTGGCCCACGATGGGAGTGCTCTCTACGTTGGCCTCGTGCACGCCGCACACTATCATCATGGGATGCTCTGGGCCCTAGGGGCTAGGCGCGTGCAGTGCCCAGCCGCACGCAGAACAGCGCGGGAGCGAGAGAGAGCCGTTGGCCGAAGGAAGAAGAAGGAGGCTACAAGTGGGCTCTGGGCCCACCTGTCAGCGAGAGCGAAAACTGTTCGTTGGGGTGCCCCTAGCATTTTTGGAAAAAGGAAATTTTCGCTTTTTCTAAAAATGTCAGGGCTACAAGAGCAACCCAGTGACCCCTGCCCGTAGTAGAGATCCAGCGTTATCCGTGTCCCGACCCGGGTGTACCAATTATTGGTACCCCAACTCGTTTGTTTCCAACCAGAGGGTTAAAACCTAACCCAGAGGTTTTTCCAGGAGGAGTAGTTGTTTGAGCTAACCCTAGGAATCTCGAGGACGAGATTCTCTTAAGGGGGGAAGGTTTGTAACACCACAAAAATCGGGTTATCGATTTGTATGCAGTTATTCCTTCTTAGCTCTTCTCTTTCTCTAGAATCTGGTAATGACCAGGTGAATCCAGGCAATCCTGAACCTCTCAAGACCTTTCTTGTGCTCTTGGTACTGGTCAGGACTCTGTCTGCACAACCGAAACTCCACCGAACCCTGGTTCCAAAATTTCGGAACTGGAATTCTGCCTTTGTGATTACAAAGGAACCCTCCTTTTCCTTGCCCTGTTGATCCTCCCAAAATTTCCAGAGACTCTCCTATATTCATAAATCCTAGGTGTGCAAAAATATTGCCAAGTTTTATGCAATATTTTTCATCTAGGATTAATTCCTTTTCCTGCCATTCTGAGGAATTAAATCCAGATGGATAGGCAGACATCTCTGAATTTCATGGAAATTGGTAGAGATGATCTATGTGCCTACCTCAAGCTGTGGTAAAAATATTGATCACAATTAAATAAGGAAAATTGCATTTTTCTTATTAAAGCCAATATGTCAATTTGGGGCCTTTCCAAAGGAACTACCATTTTGGTAGCTAGGAAAAATCCCAAATAATTTGTGGAACCTATCCTACCCAAATCTTCAACATTTCCATCAAAATCTCAAGTTCCACCATTCAAATTTTGAGCACAACATCAATTTGCAAATTCTGTCCAGATTTCCAATTTGCAAAGGAAGCGCTTGATTCCTTGATCTCCTTGGGCTGAAATTTTGCAGGGTAATTCATTATGGGATATTACTCTTGCAAACCAAAAACCAGCCCATTTCATTGTGCCAATCTCCCTCGGCAAATTATTTGGATTTCTGCTTAGGATACATCATTGTGAAGGAAGTACCTTCATAGATGATCAAATTGAGCTGAAACTTTTCCAGCTAGCTCTCATGTTCATATCATTGTTTTCCACAAAAATTCAGCTCATACAAACTAGCAAATCCCTCAGAACCATCATGTTTTGGTTTCTGTCCAGTTTGTAAGATTTCAAAGGGAGTGCTAGCTAGACCTGTCCATTTGTGATGAATTTTTGCCAAGATACTCACCCTAGTGAATGATCAACCTCAGCCAAGGATCGGCACCAGAGGAGCACTGTGGTGGCCACAGCACATGTCAAACACCTTGCTGCCAGCTGTCATTTGACCTAGGTGCAGTCACACCAGAGCTCCCTGTTCTTGGTTGAGGGATCAAGTCAGCTCAGTGATGGGTGTGGAACACCGTAGACATGGTTTGGCATCAAGTAGAGCGTGGCACTGCCGTGGCCACGCGGTGACCACTGGCAGAGCACGCCAAACCAGCGCCCTGTGCACTAGAGCCTTCGGGAGCTCATCTCTGGCAGGTCGTGGCTCGTCCAGGAGCGCCGGCGAGCTCCCTACTGCATGCGTGGATCATCTGGTCACCTCTCCCCCTCGTCCCCTAGCCCGTGGACGCCTCTGCTGACCTCGATGCTCCGCTGGAGTGCCGCCACCTCGTCGTGCGTCTCGAAGCCCCAGCCAGCGTCCAGAGCCCTCCCCTCAGCTATTTAAGGTGCCCCGAACCCCTCCTCCTCATCATCCATCCCCCAGCCCTCTCCCTCAAGCCCCGGAGCTTCCCTCCCCTTCCCATGGCCGGAACCCCACCGCTCGATCCCCCTCGGCCATCTTCGGCCTCGTAGCCATCCCTCCCCTCCCGTCCACGACCTCAGCAGCCCCTCGAGCCCTCAAAGCCGCCGCTGTCATCGGTTCAGCCGGGGACGCCTCGCCAGAGGGAATCCCCACTGGAGCCCCGCTGTGGACATGCTCGGTTAGTGGGGGTGACGCTGCCAGCCACTGTGGGAGGCGCCAAGACCACCGCTGGATGCGGCACAGGCCAGCGGTCCCGTTGCGCTCGTTGGCCGGCCCTCGGAAGCAGCCAAGCGATGGCAGCATCGTCGGCCACGGCGCCCTCCTCCGATGCTATCGCGAGGAAGGAGATGATCCAGGGGAGGAGAGAGAGGATGGATAGGACGGGCCCACCTGTAAGTGACTAACGGCCGGGCCCAGTCAGTTAAGTGGCAACGCATTCGTGAAAATACGCTTTCCAGTAGTCAAAATGCATTTAGCCACGGCCTCAGCAAAAAATGCGCTTTCACTACAGTGAAAGCGTAAACGCTGAAATACACCTTCGGCCTCAGCCCCGCCAGCCGAAGCAGTTATATAGCAAACGTTCACCCGTTAAAGACAGAAACAAATAGTTTTCTGTTTGTTTATCTGCTTAACGAACGAATGGCCATTTCTCCGCGACCGTAACTCCGATTGAGGTAAATCCAACGCCCATGTTTTCAGTTCGTCGAGCCCGGTTTGATGATGCCTTTTTCATAATATTATCACATGTTGAAAATACCACTTTTGCCCTTTCCCTAATATAGGCCTCTCCCAAGAGTGCCGTTTCCGACTAATCGTATCTGAAGAATCGCCGCACTGCTGTCCGATGTATTCCTCCACCCCAAGGCAAGCCAACCTCTTATCATGAGCTCCGGACTTGCATGATGACTTTGCTTGCACCCTGTGTGTATTGCAGTATATTTCAGATCATCTGTTAGTCCGCACTGGCATAGTCCTGTTATTTCATCTGTACCAGATGCTAGCGTTATTTACCATATAATATCATGAATTGCTTTCATGTCATATTTTCCCATGCTAGTAACAATACTTTTAATACCATTATCATGTTAGTGCTATGATTTGATCTCATGCCATGATTTTCAATACTGTTATGATTTTGCTATGCTATTGTTAAGTGATTGTTCCTGCTTATAAATGTTGATGTGATGGTATGTTGATGGAAATGTTAAATTGAACTTGTAAACTAAACCTCCTCCGTCATCGATGGGATCGAGTCATAGTGCCATCGAACCGAGCTTACCCATGCAGCCACATCTGCCGGAATGGGACGGCCTTGACTTGGTCTAATCTTGTGCTCTCTTATCGGTACCACCAAAGAGGGAAGGTTATGCGCGTGTGCTACCCTGATCAGGTAGGCGGCGATAACCTTGTGAGCCCAGTTGTTTGTTTAGCCCGTGGGTCCGCATTTGGGACAGTTTAGTTTAGCCATGATGGTGGCAGGTGTCAGGAGTGACACAGGGGCCACCCAGGACAGGACTCGGAAGGGGTATGATTGTCGGTGGTACGATAGAAGGGTCACAGGTTAGGCGAGTTTTGTTGGACGAATGTCCATGGTGTGGGTAAAGTGCGCAACCTTTGCAGAGTGTAAGAATCTATTCGAATAGCCGCATCCACGGTATTGGACACAGTTCATACTAGGTCACACTATTTGGTATTGGTCGATCTGGAGGACGAACCTGTTATTATAAACTTGTTAAAGAATCTGTTACTAAGTAAATGTGGTAACTTGGACTATGGGATAATTGTGAGAGTCACCATGTTGTTCTGACATGATCACGAGATGAGATCTCGATGAGTCATGAGTTATCCCAGAAGGGCAGTAAAACTGAATGATGTCACAACATATTACTTTAACACTTCACGGGAGGTAAGTATAGTGTAGGTTCCAGTTTGATTTTGGATACCATGTCTCATAGAAATAGCCATGCCATGACATATAGTTGATATGCCTGATCCATGTTATGCCATGCTTGATCCATGTTTTCCTGTTAATTCCATGCCATGTTTAGAATAAATTCTCATATAAGCATAGGGCTTGCTTCGTCATCTGCTTGTTTGGATGCTATGTATTTGGTTGTCTTGTGAGTACATTCAAAGTACTCACCTGGCCTTGCACACGGCCAGTTGCAGGAGAAGATCCGTCATGCTAGATCGTAACCCAGCCAGTCCTGTGAGTTGTGGAGCCCAGCCAGAGACGTCGTTGCCGCTGAACCAAGACCTCCGCTGCCATTTAGTTAAGCCTTGGAGCCATGTAATATTGTTGTAAGCAACAGTGTTGTAATACACCATTTTATATAATAAAGCCATTTTTGTGCCTGGAATTGCTGTATCATGTCTCAGACATGCGCCAGGTCTTATCCTGGGACTGGCGTGCGTCGGCCCTCTATCGGGGTGCGACAAGTATGAACAGCAGCCACTAGAGCTGCCTCTGGGTCAAGAATAGCCAAGTCTTCCTCTGTTGGCAACTTGACAGGCGGGTTATGCAAAACGTCCAGAAAAACATTGGGCGGCACCGGCTTCCGCTGAGAACCTGTCATGGCATTCTCACGGCAGATGCCATGAGATGGCTAAAAAGGTGGGGCTATGTGAGGACGCCGTGGGTTCCAGAGGCGAGGTTGGCACGCGCAAGTGTGAAACACGAGACGTACCCAGGTTCGGGGCCCTCCGGGGAGGTAACACCCCTAGTCCTGCCGAATGGAGTATGGATGCACGAGGGCTACAGGGTTGCTCCTGGAGCTGTTTGGGCGGAGGAGGAAGAAGGGGCTAGGCCGCCGTCCTGCCTCTCCTGCGAGTATGTGTGCGTGTGTGGAGAACAATGTGAACCAGAGGGACCGCCCCCCCTCTGCATGGAGGCCTCCTGGGAGGTCTTATAGCTCGACCCCCAAGGTTACATTGGTAAAGATACATGAGCGTGGGGCCCTGGTGTCATCGTCTGGGAGCCGGCGGTGGGGGCCACCGGGTCACCGGGTCCGCCGAGTCCACCCGGTGCGCCGGGTCCGCTGGGTCCGCCGGGTGCGGGCCGTGCCGGGGCCGCCGGGCACGGGTCCGGTCGGCTGCGCAGCACTGTGGCATGTCTTGTCTTGGGTCACAGGGCGGCTGGCACCGCCCAGCTACAGGATTGCGCCGCCCGCACCCCGCCCTTCCCGGGCGGGGGCGCAGGGTGCGCTGTAGCCGCGCCCGCCGGGGCCGGCACAAAGGAGGGAGTGCCGTAGCCACGCGTACCTCGTCATGAAGGATTGCCCTCTCGTGGCCAGCCGGCATGGGCCAGCCGGCTGATCCGGGTCGCCGTGCCGAGCCGGCTCGCGCTGGGGAGCCGGCGAGCAGGCTAGCCGGATTGAGGAGCTTGGCCTGCTCCGATATTTTAAAAAGGGGTTCGGGCTCCGTTGCCTACCCGGGGGTCATCTCCCCAACAGTAGTCCTCGAAGCTATGAAGGCTCGCCGGCTCCAAACAGGGGGGCCTTCGCAGCTTACCCCCCTAAGGAGTCGGTTTGCTGGTGAAGTGCAGGAGTCTGGCCGGGCGGCACCGTCCACCCGCATGCCGGCAATGTGGCAGCGGACTCTAGGAACACCCGCTGGGTGCCGGCTTCCGGAAACCGGATCGCGGCACCTCGGCCGGGGCGGGAAACGGAAACGTCCGCCGGTCGAGTCTTGTATCACACGACTCGCGCCCGCCGCTGCTTGACGGGCCGCCACGTGCCGTTTCGCGGTGGGCGAGGCCTGCCAGGGCACGCGCATGATGGGACGTGACGGCGGACCGGGCCCCACCACGCCGCGCCCTCGGCCCGCGCGTGGGGGATTTATTGTGGCGACCCTTGGCGGTTGCGCTTCCCCGCGCAATTAATGCGCGCGGGGAACGTGCCCGCACAGTGCGGGGGAGTGGGGATCATGGGCGCAGACGATCCCACTCCCCCACGTTCTTCCGTGGTTATAAATGAGCGGGAGGGAGCGCAATGGAAATGCTCACGCGCACACTCCCGCCCCTCGCTCTTCCTCTCTTCTTCTCCGCCATGCCCGGGCGAAGTGCTGCCGCCGCACGCCTTGCTCACGCCCGCCGCTTCGCACCGCGACCGGAGTCCCACAGCGCGCAGCTCTTCCCCTCCTCCTCTTCTCCATTGCCGCACCTTCACGCCCGAAGAGCCCTCCAATGGCGCTGCCGAAAGGCTCTTGGGAGGGCTCCATCACGACCGAGGCGGATATCCGGTATCTCCGCCGCACGAAGCGGCTGCCGCCGGCAGAGGCGCTGGCCGCGCGCGCGCCCGGCTCGGAGAGGGTGCCGCGGCCACGGGAGGGCGAGCACGTCGTCTTCTACTCGCATTTCGAGTGCGAGCTCAGCCTCCCCGCGAGCCTCTTCTTCCGCGGCTTCCTCGACTTCTTCGGGTTGCAGCCGCACCACCTCGGCGCCAATGCCGTGCTGCAGGTCGCGGGCTTCGCCACGCTCTGCGAGGGCTACCTCGGCATGCTGCCGAATGTAGACCTGTGGGCGAAGATGTTCTTCCTGAAGCAGCAGGGGGCATCGGTCGGCGTCATGTCCAACTGCGGGGTAGCGGTGGTCACCAGCCGGCCGAACGGGCCATTTCCCAAGCTGCCGCTCGAGGACTCAGCCAAAAAGTGGCAGGCAACGTTCTTCTACGTTCGGAACGCCGACCCGGCGGTGGACGTCATCAACCTCCCGCCCTTCGTCGATGCGCCTCCGCTCGAGAAGCCGAATTGGGGCTACTGCCCCAAGAAGCCGCCGCAGGAGCTCCTGAACATCTGCCGTCGGGTCGGGGAGATGACGGATCGGGAGGGGCTGGTGCCGGCTGATCTCATCGCGGCCTTCATCGCCCGCCGGGTGCTGCCGCTGCAGCGCCGAGCGCACATGATCGGCGACATGAGCGGCCGGCACGACCCGACCCGGATGTCGACCAAGGAGCTGGGGCCGACCGGGATCGCCCAGCGGGTGAACTTCATCTCGAAGGCCGGGTTGAAGGAGGAGGGGTGGAGCTTCGGGAAGGAGCCCTATCACCGGGGGAACCCGGCGCCGGTGGTAAGTCCCTGGTCTTTATTCTTTGTCGCCTCATCACTATTCCTATGCCCTGACGTGACGGGAGGGCCGCAGTTATTCGCCAGCCAGCAGAACCACGATGGGCCGAATCGCCAGGTTCTGCCGGCCGACTTGCCCGAGTCGGATGCGGAGGAGGCCGGCGCCAAGGCGGAGGAGAGGGCGGTCGAAGCGCGCCTGGCTGACGCCATGGCCGGCGGGTCGCGGCATGCGGGTAAGTCTCCGCCTTCGGGTCTTCTGCGCGACTGGCTGGATGACGACGAGGAGGACCTGGCCGGTGCCCGCGGTGCAGCGCCCTCGGCTAGGGAGGACGCCAGCATCGACCCCCCAAGACAGCCGCGGAAGACGGCCGGCGCTGGACCGGCTCGCGCGGCGGCGTCCGGCAGCCGGCCGCATGGGAAGGAGGCGGTCGAGCCGAGGCCGGCCGCAAAGCGCCCGGCGGCGGCGGGGCCGGCGCGCGAGAGGGGCGCCATCAAGAAGAAGCGCCGGCTCGCCCCGTCCGTGGGCCCAAGGCGGGATCTCCCGAAGGTCATTGGGTAAGTGCCTCTTGATGTCTTCTGATTTCTTGCTTGTTTCTTGTTCGTGCCTCTATCGTTATAAACTTGGTGTGTACAGGTCCGCCCTTGACCTGGCGGTGGTGGCAATGGAGGCCGCGGCGGGCGAGGCCGTCTGGAGGAAAACCCGGAGCAGCGCCGTCGACCGCGAGCCGGGCCGCACCGCGGAGGAGGACATCGCGGCCCACCAGTCCGGCCAGGATCTTGACGCGGCGCAGCGCGCTGCTTGGCGGGATAAGGTGGAGGCTGAAAAGGAGATGGCGGAGGCCTCGGCCCGGGCATGGGAGAGGGCCTCTGCGAAGCGGACCAGGACCGCCGCGGACCCGGCTTGGCCGGAGATGGAGAGGGGCGCGACGCCGGATGCCACGATCATCGAGCCGCAGCCGGAGGGGGCGGGCGAGCCGGTAGGGCAGACGGAGCCGGCCGACGGCGAGTCAGACGTCAACGAGAACATCATCGTGGACACGCCGCCCTGGGCTGACTCGGCAGGAGGAGGCGAGGATGGCGAAGGGGGGCACGAGGCGGACTTCGCACCGTCCGGCCAAGCGCAGCCGACGCCGGCCCCGGAGGTCGCGACCGAGGACGCGGGTACCTTGGTGGTCGTTCCACCCCAAGCCGCTACGACCTCCGAGCGGCCGGGCGGAAGCGGATCCGGCGCCGGGACCGCGTTGGGTTCCGCGATGCAGCAGCCGTGGGCAAACGCCGGTGAGCCTGTGGTCGGGCCGCGCACCCGGGAGGATGAGGCGGCGGATGCCCTGCGCTTGCAGCTTCGCGGGCGGGGCGAGCGCCTGCAGGCCTTCGTCCGGGAAGATCAGGAGTGGGCGCGGAAGCTGGAGCAGGCGGTGGCGGTGAGTTTTTACCTTCTGCTTGTCTTGGCCATTGAATCAGTGGGGGCGCGATAGTGCACCCACTGGGTGTAGCCCCCGAGACCCGGGCCGGCTACGGAGCTGCCGGGTTGGGTCTTTATGTGCGTTTTTTGCACTCTTCTAACTTTTGTCTTTGCGCAGCATCTGTACGACCTGCGGGCCAGTGCGTACAACCGGCATCTGGAGCGGTTCCGCGAGGCCAAGGCCCAGCTTGTCGTCAAAGAAGAGGAGCTGCGCCCGGCCCGAGGTACGACTTGCATGCCTTCAGTGGGGGCGCGCCAGCGCACCCACTGGGTGTAGCCCCCGAGGTTCGGGCCGGACTGCGGAGCAGCTGGGTCGAATCTTTGAAGCTTGTCTTTTTCTTCTTTTCCTTGCTTCCGGTGTCTGACCGGGAATCTCGTCATGCAGCCGCCGCGGCCGAGTTGCCGGGTCTCCGAGGCCGGCTTGCCGAAGCCGGCCTACAGCGTGATCTTGCCGCCGCCGACCGCGATTGGCTCCGGGCCGAGGTGGACCGGCTGGTGGCCGAGAAGGCCAAGACGGAGGATGCCCACCAAGCGGAGCTGGGCCGGCTGGCGGAAGAGCACGGCAAGGCGGCCGAGGAGCTGGCGAACGCCGGCCGGAGGGTTGCCCAGCTCGAGAAAGATCTCGAGGCCCAGGCCCGCGCGTCGGCCCTGCGGGAGAATGGGATGCTGGGCGAGGCGCTGCACCTCGATGAGGCCTTCACCCGTGAGTGCTATCTTTTCTTTGGTCCGGCTGGCCTAGCCGGCAAGTTGTTTACTTTCGGCTGACATGTTTCCTTCCTTGGCCAGGAGTCTTCCCAGAGATGCAGGAGGCGGCCGATGCGGCCGTGCACGCCCACCGGGCGGACCAGCGAGCGGCAGGGGCGGAGATCGATGCCTACGCCGCATGGACCCTCTCGGAGATCGTCCTCACCAGTGAGGCCCGTCTTGGGGCCGTGGAGGGGCACATGCGCCGTCTGTTCGAGGCCGGGGTCAGCATGGCGAGCAGCCTCTGGCCGGGCGTGGTGGTGCCGAAGAGCGTCACCCGGCTGGCGCGGTGGCTGGAGGCCGGCATGGAGCGACTCGGCGCGTGGAGGGCCTCCGCGGCCCACGCCGGAGCAGAGACGGCGCTGCGCTTCGTCGTGTCTTGGTATCCGGGCATGGACCTCGACCGCCTGGCGGTGCAGTGGGCCGACGCAGAGGATGACTTGGCGGCGCGGGCGCAGCGGATCGCCGGGCGGGCCAGCTACCTAGCCACGTTCGCCCCGCATGACGAGTTCGTCCTGGAGCGGACGGAAGACGGCGAGGAGCTCCCTGCCGACGAGTTCGGCCTGCTGCTCAACGACCCGGACGGCAGCTCAGCCGAGACGGGGGTCTACGCCGACGACGAGGCCGACCCGGACGACGCCGCCACAACCGAGAGGCCGGAGTGCTCTAGGCCCGACCCGGCGGCCGCGTCCACTTCAGCCGAGCCGACGCCGACCGGAGCCGACGCGGGTGCCGCTTAGGTCTTTTTCCTCTTTATCTTCATTCTTCCTGTACTTGAACTCAGTTAGGTAGCAGGTCCACCCACTGGGGGTGTAGTTTCATGTAATGAACTTGTGGCCGCGGGCCCTTGCTGTTTATAAATTTTGCATGTGATTTCGCTTTTGCTTGTTCGGCCATGGGACTTTTCTTGTCCGTCTTTTCTTTGGACTTCCTTCCCGCTAGCCGAACAGCCGGGTGGCGGCTGTGGCTAGGACGGGGATTCGGCTTTGAGAAGGGACGTACAATACTTAGGCTTTTTCAGATGTTGAGCGCGAGCGAAACACCCACTGGGCCGGCTGGCGGCAGGCAGTGAAGCCGGCTGGCGCGGAGCCGGTCGTGCGGCGAATTAGTGAGAAAGGGTGGGTTGGGCCGGGTTGGCCGAGTCGGACTCTCTTCCTTAGCCGTTCTTGCGTGACGACGCTTCCGGCCTTTGGCTCTTGTCGGCCGGACAGCCGGGAGCCGGTCTGTGGCTTGGGGCGAAGAGAGGGCTTTGGCGGCTCGCACGCTTCGAAATGGACACAGGAAAATGGTGAGGCGCGGTCTAGCCGGCTAGCCCCCGAGCCCCCAAGTCGAACGCGCCGACTCGGCGGGAAAATTGAAAACGGGGAAGTGCATAGACACAAAGCTTGGTAAAGACAGAAAAGGCAGCCCCCGAGTGTCGTGCGGGGGGACTTGCTGCTTTCATTAAACCCAAAAGGTAGTGATACATACGTGCATGCGTTCAACTGTAAAACAGACGGAGGAGCTCCACGTTCCAGGTCCGGCTGGACTCCTCGCCGGCTGCGTCTCTCTTGCGCTTGTTCGGCTTCTGCGCGTCAATGAGGTAGTATGCGTTCCGATCGCAGAGAGCTTTGCTGATGATGAAGGGGCCCTCCCAAGGAAAGACCAGCTTGTGCTGGCCGGCTGTCCGCTGGACGAGCCGGAGCACGAGGTCGCCCTCGCGGAACGTGAGGGGTTTGATCTTCTTGCTATGGTAGTGGCGCAGGCCTTGTTGGTAGATGGCTGACCGGCTGAGGGCCAGGAGGCGCGCCTCCTCGAGCAGGTCGACGCCGTCTTCGCGTGCCTCCTTTGCCTCGGCTTCTGTGTACCTGGTCATCCGGGGCGAGTCGAACTCGACGTCGGTTGGAATAATTGCTTCGGCTCCATAGACGAGGAAGAACGGGGTGAACCCGGTTGAGCGGTTGGGTGTCGTCCGGAGACTCCAGAGGACGGCCGACAGCTCATCGAGCCAGCTGCCGGGTGAGCGCACAAGCGGCTCGACAAGTCGCGGCTTGATGCCGGCTAGGATGAGGCCGTTTGACCGCTCAACCTGGCCGTTCGACTGGGGATGTGCAACGGAGGCCAAGTCGAGCCGGATGCAGGATGCGGAGCAGTAGTGGGCCAGCGCGCCCTTGGCGAAGTTGGTGCCGTTGTCCGTGATGATGCTGTGGGGAACACCGTAGCGAACCGCGATATCCTTGATGAACCGGACGGCCATGGGCCCGTCGAGCTTCTTGATCGGCCTTGCCTCGATCCACTTGGTGAACTTGTCGACGGCGACTAGCAAATGCGTCATGCCGCCTCGGGCGGTCTTGAAGGGCCCCACCATGTCGAGCCCCCAGACGGCAAAAGGCCACGTGATTGGGATGGTTTGGAGGGCTGTGGCCGGCTGGTGGCTGCGCTTGCTGAAGCATTGGCAGCCCTCGCATTTGAGGACCAGCCGCTCGGCGTCTTGCAGGGCCGTGGGCCAGTAGAAACCATGGCAAAAAGCCTTGGCCACCAGGGACCTCGAGGCGGCGTGGTGTCCGCACTCGCCCTGGTGGATGTCGAGGAGGATCTCGATCCCTTTGTCCTGCTCGACGCAGCGTGGAACACGCCTGTCGTGCTGCGCTTGACGAGCTCGTGGTTGGTGATGTTTTAGGCGGACGCCCGCCGCTGCACTTGCCGGGCTTCGGTCTCGTCTCTGGGAAGGTCGCCGTCTTCCAAGAAGGCGAGGATCGGCCGAGCCCAGGACGGTGCCTTCACCACTGAGAGGATGGCCACTGGGACGGGATCCGAGACGGCAGCCCCCGAGCCGGAGCCGGCAGTCCCCGAGCTGGAGGCGGCAGTCCCCGAGTCGGAGCCGGCAGCCCCCGAGCAGGAGCCGGCAGCCCCCGAGCCGGAGCCGGCAGTCCCCGAGCTTGGGCCGGGAACTCCAGGGTTGGGTGGGGGCGCGTCGGGGTCATCCGGGACGAAGATGGATCCCGACTCGGGAGACGGCTTGATGGACGGCTTCCGAAGGTGCTCGAGGGAGATGCCGGATGGGATTGCTTGCTGGGTAGAGCCTACTTTAGCCAGTGCGTCAGCTGCTTCATTGTCCGCGCGGGGGACGTGGAGGAACTCGCAACCGTCGAACCCGCCGGAAAGCTGCTGGACCAGGAAGCGGTAGCTGGCCATGTTGGCGTCTCTGGCGTCCCAGTCGCCGGAAACTTGCTGCACCACTAGGTCCGAGTCGTCGTAGCAGAGGATGCGCCGGATGCCGATCTCCCTGGGCAGCCGGAGGCCGTGCACGAGAGCTTCGTACTCGGCAACGTTGTTGGAGGAGGAGAAATGGATCTGCAGCACGTACCGCAGTCGGTTGTTCTTGGGGGAAGACAACACGATGCCGGCTCCCAAGCCATTGCGCATCTTGGAGCCGTCGAAGTGCATGCGCCAGTGAGTCGACTTGGGCGCCGGTGGCAGGAACTGGGTCTCTGTCCAGTCGACGAGGAAGTCGGCCAGCGCCTGGGACTTGATGGTGGTGCGAGGCTCGTAGAGGATCGTGTGGCCAGCTAGCTCGATGGCCCACTTGGCCACCCGGCCAGAGGCATCCCGGCAGCCCATGATCTCGCCGATGGGGTCCGTGCTCACCACGGTAATGGTATGCTCCTGGAAATACTGCCTCAACTTCTTGGCGGCAAAGTACACGCCGTAGCACATCTTCTGGTAGTGGGGGTAGTTCTGCTTGGAGGCGGAGAGCACCTAGCTCAGGAAGTACACTGGACGCTGGACCGGCTGCACCTTGCCCTCCTCAGGGCACTCGACTACCAGCACCGTGTTGACCGCCCAGGAGGTGGCGGCGATGTACAGCAAGAGTGGCTCCTTCTCAGCCGGCGCGGCCAGGACGGGTGCGGTGGATAGCATGCGCTTGAGGTCGTGGAAAGCTTCGTCCGCCTGGTCGCTCCACTCGAACGCCATCGTCTTCTTCATCAGCTGATACAGGGGCAGGGACCTCTCCCCCAGCCGGCTGACGAACCGGCTGAGGGAGGCCAAGCAGCCGGTGAACTTCTCAACGTCGCGCAGCCGAGCCGGCTTGTGCATGCGCTCGATCGCCTTGATCTTTTCCGGGTTGGCCTCAATGCCGCGCTCCGAGATGAGGAAACCAAGGAGTTGGCCAGCCGGCAAGCCAAAAACGCATTTCTCCGGGTTGAGCTTGATCTGGTACCGGCGCAAGTTGGTGAAGGTCTCCTTGAGGTCGGCTAGGAGCGTGAGGTGCTGCTTGGTCTTCACCACGATGTCGTCGACGTAGACGTGCACATTTCTGCCGATCTGGGGCAGCAGGCATTTCTGCATGCAGCGCTGGAAGGTGGCGCCGGCATTGTTCAAGCCGAACAACATGGTGATGTAGCAAAACGCCCCAAAGGGCGTGATGAAGGACGTCTTGAGGGCGTCGGCCGGGTCTAGCTTGATCTGGTGGTAGACGGAGTAGGCGTCCAGATAGGACAGGAGCTCGCAGCCGGCTGTGGAGTCGATGACTTGGTCGATCCGGGGCAGAGCGAACGGATCTTTGGGGCAGGCCTTGTTCAGGCTGGTGTAATCGATGCACATGCGCCAGGAACCATTCTTCTTCAGGACGAGGACTGGATTGGCTAGCCACTCGGGGTGGAATACTTCCATGATGAAGCCGGCTGCGAGCAGCCGGGCAATCTCTTCACCAATGGTTCTTCGCTTCTCCTCGAAGAAGCAGCGTAGCGGCTGTCGGACAGGCTTGGCGTCCTTGCGGACGTGAAGTTTGTGCTCGGCGAATTCCCTCGGGACACCCGGCATGTCTTTGGGAGACCATGCGAAGATGTCCTGATTCTCACGGAGGAAGTCGACGAGCTCGCCTTCCTATTTGCTGTCAAGGCGGGTGCCCACGACAACGTACTTGCTGGAACTTGGGTCGGCCGGGTTGAGCGGGACCCTCTTCGTGTCTTTTGTCGGCTGGAAGGAGGCCTCGTTGTCGGCCGACTTGGGCGGAGTCGGCACGGCCGGCTGCGCGCCAGCCAGCGCCACGATCCGGTTGAGCTGGCGCCTCTCCTCGGCAATGACCAGTGACTCGGCCAGCTGAGAGCCGGCTTTGGCGCACTCGAGGGATTTCTTGTAGTCGCCGACGACGGTGATGAGGCCCTTGGGACCCGGTATCTTCAACTTCAGGTAGGCATAGTGGGGGACCGCCATGAATTTGGCCATCGCAGGCCGGCCCAGCAGCGCGTGGTAGGGGCTGGCCAGGTCAACCACCTCGAACCAGATCGGCTCGCGGCAAAAATGGCTGCTGGAGCCGAATAGGACGTCAAGCCGGATCCAGCCGATCGGAGAGCAGGAAAGACCCGGCACGATGCCGTGGAACACCGTCCGGGTCGGCTCCAGTTGCCGCGCCTCGATGCCGAGCTTGGTCATGGTGTCGCGGTACAGGATGTTGATGCTGCTGCGGCCATCGATCAGCACCCGCGAGAAACGGCAGGTGCGCTTCTCGGAGACAAAGGTGGGGTCGAGCACCAGAGCGTAGCCACCCGGCGTGGGCATGACGGCCGGGTGGTCCTCCCGGGTCCAGCTGACCGGCCGGTCGGACCAATGCATGTACTGGGGAACCGGGGGGGACGACAGCGTTCACCTCGGCCTGGTGCTTGCACTTGGCGTGTTTGTCATCGCCCTCGCTGGTGAAGACGACGTAGGATGCGTCCGGGCGCGGGAAAGCGTTGTCGGCGAGGGTGCCGGGTGGCGGCGGGGGCGGGGGATGCGGCGGCTGCTGCGGGCCGGCTTCGGGTGGCGGGGGTGGAAGGTTGCCCTTCAACAGGCGCTGGGTGAAGCTGCACTGCCGGAGCGTGTGCGTTGACGGCTTCGCGCCGCTGTGGTTCTTGCAGGGGGCATCGAGCATCTGTTCGAAGGACAGCTTGGGCTGCCAGGCGGCCTTGCCAGTGCGCGGGCGCTGGCTGGAGCCTTGTTCGGCCGGCTGCTCCCCTTCCACCGTGGCGACCTGCCGGTTGTCGTAGCGGGGCGCCTGCTGGTCGTTCATGCGCTTGCCGTTGTTGTTGTTGTTGTTGTTGTTGTTGTTGTTGTTGTTGTCTTGCCGGCGCTGGTTGTTATCGCCAGCCGGCTTGGGGGGAGCCGGCTGGGCCGGGAGGAGCTTGCCGTCTGCGTCGATCGTGACCTTCACATTCATCGCGGAGTCGGCCATAGCATACTTGTCCGCCACGGCCATGAGCTCCACCAAGGTGTCCGGCTCGTCGCACACCAGCCGGTGCTTGACTAGAGTGCCGTCTAGGCATCCGTCGATGAAGTACTGGATGGCCTGGACCTCGTGGACCCCCTCGCAGGAGTTGCGTAGCTCCGTCCACCGCGTGTGGAAGTCGCGAAGGGGCTCGCCTGGCTTCTACATGCACATGGAGAGCTAGCGAGGCTTGCCGGGGCGCTTGTAGGTGCTGGTGAAGTTGCGGATAAACGCGTCTTCGAAATCCAGCCAGGAGTTCACGCTGCCGGCTCGAAGGCTGTTAAGCCACGTCCGGGCCGAGCCGAGCAGCATGAGGGGGACGTATCGTACGGCCACGCGCCGGTTGCCGCCGGCTATGCCGACAGCCATGGTGTAGTCACTCAGCCAGTCCTCCGGCTTGGTGACGCCGTTGTACTTG
The DNA here is from genome assembly GCA_039707655.1 of Elymus sibiricus. Lineage (NCBI taxonomy): Eukaryota > Viridiplantae > Streptophyta > Magnoliopsida > Poales > Poaceae > Elymus > Elymus sibiricus. The sequence goes on along the minus strand of CM077674.1, from coordinate 119,228,561 downwards.
GGGGAGTCACGGGGCAGCGAGAAACCTTTGGGGAAGGGCTCCTCGCGAATGCGAGGGCCAAAGCACGTCGGGCCGACAGAGCTCTCCTCCTCCAGGGCCGTGGAGCGCGCCAGCCGGTCGAGGCGGTGACGGGCGTCGCTTTCATCGTAGGGCTCGAGGGGACCGAGCCGGTCAGCCACGGGACCGCGTGGCCCGATCCGGTCCGCCACGGGACCGCGGGGTGCAGGGGCTTCCGGGGCCGGCTCGGGCCGCCGAGCCGGCCGCACGGGGGGCTCCGGCGGCTGAACCCGGCCGTTGCCAGCCGTCTCGTCAGCAATGCCGTCTCCAGTGGTTGCGGCACGATTGTGCCGGCTCCGACCGGTCCGGTGCCGGCCAGAGCGGCTCACGCTAGTGGCGTGGGAGGACGTCTGCTGCGCGTCCCGGAGGGCCCTCTCCGGGTTCCTGGTTTTTCCTGAGGCGGAGGCGGATGGCTGGACCGGGTCGAAGTGCTTCTGCTGCTCGTTCGCCGGGGTGATGAGATCGCGGATGCATGCAGCAGCTACTCGCCCTCCAGGAATTCGAGATCCGCCATGGCCGCCTGCGCCGCGCGCATGTTCTTGATGGGGGTGTCGTACACGGGCCGGCCTGCACCTAGCGCACGGCCGATCGCGCCCCCACGGATCCGTACCTCCGCGACCCGGCTGGGCTCGGCGGCGTCCAGCGTGAAGCCGTGGGCGCTGTCGTACTCTCGCTGGGCGGACTCCAGCCGGCACCGCGTTGCCGCGAGCTCCGTGGCCTCGACCAGCAGATGTTGACGGTCTTCGTTGAGCTGAGCCGTTGCGGCCGCCGTGTCGGCGTCGGGCGGAGTGGGTCGGCCCGGGGTGGCGGGGCCGTAGCCGCGGCAGCGGCAGCCGCGGCGGCCTTCTCCTTGCCGTGCGAGGAGCCGGAGCTGGTGCCGATGGTCAGCACCTCCGCGCGGGCGTAGAGGGACGCGACGTCCTTGGAGACGGCGCAGCCAACGGGGATGGGGGAGTCGGCGAAGCTGTGTACCTCGCTGGGGTACTCGTTGGGGATGAGCGCAACAAAGACACACAGTGCGCCAAAAGGAACGACGAGGCAGCCTGCGGGGCAGGCGGCGTCCGCGCCCGGTGCAGCGTCGGAGCCGGCCGGGTTGGCCGTTCGAGGTGCGCGGACCAAACCGTGCACGATGCGCTCACGGGAGCTGGTGAAGGGCCTCGTCTGGAACTTGACTCCGGCCGGCGCCACGAGCGGCCCCACGGCGGGCACCAACTGTCGTGGCATTCTCACGGCAGATGCCATGAGATGGCTAAAAAGGTGGGGCTACGTGAGGACGCCGGTGGGTTCCAGAGGCGAGGTTGGCACGCGCAAGTGTGAAACACGAGACGTACCCAGGTTCGGGGCCCTCAGGAGAGGTAACACCCCTAGTCCTGCCGAATGGAGTATGGATGCACGAGGGCTACAGGGTTGCTCCTGGAGCTGTTTGGGCGGAGGAGGAAGAAGGGGCTAGGCCGCCGTCCTGCCTCTCCTCCGAGTATGTGTGCGTGGGTGGAGAACAATGCAAACCAGAGGGACCGCCCCCCCTCTGCAGAGGCCTCCTGGGAGGTCTTATAGCTCGACCCCCAGGGTTACATTGGTAAAGATATATGAGCGTGGGGCCCTGGTGTCATCGTCTGGGAGCCGGCGGTGGGGGCCGCCGGGTCGCCGGGCCCTCCGGGTCCGCTGGGTGCGGGCCGTGCCGGGGCCACCGGGCACGGGTCCGGTCGGCTGCGCGGCACTGTGGCATGTCTTGTCTTGGGTCACAGGGTGGCTGGCGCCACCCAGCTATAGGATTGCGCCACCCGCACCCTGCCCGCCTCGGGCGGGGGCGTAGGGTGCGCTCTAGCCGCGCCCGCCGGGGACGGCGCGAAGGAGGGAGTGTCGTAGCCACGCCTGCCTCGTCGTGAAGGATTGTCCTCTCGTGGCCAGCCAACATGGGCCAGCCGGTTGATCCGGGTCGCCGTGCCAAGCCGGCCTGCGCTGGGGAGACGGCGAGCAGGCTAGCCGGATTGAGGAGCTTGGCCTGCTCCGATATTTTAAAAAGGGGTCCGGGCTTCGTTGCCTACCCGGGGGTCATCCCCCCGACAGAACCCAAGCAAGAGAGTGCATCTGCTGCCTCGTTCTGCCAGCGATCAATGTGATCAAGTTTATAACACTTAAAGTGTCTAGCAATATTAGTGACCGCGTGCCTATAAGCCGCCATAAGGGGATCCTTGGAGTCCCATGTGCCAGAAACCTGTTGAGCCACCAAATCTGAGTCGCCCAAGCACCTAACCCGGCTCAAGTTCATCTCCTTGGCCATTCGGTGCCCATGAAGCAATGCCTCATATTCTGCTGCATTATTAGTACAGGGGAACATAAGCCTTAAAACATAACAGAACTTATCTCCTCACGAGGAAGTTATCACAACTCCAGCCCCCAAGCCTTCGAGCTGCCTTGAGCCGTCGAAGTGTATGGACCAATACGTCGTGTCTGGCTTCTCTTCGGGAGCCTGTAACTCTGTCCAATCATTGATGAAATCCACCAAAGCCTGAGATTTGATTGCACTGTGAGGCACATATTTGAGATGATGTGGACCAAGCTCGATAGCCCACTTAGCAACCCGGCCCGTGGCTTCCTGGTTCTGGATTATGTCTCCAAGAGGTGCTGAACTGACCACAGTGATTGGATGCTCGTGGAAGTAATGCTTCAGCTTGCGACTTGCCATGAATACTCCATATAGCAGCTTCTGCCAGTGCGGATACCGCTACTTGGACTCTGTTAATACTTCACTGATATAATACACAGGGCACTGAACTGGGTATTCCTTGCCTTCCTCCTTGCGCTCCATAAAAACTGCAACGCTTACAGCCTTGTTGTTAGCGGCAATATATAACAGCATAGGTTCCTTCTCATGAGGGGCGGCAAGGATGGGTGGCTCAGACAACTATTTATTGAGGGCCTCAAAAGCCTGAGCTGCAGCATCACTCCAAACAAAGTCGTCTGATTTCCCAAGCAGTTGATACAGCGGAATTGCCTTCTCCCCAAGCCGGCTGATGAACCGGCTCAACGCCGCAACCCGCCCAGCCAGCTTCTGCACATCATTAAGATTTGCCGGCTTAGCCAGGGTCATGATTGCTTTGATCTTTTCTGGGTTGGCTTCAATGCCACGCTCAGAAACTAGAAATCCCAGTAGCTTTCCTGTAGGGACACCAAAAACACACTTCTCCGGGTTGAGCTTCATCTGGTAGACACAGAGATTGTCAAATGTCTCCTTGAGATCCTCCAACAAGGTTTCTTTCTTGCGGGATTTAACCACAATGTCATCAACATATGCGTGGACGTTCCGCCCAATCTGCTTGTGAAAACAACTTTGGACACAACGCTGATAAGTCACATGTGCACACTTCAGACCGAACGGCATGGTCGTATAACAGAAAGCTCCAAAGGGCATGATGAAAGCCGTCTTTTCCTAGTCCTCCTGCTTCATCTTGATCTGATATAACCAGAGTAAGCATCCAGAAAGCATAGACACTCACAACCCGCCATAGCATCAATGATCTGGTCAATATGGGGCAAGGCAAAGGGGTCACAAGGACAAGCCTTATTTAGGTCTGTATAATGAACACACATCCGCCAAGTCCCGTTTTTCTTCAGAACAAGTATCGGGTTGGCTAGCCACTCAGGATGGAAGACTTCAACAATGAACCCAGCAGCTAGGAGCTGGGCTACTTCTTCACCAATAGCTTTCCGCCTCTCTTCATTGAAACGATGGAGATACTGGCGAACGGGTTTAAACTTGGGATCCACATTAAGGCAGTGCTCAGCAAGTTCTCTCGGTACACCTGGCATGTCAGAAGGTTTCCATGCAAAAATGTCCCGATTCTCATGGATGAACTCGATGAGCGTGCTTTCCTATTTAGGATCCATATTTGCCCCGATGGTGAACTGCTCGGAAGAATTACCGGGGGTGAAGTCAACTTGCTTGGTGTCTCTTGCCGACTTGAATTTAAGCAGAGGATCAGACTCTATCGTTGGCTTCCTCAGAGAAGTCCTGTCAGCTGGGTCAACATTGTCCGTGTAATACTTCAGTTCCTCCGCCGCGCAAGCCAACTCAGCATATGCTGCATCTCCTTCCTCACACTCGAGCGCAAGTTTCCAATTGCCTTCAACTATGATAGTTCCCCTCGGCCCTGGCATCTTTAACTTTAGATAAATGTAGCACGGCCGCGCCATGAACCGTGCATAAGCCGGCCTCCCAAACAGAGCGTGGTATGGACTTTTTAGTTTGCCACCTCAAAGGACAGGAACTCAGAACGATAATTATCCTCCGAGCCAAAGGCCACCTCAAGGGATATTCTTCCCATGGGATAAGCTGACTTGCCAGGGACTATGCCATGAAAAACTGTAGAAGATGGAGTCAACTGCTTATCAGACAAATTCATCCGCCTAAAAGTATCATAATACAGTATATTGATGATGCTGCCTTCGTCCATGAGCACTTTGGTTAACGTATAACCGCTGACTTGGGGTGCCACCACCAGAGCTAAATGACCGGGATGATCAAGGAGTACTGGATGATCCGCCCGGCTCCGAGTGACCGGCTGCTCTGACCAGTTGAGATAGTACGGGGCTGCCGGCTCAACCGAGTGGGCGGCTCGTCGCTGCACCTTCCTATCACGCTTGCAGGTACTGGTGGTGAAAACATGATACTGCCCACTATTCAACTGCTTTGGGTTACTCTGAAATCCTAACTGGCCAGCTTGATGCTGATTTCCTTGATTGTTCCGCTGATTGCTGCCTCCAGTATTGCTAGCCCCCTGAAACCCGGCATTCTGCCCGTTGTTCCCTTGGAACCCGGGGCCTGCAAAGGGCCCATGTGAACCGGCTCCCTGGAAGCCGGGTCCCTGATTGCCGGGTTGTCCATCGTTGCCACCGCCGTTGTGATGATTCTGGAAGATCCGCTTGGAGAACTCTTGCATGATGTAGCAATTTTCCCAGGAGTGGCTAGACGGCTTTCCATTGAAACTGTGCTTTGGACATGGACCTTTGAGAGCCTCCTCGAAGCTGAGAGGGAGATTACCAGAAGACTGCCTCCTAGAACCATTGTTCTGACGCTGATTTTTGTTACCAGTATTTGTATTTGCTACCAGATCAGAGCCGCCTTCATAACCTTTGCGTTTACCGCCGTTGCTGTTCTGCCCATTGCCATTGTTCTGCTGGTGACCCTTGCCGCCGTTTTTCTTGCCCTTGCCGGATTTTTCCTCATCAGATGGCGGATCCTTTGTATTATCTGATTCAGCATACCGGGTTAGGACATCCATGAGATCGCCCATGTCTTGGGCCTTTCTCTTGAGTCGCCCTAACATCTGGACCAGGGGCTGAAACTTACATGTTTGTTCCAGAACAAGTACTGCCTGTGCAGCTGAGATGCTATCTGAACTGTGTATGACTTTCGCAACCCGGCGAGCCCAATGATGTGCTGACTCATCCTCATGCTGAACACAGTGTTCGAGATCAACAACTGTGGTTGGTCTTTTGCAGGTTCCCTAGAAATTCTTGATGAAGCGCTCCTTCAGTTCCTGCCATGTGTTAATGGAATTCACCGGCAGGTTTTTCAACCAAGTGCATGCTGGACCTTCCAACATGAGGGGCAGATAACGTGGACACACCGACTCACTTGCTCCCAACAGATCCATTGCCAATTCGTAACTCTCGATCCACTCGGTCGGCTCCAGATTCGCTGTATAATTAGGAACCTTGTGAGGACCTTTGAAATCTGGGGGCATGCGTGCATCTCGCAGCGCCGGGACTAGACAAGGAGTTCCAATCATGTGACTTGATAGACCCCCAAGCTAGCCAGCTGTCTGGGTTGCGGTGGGCGGGTCGTGTGCTGCAGGCTGGTTACACACCGCATGCGTGTTTTCCTCTTCCAACGCTCGCAGAGCCCGAGCGGTGTCCACAATATCCTGTGCATTCAGAATCCTAGGTTGGTGCTGATTCGCCAGTGGCTGCGCGGCCCCTCTGCGGTGTGCGCTGCTGGAAACTGTTGGCGACTCAGGGCGTTGGCTCCTGGTGCGGCTCTGGTGAGGGGTTGAGTGGAGCCGGTGCTGACTATGAGAATAATTGGCTTGCTGCACTACTGCTGTCTTGAGCATTGCGATGGTGTTCCTAGCCTCGACCTGAGCCGGACCATCTCCCTCAATTGGGATTGCTGCCAAATTGTGAGTTGCCGCCAGAACATTATCAACCGGGTTTGAGTAGTGTCCAATTGGGGTCTGGAACCAGCGAGACGGTAACTGCTGCTGCTGAGCCGGCGTATGGTGCTGAGCCGGCTCCCTCGGATGAGCCGGCTACTGCAATAGCGACCCTCCTGGGGGGACAGTACCAACCCCCGGGTTTACCGGAGCCTGTGGATTGTTGGGCGTGTTGAACAATTGAGTTGGCTCAATATTGGCCGGAAGCCGGCTTTGATGTCGCCTCCGATGGACGAGCTCTGACTCGGCCAGCCGGCGGCTTAAATAATGAGCCTCCTCTTCCAAACGTTGTCTTTCCTTGACAAGCTGGGCCTGCGTCTCCGCCATACGAGTGTTTTCAGCATTGATATCCTCTTGGGTCTTGGCCATCTGCTCGCGACACTTCATGATGTCCGTGTTGCGCGCAGCCACGTTCTCCATAGTAACCGGCTCGGCCAACAGGGATGTCAAAGTATTCATCAAGTCCATAAGCGCATGTGCCCCGGTTTTCTGAGAGCCGGCAGCAGCCGTGCCGGCTCCTCCTGAGCCGGCCAGGGTGAGGTTCTGCCCAGTCGCTGGATCGACCGGATCGCGTGCCGGATCTTGTCTACCCGCCATATAGACCGCTGCAAAGTGAGGTGGCTCAAGGGCCTCTAGAAACACTTCATCAGTATACCCCAGCCTTCCATCGTAAAGGGGACGGATCGACTCAGTTTCTCCCATTGAGGATTCGCTGTCAGATTGAAAGAGCGTATCATCTCCAGACAGGGAGTTCTCCAACAAGGCCACCCCTTGGGTGAACCCTACTAAGACATGCTTCCGGCCGGCTTGTGGCGGGCCGGGTCTTGCCTGGCTTGGACTAGCGCGACGAGCCGACTCGACGCTGGTGACATCCTCCAATCCGGCGGCCGACTCGCCGATAACACCGATGAAGGTATGGATCTTGCCAAAGGGGACCCGGTACCTGTACTCGATTGAGTCGGTGTCGGGGCCCCACTACGAATCGTCGATGTAGAGCTTCCCGCGGCGGCTCTTCGTCATCAAGCCAACCGCGTACTTCCTGAACCCTGGGAGAGCTCCCTCTAAGATCAACTCCACCGTGCGTAGGCCCCACGGTGGGCGCCAACTGTTGTGGTTTTGACACGGCAGATGCCCTTGTGAAAGGACTTAGAAACGAGGCCATCGCACGAAGGTGGAAGCTTAGCAGAGTTGATCGGGAACGAGAAGACGTGAGATTACCCAGGTTCGGCCCCTCATGATGGAGGTAAAAGCCTACGTCCTGCTTGATTGTATTACTTTGGATCTTGATTACAAGGGTGCGAATACGCTAACCTAGCTCTCGAGGGATTGCAACTTAGTCTTTCTACCGTAGGCGCTCCCCTTTATATATAGGTTGAGCCCTAGGTTTACATGAGAGTCCGGGTTGTAGACTTAACCCGTATCCTACTCTTATTCTACTTATTCTCCAAGATAGCCTTCTTTGTCTTATCTTTCTCTTTGAGCCGGCCCGCAGGCTGAGCCGGCCTTTCTCACCGGGCCTCCATCAAGCCGGCCCATTGGGTATCTTCTTGGGCCCAGCAGCGAGATACCCGCTGAGCCTCACAGCTCTATGGCCGGGCCATCTCCTGCCGGGTCTTCAAGGCTGGGAAATATCCCCAATAGAAGGTATGTGATTTGATTAACCTAGCTACTAATCAATGGAATATAGAACTGATTCAGCAAACGTTCTGGCCTATAGACCAACAAAGGATTTTGTCTATTCCATTGCCAACTTTTGGTATGTCCGATTTTGTGGCATGCAGCTTGACCAAAACAGGGATTTTCTCTGTTAGATCAGCCTATCATGCTGATGTAGGGGAACGCAACAGAAAACAAAAAAAATTGGTACAGCGAGCACGCCCAGGATCACTATGGAGATGCATACAAGGTTTGGATCTTATCGTTCCCGACTCGTAGTGCAGCGGAAGTAGAGTCGATGAACATCGTCGGTGCAGATCCCCGCAGCTAGGATTTACAACCTCCCAACCACGAGGATGTACTCCCTCATCTGCTCCTCGGACAGTCCCTCAGACAGCCCTTCGGGAGGCAGGCGGACAGTCCCCTGGACGGTATCACGGACAGCCCTTCGGGAGGCACTCACAGAAACTCGGACGGTCACTCGGACAGCCCTTCGGGAGGCACTCTCGAACAGCCCCTCGGGCAAAAAGATCGAACCTATGACCTCTCTATGGGGTTGCACACATACGGTGTCAGCTATCCGGCAGGGCTTTGCCGTCCAGAACTAGTTCCCACCGGAACCCAGACAGCCTTTCGGCTCTACGAAACTATTTCGTGTGAGGGAGAGAAGAAGCCAAATCATTGCATGGCATAATGTATGAGAGGAAGAGTGAGTTTGGGCAGCCCCCTCCACCCCTATTTATAGGCCAAGCCCAAGGGGTAGAGGACACTTGGAAATACCAAAATGCCCTCAAAGGTGGCTTCCCAAAGAAGCTACCAAATAGTGTTTCCACTATTCATGAAAATATTTTTCCGCGACAGTTAAATCCGAAAACATTTATGTAGGTCCAGAACATTTCCAGTACCCACTAAAACAACTCTGGACGCGTTCCGAAACATTTCCGGTTCAATGATTTTCATCAGCGAAAAGCAAACAAGAATGCGTTTTCACTATTCACGAAGACAATTTTTCGCGACCGTTAAATCCGAAAATATTTCTGTAGGTCTTAGAACATTTCCAGTACCCACTAAAATAATTTTGGACGCATTCCGAAACAATTCCGGATCAGTGATTTTCATCAGCGAAAAACAAACAAAGCGATTCCGGCAGCTCTGGAACATTTCCGGGGTTTTTCTCCGAAAAAATCCCAGAAGTTCCCAGAACAATTCTGGCACCCTCCAAGAATTTCCACGCGTGTGCTGAAACCATTTTGACTTAATGGTATACTCCGAAACAACTTTTCGGTTTTACCGAAACTATTCCGGTGTTCTCTCTCCGGGACTCTTCCGTTGTCTCCGAAACTTTTCCGGTGACTTTCTCTCAGACTCCCTGTCTAGTATTCAGCAGATAGATGACCCTTAAGCGTGTGACCCTATAGGTTCGGTGAACTATAGACATGACCGGAACACTTTTCGATCAATGATCAACATCGGAGCCGTGGACACCCATATTGACACCTATACCCACACGAATAAATATTCGAGTGAACCTCCAGTTGCCGTGTGCTATTCCTGTTGCTTCGCGATATGTTACAAATACCCGAGGTGATATTTATCGGCATCCCGGTGAATCAACAAGTTGTCCACTATGCCAGTTACCTCGTTACTGGATTTGTTCTCTTATCTCGTTTCTGCGTTCCGGTATCCCTGTGATCAAATCAGGATGTGTCTGGCCAAACGATGATGGATACCGTAACACCGGGATGTCCCAAAGAATATCTCTCCATCGTCGGAGGAGTAAATCCCAATCTTGAGCTATCAAGTCCCTTGACATAATTTTCCATGAACCCGTAAGCCGCCGTAATAGCCACCCATTTACGGATGAAGTTTAACAAACCCCAAAGTTCATGAAGCAAGCATGAAGAAACTCGATACTCTCATGGTCTAAGGAATTATGCAAACGTTAACTATCTCTGTGTTATTAACCATTAACTTGTGAAGAATGTATCTCATAGCATAATATCAATCAGGTCGATTCAACACAAATGTTCTTCTAACATTGTGCCCTCAAAGTTGTCGGCATAGTCATGCCCATGATCAGGAAAACAGAACCATCATGCAACACTTGAGCTAGTCTTAGAGGCTAGACTAGGAATACATTTTACTGTTTATTATTCCACACGTGCATATGAGTTTTCCTCTGAGCCTCATGGTTATTGCAGACTCGAGAACCATAGCAGTTATAGCATGGAATATAAACTTAATTAGAACATGGGGATAAATAATAACATTTATTATTGCCTCTAGGGCATATCTCCTACAGACTCCCACTTGCACTAGAGTCAATAATCTAGTCAATGCTAATGCACTTTACACCTATGGCATACCGGTGTAAAATATGCTTCGCTTGTGGTATAGTCTTTGTCCAACGGACCTGACAACTTCAGGGCCGTGTGTATCTTTGCATATCCTCGCCTTTTCACGCTTTCGCAAAATTCATATTTTGTGTGGACTTGGCTTTGTATATATGTGAATCACTGGTCGAACCTTGATTCCTCAGACTGAGCTATGGAGCAACTATCTACAATAGTGTCCCATTGACCAAAGTCATCTTGGAACCATACTAAGTTCATGAATGAACTATATGATTCAACATCTTCTTTGTCGCTTCCAAAGCATCAACATACATAGCCTTTGTTATAGAATTTTCCACAGTAACCTGTTTGGAACAATTTCCAACTACCATGCCACCATATCGCGTATTACACAAAACCCTTAACTTAAATCGAAAATCGCATGGAGCATTGATGAAAACTGTATCGATGTAACCTTTTACAACGAACTATTCATAATCTACGCTTGCGAGAAAACATGTCATCAGTGCTACTTTAGTACTCAATGACATTTTTCACTGTTGTCCCATGATCAGTACTTTGATCACTTTAGTATCTATACTCGCAACAACTTGGGAGTATTGGACATATCTGATTGTTTTACATACCATTGAATACATGATTAATCCAAACACAAAGGTGTGTGGAATATCCATCATGTATTTTGCTCATCAGTGTTTTGGGACACCGAGTCTTGCAAAAACTCTTTCCATGTGACTTCGGCAAGACTCACTCCTTGGCGTTTTAATGCTAAACTGTTTTAGCATCTTGTCAATATGTATTTTGGCTTAGCCCTATTAGGCAATTCTATCTCCGTAGATAATTATGCCTAATATCAAGGCTACCTAGCCCAAGCACTTCATCGAAAAACTAATTTTCAATGAAGTCCTAATTCGTGTCAAGAAATTTATATTATTTCCAATCAACAATGTGTCTAGCACACAAGTTTTCAGAAATATTATTATGCTCCCACTTACTTTCTAGTAACAACAAGCATCTTTGCTATCCATTGATGAAATCAAACTCTTTTGACTATTTCATCAAAAACGAAGATTCCAACTCCATTTTGCTCTCTTCTGTCCATTGCTGGAACTCTGAAGTTTGCACACTCACTAGCATCCTCCGGATCGACAAAATACTTTGGACTGTATCACATACACGTCCTAGTTTGTATTCCCATTTCATGGAAATCCTTTTGTCATCCATGTTTCATATCTCATGATTGAAATATGTATTAATTGCTAATTTAACCCGAACCAACTTTAAGCATCGCTACGGTGAGACAATCTCATCGTAGTCAATTCCTTGAATTTGTTATTGCAACAAATCAAGCTTTATGTATAAAACATTTTATCCGTATTAGTTTATAGTTCCATTAACATTTGTTAGACTCTAAGTCTTCCAAAGGGTTTATCAAGATATAATCTTGAATTGTTTATATGGAAACTATCTCGGATTGTATTGGCATTTAGCCAATTCCGGAGTCAGGGTCCATCAACGCTTCCTTGTGTATCGTAGGTATACTATTATCTAGCAACAATATCTCGTCTGCGCACCTGAGAGGTTTGCACGAGTTTTGCCTACGTGGTCCAGCTGCAAGTTCGACCGAAGTCCATACATCTCATGTAGAGGCTTCCGTATCAGTCGCAGTAGGAAACTCTGGAATCACTTCCAAGCTTTCTTTCCTTTGACCTGATGACGAAGATATTGTTATCTCGTCGAGTTGCACTGTCCTCCCACTCACCTTTTTGCAAGAAACATTTTCTTTCAAAATCATACCGTTCTTTGTGGCAAAACCTTTTGCCTCGATATAGTGATGGAGGAATTCCCAATAATTTGGGATAACCTACAAAGTAGCACTTGTCTGATTTGGAATAGGTTTGTAAATATTTTACACAAGCCCCATATTCCAAATGTTAAGAAAAGATATAACATGGTTGGGTGTACCATACCATGGCGTCATTTCAACAGATCTGATGGCACTCTATTCAGTGTAAAAGCCGCAGTCTCTAAAGCATCACCTTAAAAGGGATAATGGCAAATTGATTTATATCATCTTTGATCTTACCATGTCATAAATGGTTTGATTACATCATCATGGTCATTCCACTCACTGTGGTGTTCCGGGAGGTGTAAGTTATGAAACTCTTTTCACAACACATCAGACATTCGCTAAACTTGTAACTCAAATATTCCTTTCCATAATCTAATTGTAGAAACATAATTTTCTTGTTACAATAATTTCTACTTCATTTTTGAAAACCTTTCGAATGATTTCAAAAGATCCAGACTTACGTCTCATCAAGTAAATATCCATATATCTACTTGAGTCATTTTTGAAGATAGATAAATCCACTGCTAGCAACAACATTTATCAGACTACATACATCAAAATGTATGATCACCAATAAGTTCGTTGCTCGTTCCTTATGGCCTGTGAACGGTATTTCAGTCACTTCACTTCTGGACGAAAGTTGCAAGTGTCAGATGATTCATAATCAAATGACTTCAAAATCCATCATAATGGAATTTCTTCATGCGGGTTTCTCCAATGTGACCAAATGCAGTGCCATACATATGTGGTATTCTTTTAGTCTTGTGACATTTAGCGTCTGTGTCATGGATGTATCATATTACTATCAATATTCATAACATACATTCCATTCATAATGGAAGCATGGCCTTATGTTATTCATAATACTGAACAACAATTGTTCTTTTATGAACAACACTCTTGCAACAAAAATTATGCAAATGGGCTAGAGTGTATAAAACTCTAAAATGAATTATGAAAGTAAATACAGAGGTAATGTATTATTATCAATATTCATAACATACATCTCATTCATAATGAAAGTATGGCCCTTATGTTATTCATAACACTGAACATCAAAAGTTCTCTTATGAACAACCTTCTTGCAACATACTTTATGCAATGGGCTAGAGTGTATAAAACTCTAAAAATGAATTATGAAAATAAATACAGATGGTAATACACCGATGGAAGGTATAGTAACATTTACTATGTTCCCAATGCGTATCTAAACCTCATTCCCGGCAAGTCTTTTAGGCTGTAATAGTTCTCTTATGAACAACCTTCTTGCAACATACTTTATGCAATGGGCTAGAGTGTATAAAACTCTAAAAATGAATTATGAAAATAAATACAAATGGTAATACACCGATGGAAGGTATAGTAACATTTACTATGTTCCCAATGCGTATCTAAACCTCATTCCCGGCAAGTCTTTTAGGCTGTAATAGTTCTTGCATCGAATAGCAACGGAATGCAATCGAGCGGGTATCTCTGTGATCAACTCACAATACCCAAGAATCAGTGATTAACATGTTTAATCATAATTCCCAAGAATTATATCTTTGACCAGCCTTCTATACATCAATAACTTGTATGACATTCATACATGAGCTGGATATTCCAGTCTTCTCTCTATTTGCCTTTATACTTCTAACAGTTTAACTTTCAGTATTTCTCCTACTCTCAGAAGAAGCACCCAACTTTAAGAGTGGCATTAGCCCTGGACTTCCTAGGCGTGCAAGTCACACTAACATCCTTCGGACATTTCCTTTCTCTTTAAGTTGTTGTTTTATTCACCTTCATTTACATGACAGACGTTCTACTGGATCCCTCTCTCATCAGTCAAATGCCCAGTAAACACTTTACTAATACTTTGCAAACAAACATTGCTTTGGATATCTCATATCTTTTAGCCTTTGTCTGCATCTGAAAACAATTTTTAGTTCCACGAATATCACATAACTATCCCAAACTTTTGAAGTTCGGGTCTCATGGAAGCAAACGTATTGCACTTGACCGAAACGGAATTCTAGCTTTTGGATCGAAGGACGAGAGTCACATTATCCATAGCATTAGCGGGAGAATACCGAAAGCATGCGATAGGACAAAGTCCTTCTCGGCACTCTTGAGGACAATCCTCACATTACGTTACCAACCATAAAGTTTTAACCAGATATTTAATAGCTATTCAATTTTAATAGGGAAGGTGGAAACGCGAGCCATTCTTCTACAACTTTTATGCATATAACACTTAGACAGTGTTCATAATTAATTTGCACTGAGAATTAAAAGAATTAATTCTAAGGTGCGCTCCCACTCAAATCAATATCTCTCATAATTGATTGTGAGTGATACAAGACCCATATTACAATTCAACATCAATGATGTATCCATCTCAAGTGACGAGAATTTCAATCGGTAGGCCAACTTGCCAATCACATCTCTATGTGACTCTTGTTCATCTTTCGATGGGCGTGTTCCGAGCTCAGGACGATCAAGCCAGAACGTCAAGACAACCAAGTGATTTCGCTGCGAGGTCTCAACTCACCCGCCTCACACTTCTCTAATCGTTCGTACCCATTCATCCATGTGATACCCCGAAGAGATAGGTGCCGTGACGGTGCTACACTTGGGAGAACACTAACTACTTGATATTTTTGTGAGAGATCACCCTAATAAAAAGTGACTACCACGCAATCAAAAGGGTGCATCATAAGGGATAAACATCTCAGGCAATTCATAATAGCATGATATGGTATAGCCCTTTCCGACAGAGAAGTCTTTCATTTCTTCGTCTTCGGCATTCGCGTCGGTGTTTCACCTTTGTGAAGTTTGCCACCACCTTGTCGATGCACCAGATAATATTGCTATCTCTATAGCTAATAAAATTATGTGCATTACTTAAGGTTGACACGTAGGTCATTAAAGTGACAATCATATGGCTCCAGCCATCATGCCGAATCATGACTCGTAGGTCATGTTAATTTACATTATATAGTCATCTCATACATAATCAAATTAAATATGATGAAGACTATACCACATCTCATGCACATCCTGCAAAATGAAGTTAGACGCCTCTAATCGGTTTATGCAAAATTTTATTTTACGTGGCTTCTAAGGTTTCAAAACAAACCGAAGCTACCAACGTTTATCATCAAGTATGATTATTCAAGTCGCTAGATTAACTTTGCGGGGTGTATGAAACATGAGATAATAAAATCTCGAGCCCCATACTGAACTTCGTCATACGCATGACCCCCGTGCAGATCATATCTGCATTGCCCTTTTGTCTGCGAAATTTCATCTTTCTTTTAACTATGGTGGAATTCAACGAACTATTAGCACTTCATTGATCAATCAGGATCGCGGATTGCCAGAACATTGAAACCCCACCATGCCGTTATCAAGATCAGAAATGCGCAAATTTCAAGGAAGCAACAAGAACATCGGGTAATAGATTTCATCTGCTACCCGCATAAATAATTTTCAGCAATAGATCTCATCTACTACAAAATTATATTATGCAATACCCATACATCTCTATGTATTCTAGATCGTAACCTGCATCTACGCATAGCACGGCTCATGATGCCACTGTAGGGGAACGCGAGAGAAAACAAAAAAAATTGGTACAGCGAGCACGCCCAGGATCACTATGGAGATGCATACAAGGTTTGGATCTGATCGTTACCGACTCGTAGCGCAGCGGAAGTAGAGTCGATGAAGATCGTCGGTGCAGATCCCCGCAGCTAGGATTTACAACCTCCCAACCGCGAGGATGTACTCCCTCGTCTACTCCTCGGACAGTCCCTCGGACAGCCCTTCGGGAGGCGGTCGGACAGTCCCCCGGACGGTATCACGGACAGCCCTTTGGGAGGCACTCACAGAAACTCGGACGGTCACTCGGACAGCCCTTCAGGAGGCACTCTCGAAGAGCCCCTCGGGCAAAAATATCGAACCTATGACATCTCTACGGGGTTGCACACATACGGTGTCAGCTATCCGGCAGGGCTTCGCCGTCCAGAACTAGTTCCCACCGGAACCCAGACAGCCTTTCGGCTCTACGAAACTATTTCGTGTGAGGAAGAGAACACTACTGGAATCAGGGAATTTGCCATCAGCCAGTTCTTTGCCGTCTGCTAGCTGACGGCAAAGAAGGTCTTTGCCGTCCGCCTACAAAAAACAGATGGCAAAGAACTGGCTGATGGCAAAGATAATGTTTGCCATCAGCCAGTTCTTTGCCGTCTGCTAGCGGACGGTAAAGAATCTTTGCCGTCCGCTAGCAGACGGCAAAGAGGTGGGTGGGGCCCACTCGAGGCCAACGCATGGAGATTCCCTCTTTGCCATCTGCTAGCTGACGGCAAAGATTCTTTGTCGTCCGCTAGCAGACGGCAAACAAAAACTCTTCTAACGGCCCTAACGGCCACCCCCCCACCTCCCACTCCTCTCTCTCTTCTCTCTCTCCCCCGTTCCCCTCACCCGCCGCCCCTGACCCCCCGCCGCACCGGCCGCCGCCCCCGACCCCCACCGCCCCTGCCGCCCGCCGGCCACGACGCTGCGGCCGCCCCGGTGCCCCGCCGCCCCGGCCCTCCGCTCCGCCGCCCTCTGCCCCGAGCTCGACGTTGCCGCCCTCCCTCTGCCCCGACGCCGCCGCCCTTTGCGCCGCCCCGACGCTGTCGCCCCGCCCTCTGCCTCGACCGCCCCTCCGGTGAGCCCCCGGCCCCACCCCCACCCCCCTCTGTTTTTTTTAGTTTTTTTTTTGCATCAATTAGGTTTTTTTTAGGTGAGCATTCATCTTCTTTTTTCTTTTCTTTTTTTTTCTACTGTTAATTGGTACTGTTAAATTAGGTTAGTTCTAGGTTAGGTTAGTGCTAGGTTATGTTAGTGCTAGGTTAGGTTAGTGCTAGGTTAGGTTAGAAAGATGAAAAAAAAGAAGAAAAGAAGGAAAAGTAGAAGAAGAGGAAAAAGGAAAAGAAAGGAAGAAGATGAAGAAGAAAAAGAGGGGGAGGAGAAGAAAAGAAGAAGAGGAGGAGGAGGAGGAGAAGAAGAAGAAGAAGAAGAAGAAGAAGAAGAAGAAGAAGAAGAAGAAGAAGAAGAAGAAGAAGAAGAAGAAGAAGAAGAAGAAGAAAAAGAAGAAGAAGAAGAAAAGAAGGAGAAGTAGAAGAAGAGGAAAAAGGAAAAGAAAGGAGGAAGAAGAAGAAGAAGAAGAAGAAGAAAAAAAGAGGAGAGGAGGAGAAGAAGAAGAGGAAAAAGGAAAGGAAGAAGAAGAAGAGGAGGAGGAGGAGAAGAAAAAAGAAGAAGAAGAAGAAGAAGAAGAAGAAGAAGAAGAAGAAGAAGAAGAAGAAGAAGAAGAAGAAGAAGAAACAAGAGGAGACGAGGAGAAGAAGAAGAGGAAAAAGGAAAGGAAGAAGAAGAAGAAGAAAAAGAAGAAGAAGAAGAAGAAGAAGAAGAAGAAGAAAATGAAGAAAAGGAAGAAGAGGAAGAAGAAGAAAAGGAAAAAAGAGAAAAAAAAAACCGACACCACGACACCCCGACCCGACACCACGACACCCCGACACCCCGACACGACACCTCGACACCCCGACACCCCGACACGACACCCTGACACCCCGACAGCCAGATCATTGCATGGCATAATGTATGAGAGGAAGAGTGAGTTTGGGCAGCCCCCTCCACCCCTATTTATAGGCCAAGCCCAAGGGGTAGAGGACACATGGAAATACCAAAATGCCCTCAAAGGTGGCTTCCCAAAGAAGCTACCAAATAGTGTTTCCACTATTCATGAAAATATTTTTCCGCGACAGTTAAATCCGAAAATATTTCTGTAGGTCCAGAACATTTCCAGTACCCACTAAAACAACTCTGGACGCGTTCCGAAACATTTCTGGATCAATGATTTTCATCAGCGATAAGCAAACAAGAATGCGTTCTCACTATTCACGAAGACAATTTTTCACGACCGTTAAATTCGAAAATATTTCTGTAGGTCTTAGAACATTTCCAGTACCAACTAAAATAATTTTGGACGCGTTCCGAAACAATTTCGGATCAGTGATTTTCATCAGCGAAAAACAACCAAAGCGGTTCCGGCAGCTCTGGAACATTTCCGGGTTTTTTCTCCGGAAAAATCCCAGAAGTTCCCAGAACAATTCTGGCACCCTCCAAGAATTTCCAGGCTTGTGCCGAAACCATTTTGACTTAATGGTATACTCCGAAACAACTTTTCGGTTTTACCGAAACTATTCCGGTGTTCTCTCTCCGGAACTCTTCCGCTGTCTCCGAAACTTTTCTGGTGACTTTCTCTCAGACTCCCTGTCTAGTATTCAGCAGATAGATGACCCTTAAGCGTGTGGCCCTATAGGTTCGGTGAAGTATAGACATGACTGGAACACTTTTCGATCAATGATCAACATCGGAGCCGTGGACACCCATATTGACCCCTATACCCACACGAATAAATATTCGAGTGAACCTCCAGTGGCCATGTGCTATACCTGTTGCTTCGCGATATGTTATAAATACCCGAGGTGAGATTTATTGGCATCCCCGTGAATCAACAAGTTGTCCACTATGCCAGTTACCGGTTTTGTTCTCTTATCTCGTTTCTGCGTTCCGGTATCCCTGTGATCAAATCACGATGTGTCTGGCCAGATGATGATGGATACCGTAACACCGAGAGGGCCCAAAGAATATCTCTCCATCGTCGGAGGAGCAAATCCCAATCTTGAGCTATCAAGTCCCTTGACATACTTTTCCATGAACCCGTAAGCCGCCGTAATAGCCACCCATTTACGAATGACGTTTAACGAACCCCAAAGTTCATGAAGCAAGCATGAAGAAACTCGATACTCTCATGATCTAAGGAATTATGCAAACGTTAACTATCTCTGTGTTATTAACCATTAACTTGTGACGAATGTATCTCATAGCATAATATCAATCGGGTTGATTCAACACAAATGTTCTTCTAACACTGTGCCCTCAAAGTTGCCGACATAGTCATGCCCATGATCAGGAAAACAGAACCATCATGCAACACTTGAGCTAGTCTTAGAGGCCAGACTAGGAATACATTTTACCGTTTATTATTCCACACGTGCATATGAGTTTTCCTCCGAGCCTCGTGGTTATTGCAGACTCGAAAACGATAGCAGTTATAGCACGGAATATAAACTTAATTAGGTTTGTCTCCTACAGCTGAGTGGGAGGCACGGTTTGGACAACGATTAAATCACGGACGAGAGCAAGGTATGATGAATCCTCACCCTATTTGGGAGAGGATCAGGTCGCTTCAAGTTCCTGCAAAAATTAAAAATTTCTTATGGAGAACTATGCATGGCACTATTCCATGTCGTGCGGTACTGGCAGATCGACACATTAAGGTTAGTGGACAATGCCCTATTTGCTTAGCAGGAGCGGAGGATATTAAGCATCTTCTGTTCTTGTGTCCGCGAGCCAAAAGTGTTTGGAAGTGTTTGGGACTTGATCTGTTGATTAATGAAGCATGTCAAGTAGATAGAGCTGGACCGGCTGTCTATGATTTCCTATTACTTTGTCAGGCTCGGTCCAGCTCAGTGATTGGGATACAAGCATCGTCGGAAATATTTGCCATTACCGGCTGGTACTTATGGTGGGAGAGACGTCAGGTAGTCCATGGTCAGCAAGTACAAACCCCAGAGCGGACTGCCATGGCGATCTCTGTACTTATGTCAAATTATAAAGCTTCTTATTCGGCGAAACCAAAGATGAAGAAGGAACGGTGGTCAAAACCACCAAAAGATTATGTTAAAATTAATGTTGATGCTAGATTTGATATAGATAATCTGAAGGGGACGACTGGGGCTGTGGCTAGGAATGACAAGGGTCAGTTTATAGCTGCATGTAACTCAAAAATCGAGTATGTTCATGATGCATTATCAGCTGAAGCACATGCATTGAAGCAAGGGCTTCAATTGGCGGAATCCTTGGGATGCAATAGAATTATAATCAATTCTGATAACAATGACGTGGTTGTAACCATGAAGGAAGGAGGTAATTCCCAAGGTGTAGCTGCAGCCATCTTTGATGATTGTTATTACATGGCCAAGGAGCTAGTGACTGTGAGGTATGAGCATGCTAGCAGGGATACTAATCAGGTGGCACATGAGCTTGCTCAGATGGCGAAATACTCTGATCCTAATGTTTGGTTAGAAAGTCCTCCTCCTGAAATTGTACCTCTTTTAATCAATGATGTAACCCTTATTATTAATGAATAAAGAGGTATCAATTTGTCGAAAAATAAAATTCACCATGTATTACAAAAATGCTCATGGTATATTAAGAAAATGTTCACCGTATATTATGAAAAAGTTAACCGTATATTATGAAAAAGTTCACCAGGCATTATAAAAATGTTCATCGTGTACTACAAAAATGTGCATCATATAAGAAAATTTTCAATGTATACGAGAAAATGTTCATTGTGTATTTCAAATTTGCTCATCGTATATTAAGAACTTGTTCAATGATACTACCAAATGTTCATTGTGTATTTGAAACTTTTCAATGTTTTTGTTACAAAAAAAAAAGTTCACTATATTTTAAATTTTGTTCAATGTATATTACAAAAATATTCAATGCATATTAAAAAATGTTCAACGTATATATTCATATTTTCATAAAATGATTGAAATAAAACCAAGCAAAAAAAGGACTCTACAGTGAACTGTATGGTACAGTGTCATTTTGCTATAGTATTCAAACGCTATAGTGTCTCTACATTAGTTTTTTAGTTGAACTGCAAATGCGCTGGCCCAGTTGGACCGCCCTTGTGCGAAGCGACAACTTCTTGACGCACACGGGTGTCCTATAGGGATTCTCGGTTCGGGAGGCGATTCGAGCCGGGCAACCACTAAGGCTTCAGGCCTTCGTGTGTCTGGGCTGTGCTCGGCTGAATCACATGACCAATACGAAACTTGGGCCCTGGGTGCCCGGGCCCATCTCCGCCCATGCTTGTCGACAAATTAACATGTACTAGTAACACAACAAACAATGACACCTTACAAACAATAGAATACCCCTGAAACAACATAAATCAATGCAAGCCCCGACCAGTGGCTAAATTTCCACTCCACTAGAGCAAGGGGGGGGGGGTGGAGACGTGAGGCTACGATGTTCCTGAAAAATGACCGACGCAAAGGTGGTAGGCTTGGGAGGTAGGAGGCATGACAAGGAATGGGTGGTGCTACCTAAGTCTTGCAGTGATAAGAGGAAATGACCATAACTCTTCCGGCTTGAACACAAACGAAATGCCACCTCTACAATCGTCGATTGCGCCCACCTTCTCCCCCTCCCCCCTTCTCGGCCCCACACATCACACCTGCTCTTTACCTTTCCTCGCTTGAGGAAATACGTTCATCCGGACCGCGAGCTAGTAAGCCCAGTACCGACCACCTTCGATGAGGACGAGGATGGCGTGGATGAGGCACTTGACGAGGATATTTTTCTCACTAATCGGCCCTAACCGGCCTATTTCGGCGTGGGGAAGACTTACACCTCCGATATTCAAAAAGAGCTTCTCCAGGAGATGTGCCTAGGTGGCGCGAGGTACAAGAGGAAATTTGCACTGTTCAAAAACATAAAAACCAACTACTCGACCATAGAAACCAGCGTAGGTTTTATTCTTCTGCGTTCTCATCAGCTCACTATTGTTGTCCACACTCCTAAGGTACGATGTCTTTGGTGTGTCAATATTTGAGCCACATATTGATCCGACAATCCTATCCCATGAATGCACAAACACATATTGAGGTTGATTTATCACTTTATGAGAGAGGGTAGTTTGCAAGCTCCTGGACATCAGGTTTATACACCCACTAGAAATCAGATTGCTAGCTGAGGGTTTTACATGACTTTTGTCACATAGATAGATAGTTGAGAAATTTCAAGAAAAAAAATCAAACTTAGTAAAGTTGTGATGCAGTGAGGCTGTTAAAATGTGTTAGTATGTGGTGTAATCATGTAAACTTGCATGTCATGATGCGACTTGTTTCTGTTGCAATCCCCTCCCAGGTTTGCTAACCGGGCTTATAAACACATAGACGTGCGTGGCCTCCAAAGAGGATCAACGCTTCCACAGACCAATCTCTGATTTCATCATACCCGGCACTAGTCTTTTACTACATCCCAACAGCATCAAGCATAGATAAATGTCGCGTGATTGTAACATGAACCAATTAAGCCAGGACACAGCTAGATCACAACATGTGCAATCGATTCACAGCAAAAAGAAGAAGCTAGCTACGGAAATCGCATCGAAGCGCAGCTAGAAGACATGAGTCATACAAGTCTTATGCATAGCCACTGGCTGGCCACTCGAACAGAACAGTACTCCTAACAAGTTCTTAAGAGAAACATCGAAAATGTTCTTCGATGCTCACTGACGCTCCACCAATGTGCCGCCTTCAGCCGGAAACGGGTCGCTCAGAGAGAGATCGGACGCGATCTTGTAGCTCCAAGCAGCCATTGGACGTGGGAGCCCCATGAACTCCACGTTCTCATTGGCACACTTTGCGGAAGGCAGCTGCGACGCCAGCTTGCTCAATGCCTCCTTCGCCGCCGTGGTGCTCATCCCAGGGTCCAGCACCAGCACCACCCTCTTCAGCACCTGCGCTCTCGCTATCACGAACTTGAGGAATCCGAGCTCGTTGGCGCCCACGGTGAACTGGTCCAGCACCACCTTCTTCACTTGCGACTCCACGCACCCGATCGGGCCGACCTCCTGCCAGAACGTGGGGCTGAGCTGCTCGCCACTGTCATCGCCCGCGTCTTTCTCGTCCTGCTCATCCTCTTCCTCTTCCTTCTCGTTGGAGGACTGCAAAATGTCACACACGTAAGTGCGAATGAATTTCAGTGTAAGCAAATTCATGCCTAGTGCTCCTGATGGTGCAAATTAGCTAACTGTCTGTAAATCGAGCGAGATGAAGGTCACAAACTCACCATGACATGTAGGGTCTCGACTTGGGGAAAGCATCTCAGGAAAGTGAGCAAGGTCTTCACTTCCTCGGCTACTCCGAAATCCACCTTCAAAGCTAGCACCTTGACACTTGGAACCACAGCATTTGGAGCCACTTTTGTTACCCCAGCCTGCAAATCAAACGCAATAGCCGTAGTATGGTGATTCGATCGAAGTTTAAATCAACGCGGAATCACATTAGCACATGCACCAAGATTAATTTGTCCAATCACTAGGAGAAATAAGGGGGTGGAGCGATACCTTGATGATGGTGTTGCCGATCTGTAGCACATGGGTCGCCGTCTCCAAGTAGCCGAGCACGGTGAGCTCAGGAGCATGTCCAATCTTGACCTTGGTGGCGCGTCTAGTTCCAATGCACTGCAGGATGAGCCGCTGCAGTCGTGGGGCGGCCACGACGTCGACCTCGTTCGGCATGGACAACCAGACCAGCACGCAGCAGAGGCTGCTGCTGCTGATCGGGACGCGCGAGGGGGCGGCGTAGCTGAGGATGAGCGCGAAGGTCTTGAGCTCAGGGCTGCAGGCCAGCAGGTACTCTAGGTCGCGCTCCTGCATTATGGTGTGGCAGATGCCGAGCTCCTGGAGGTGGGGGAAGACGCCGGGGCCGCGTGAGGGCACGTTGGCGCGCGATGTGTCCGGGAAGTGCCAGACGCCGAGGTAGAGGCGGCGGAGAGAGGCACAGCGGAGGATGGACGCCGGCAGGCCCACGTCGAGCGGCCAGGGGCGGTTGACGAGGACGAGGCTCTCCACGCCCTTGGCGACAAAGAGGCGGAGCCAGTTGGCGAGCGCTTCCTCCTGGCCGGCCATGAAGTTGCTGGAGATGTGGACCCAGAGGAAGGGGCCCGGGTGGGAGGCGAGGACGCGCGAGACGGCGTCGGCAAGCGCGCTCGAGTCGAACCCGCCCCGCTGGCCCGCCGGCCGGATGAGGAGGTGGCTATCTTGGAGGACGAGCGGGGTGGAGCGCCAGAGGCCGCGCCAGCGTGGGGAGAGCGCGGCGGTGCGGGCGGCGTCCTTGACGGGGAGGCGGGAGACGATGCTGCGCAGGATGTCGTCCGGGAGGGCGCTGATGCGGTCCTTCCCGCCGTCGTCGGAGGTGGCGGCGGGCAGGGAGGCGGCGGGAGAGGACGGCGTCTCCGGGAGGCAGGAGTACAGCGCTGCCAGGATGTCGTTCAAGCCCATGGCGCCCGGCGACGGCGACGGCCGTGGGAGCGAGAGCGCGAATGGGGGGCAGCGGAGGGCCGACCAGTGTCGAGAGGGGAGTGGCCGATCCCGAGCGGAGGAGGTATTTATAGTGTCGGCCGGGTCGGACACTTGTTAGGGTTTCGCGATCGTGGGCCGGATAAGGGAAGCAGCTGGGCCCGCCAGTGTTTTAATGTTCTTCTCGCCTGGTTCGTTTTGTTGCTCCCTGCGTGCACGGCAGGATTCTGTGAGTTAAACTAAACTAACCATGCGAGTTGGACTTAATTTAGCTGATGTTTTTTTTTAACCGGGCTAACCCATTTTCCATTGCATATGAACCGAAATACAGTTGTCTTAGAAACAACCAGGGGAAGGGAAGCGAGTTCAGTGCACTGTCAGGAAACCCACCACATTCGCCCACTGTCGAAAACGAATGCTATGGGACGAAAACCTAGATAGCACCACAAACATACTAACCCTATTACATGCCCAGGAAGAGGGGCAAAACAAGTTCACCGAAAGCATGGGACGACAAGTACGACGAAAGACACAGAAGCCAAAAGGACCAACAAGCAGAATAAACTAGCCTCGCTTGCAAAAGATACTAGTTGAATAGCCGCAGAAACGACGTATGTGGTCGCCACCTATTCTCCCTCGATCGACATCGTAGACGCATCACAGATCCTCATCAGCTTTATAGTGCTTGAGCGAATCATCTCGGCTCCAAAACGTAGCACCTTCGTGTTGCCCTCTTGTTGAAGACATGCCCAGTACAATAAAAAGAGCACGCGAAGAAAACTATCTCAAAAGGGGTCTTGATCATTTTCTTCTCAAAAGTAGCAAGCCAACGGTATGAAACTTCACCCCACCAGGCAGAAAAGTGTAACGGCATGAGTAGTATTGCCAGTAGTTATTAGGGCAGAGATCAGTCCCCAACATCACCCCCAATGGATCTTCAGACCACACGGGCCACTGTGCAGGTGAAGAACTAGTGCTTGGACGACTCAGTCTCATTACAGAAGGAACGTCAAGGGTTACCAGGCCACATCTTGTGTTTCATAACTTGCCACGTAAGCACAACGTCGCGAGACAGTTGACACCATTTTGGATCTTGAGAGGTATTTTAGCCTCCCAAATCCACTTATAGCTGCACCTACTCAGGGTTTTTTCCAACCATTTGTACATCGATTTAGTCGAGTATCGGGCAGACTTGCTCAGCCCCTAGTAAACAACATTATTCTCAGCAGTAAGCTGGATTCCAAAGATACGATCACACATTTCATGCCACTGAGTAGATAGAACTGGATAAAGTCATCTACAAAAGAACGAGGAGGCATCAACATCACTGAATTTATCAACCGTGCATTCCTGATCATTGCATATGTCAAACAAGTGAGGGAATTGCACGCTGAATGGAGTCAACCCATTAACATAATCTTTCCACACTCTAGTTAGATCACCAGATTCAGTTTTGATTTTCCTGCCAACCATACATAAATCCTTGACTTTCAGAAGAGCTTTCCAGCAAGAGGAATCAAAGAATCTAGGGCTCACTGTAGCTACACTTCTATTACTGAGATATCTAGCTTTTGACAATATCTTGCCAAATCCCATTTTGAGTCTCAAATTTCCACCACCACTTAACCATCAGGCTTATGTTTTGCTTTCTAAGGTATTTCACACCCAAGCCCCCTTTCTCTTTGGATCTACAAATTATGTTCCATTTGAAAAGGTAATACCTTCTTTTTTTGTTACAATCTTGCCAAAAGAACCTCCTCCTATGTTTGTCCAACCTCTCCACAAAGGTTTTGTTCATGAGCCACACAGACATGTGTGGTACAAGGAAATCCAAGAAAGGACGGCATTTAATAGTGTGTCTCCCTCCCATAAAAGCAGCATTTATCCACCCATGCATCAAATCTTTTTAAGACCTTTCAGTGAACGTCGACAACAAAACTAACATCAATGTTAAACACAATGGTACCAAACTATACTATTCATACGGGTTTAGATTAGAAACCTAATTGATGAACCAAAAAGAAGTGGCACTGGTATTGGGTATGACAGTCTCATCAAGAAACCGCACAATGCAAGGCACCCAAACTGCGAGCCACAAGAAAGATCAGTACATAAGTAGAAGCATAGGTTCCAACACGAACAATATATCCAGCACGAACATTACGCTAAACAAGTAGTGACGTTTGATTCAACAGTAAATCTTGCATCAGATGAAGATCATGGCTTACGCGTCTTGGCGCCTCGGGCAGCCCAATCTCACAAGCACCGCTTCGAACATCGCGAGGCACCAGGCCACACGTGCGGCGTGCCGCCCTGCCGCCTCCACATGCCCAAGGATTGCCGCCACCTTGAATGTGACGTAGAGCAGTAATAATTTGCAAGATAGTATGAGATTTTACAGAAAACCAGAGGTAACGCTATGTACATAAGCCGGGGGGTGGCATTGCCGCTTAGATTGGTTTTTTTAGTCGTGCACGTTCCTTTGCTTTCAGCGATTATTTCTTTTATTCATTTTCTATTTTTTAAGTTTTTGGGTTTTTAGAGGTTTTCTTCTTTTTCATTATTTATTTTTGGTTTTCTTTATGTATTAAATTTTCCAAGATTTTTCTGTCATTCGTCTATTTTTTTTATTTTCCCTTTTCCCTTTTATTTTTTCATTCTATTTCCATTTAATATCAAAAATATATAAACATTTTGCTTTTTAAAATACACGTTGAATTTTTTCAGTACATAATTATCATTTTTTTAAAGAGTGTTTATGCATTTTTTTTAAATGTGAACGTATTTTTAATATGATCATGCATTAAGAAAAAATAAAATTTAAATGAATACACATGTTGAAAAGATATTCGTACATTTTAAAAAATGATCTAACTTTTTGGAAAAATGTTGGCCCTGTTTAAATAGAAATCCGAATAACTAAAATTGTTCCTAATTTTATTTAATATCGTATTATTTGGAAAATAAAAGGACAAATGTAAACCGAAAAAGAAAATAAAAGCAACAAACTGCACAAAAAAGCAGATGACCGTTCAGCGTCAGGGCCAAACTGGGCTGGCCCTCACGACGGACTTGTGCCTTTGGTTCTGAAACCGTCATACATAGCGACGAATAGGAGGCCTTGCCTATAAAGCACTAAAGCACCAAAAAGTTAAAGTGGGTAGAATCTTGTGAAACTGTTGGAGCCCAAGAGTGAAAAGCGATATCACTGATTAAGTAGTACTCCTTGCAAAGGTCATTCTCATCTTCCCAGGTTATACGCCACTTGTCACAATCGGGAGTTTTCCTTTTTTCCGTAGATTCGTTTATTCGAAACGTTTTATCTCTCAAACCGTGTGTCAAATCTCGAGCCGTTTTCACTTGGATTTCTCGCGTCGATATCTTCAGAACTAGAACCCATGTTGATAGATTTTGATGAACTTTCACGAAAAAGCCCAAACGAAAAAACCTGAATCGGGATCACGTTTTTTTCCATTTTCAAAAAGGCATAGTTGTGCTCTCGCGGAAGCAAATCTGTTCCACGAGAAGCAAATCCATGCCTCTCGCGGAAATAAAACATGTTTTTTTTCTTTTCTGAGAGGCATGCCTCTTGCGAAAGCAAATCCGTGCCTCCACGAGAAGTAAATTTGTGCCTCTCGCGGAAGAAGAAAAAACACGTTTTCTTTCTTTTTCAAGAGGCACGACTGTGCCTCTCGCGGATGAAAGAAAAACATGTTTTTTTTCCTTTTCTAAGAGACACGACTGTGCCTCTCACAAAAGAAAACGTGTTTTTTCGTGCAATTTTTTTCGGATTTTTTGTCCAAAACCTAAGGAAAACCGGGGAAAAAATCCCGAAAAAATCATCTAAAAGCCAAAAACACTTACAGAAAAATAAAATAAAAAATCGAAGGGAGCGCCCAGCACGCGACACGTGGCGGCGGCTGAGAGCGCGTCAAGTGGCGCGCACCCAGTCCATAAAAAATAACCCTTGCGGGGGCTCTTCATAGAGTACTCCTTGATTAGTTGCTCTCATCAAATAAGAATATTGGAGCCATATGAAAATACCTACATGGTGTTCAACAAACAATTTCGTATTCGTTCTCTCCATTGAATTGTCTCTCAAAAGAAGTTCAAAAAAAATTTGTCTCTCAAAAGCATAGCGAGACTCACGTAGCTATCTCTATTAGGCCGGCTCATTTAAGAGCAAACGTACTGCATTACCCGGTTTTTTGAGAATCTTCTAGAAGGCTCCTACCATGTGTTTCTCTTTGTTTTTTTTTGTCTTTCTTTTCTTTTCTTTAGTTTTTTCAAAAATTCAAATAATGTTCAAAAAATTAAAATGTTTAGAACTTTTGAAAACTGGTCAAAAAATCTGTTGGGAATTTATAAAATGTTTGTATTTTTTAAAAATATTTGAAAATTTCAAAAGCTGTTGTTTAATGTTTGAATATTTCAAAAAATGTTCGCACAATGAAAAAATTGCATTTTAGAAAGTCTTTGTTTTAAAAAAGAATCGCAATTCAGAAAATGTTCGCGTTTTCCAAACCTTGTTGAGAGATATTTTTTTTAAAAAGTTAGCATTTCAGAAAACTGATTATCTGCTCACAGCCAACGTAGCCCACATAATAAGGATATCCCAACAACAGTATGGTTCGTTAAAATACCCAGTGGACGATTTGGTTGTCCGTAAGCTTGTAACGTACTCCCTCCGTAAAGAAATATAAGAGCGTTTAGATCGCTACTTTTCTTTACAGAGGGAGTACCGACTTATGCCGTACCGCATGAAGCACTCCACCGCATCTCTCCACCTCTATGCCGGTGAACACCACGATAGTCTCCACAGTGTCATAGTTCATGAGTAACCTTTCACACGTACCAACTTCAACAAACCTGGCGATGCAGAACTTTCCTCCGCCGAGGTGCACGGCATAGGACACCACCAGGTCTTCTTCAATTGGCGGCGTGGCGTCCTCCCACAATGTGTGCACCCCAGGCGGGGTGACCGCATTGGCGGTGGTGAGGTTGGATGCACAAAAGGTCCTACCTTTGTCCAACGACGACATGCCGAACCAGAGCTTGTGCTCCGGCACATATTCAGCATGGCCACTGAATGGCAACGCCCAATCCCCCGATTTGGTCCACACTCATTTCTTGGTGTCGAAGGAATAGGTGCCGAGGCTGCTGGTGGATATACAGATGTTTGAGCCGGCGACCACAGCCCAGGATTGGATGTGGCCAGAGGGGCCGTAGGTTGGATCCGACACGAAGGGAGGCACCTCGAGAGCGCGCCATCGCCAGTCACCGTAGTCGTAGCGGGGCTGACGGAAGGTGAGAACCTCGAAGCTCTGCATCTCTCTGCCGTGTGGCAGCGCCGGGATCCGGTCCAGGATGTAGAGGCTGTTCCGAACGGTGAGCGAGACGGGCATGCACTTGGGAGCCTTCATGTCACAGCCCTAGAATAATTGCCTGCAAATAGTTGCATCTGCATCCATGCATCATGTTTAAATGCAAATGAAAGTTGAAATGGGGATGATAAGCCCTACCACCCAAAACAATTCAAATAGTTTCAACCTAGAAATATTTTCAATAAACCCAAAATGCCCTTAAGAAAAGTTCATCATTTTTGAATTGGTTGAAAACGTCTGCCAAAAATGGTGCACATTTTTCTAGGTCATCCTGGATTTTGGAATTAATTCATATTGTATTTGAATTAGGGCATTTAAATGCTATAAATAATTTAAATGCTCCAATAATTCTGGAAACAGTTGAGGGCTGTTGGAAATATTTCAAATAGTGCCCACAATTAATTTCAGGAATTCTAAAAATGATTTGGTATTTCTACTAAATCAAAACAGAGGAAGAAAATAACAAAAACTGGAACAAAATAGAAAAGAGAGAGAGAGAGAAGAGTTACGTGGCGCTCACCTGGCCGGCCCAGCCCACCTGGGCTTCCCCTGTCGTCTTCCTCCTCTGCCAGGAGGACGGGCGCGTGTGGCCGACGCGCGCGAGCACGCGCCTGGCCACCTCCTGCCTGGAAGCTCGCCGCTGGAGACGCCTACGAGCGCCACGCGCGTCCTCAAGCCCGACCCTCTCACTCTCACCCTCGCCCCCCTCCTCTGTCTCGCTCTCTCACGCACACCCGAACACGCCCGTCGCCGCCGTCGCCGTTCACCGTGGCAACCGGCTCCTCCTTGCTTCCCCAACGTGTCCCCGAGCTCCGCCACACCGCCCTACGCCTCCTCGTTGAACCACGCATCGCCAAACGCCTGGAAACGTCGCCATCGAGCTCGAACCCGCCGACTCTGCACCGAGATAGCTACCGGCCGCCCGTCGCCTTCGACGCCTCCCCGAGTCCGATGAGACCTCCGACCGATGCGCTGTGAGCTCCGACGTGTTTCCCCTCTCTGCCCGTGCTTGTTTCCCCCCTCTAGCCGTAGCAGCAAGAACACCGAAGCTCGCCGCCGACGGCCATGTCACCGCCGTGGCCAGAGCCCGAACCAGCCGCTCCCGAGCGCGTCATCGTTCTCATTGCTTCACCAGGAGCCCGGTGAGCCCCTCGGAGAGCTCCCCCGTGAGCTGTGGCGCCGTTTCCGTCGTAGCCCGAGCCACTGCCGCCGCCTCCGTTGTTGCCGTGGTCAACTCCGGCGACCCCGAGGCCTCTCGCTCGTTCTGCTAGACGCGGTCGAGCACGGGCTACCTCCTGGTGGTCTCCGCGTGTTGAACCGTTGGCGGAGCAGCGTTCCCGGCGAACTTCCGCCGCGGTTTTGGTCACCGCCGGCCAAACTCAGGCGGGCCGACGTGGCCACTTAGTTAGGGGCTAATCACCCGCTAATTAACCCCCCACCTAGACACTGACAGTGGGCCCTGCTGTCTAACTAGCCAATGTTTAGTTTTTAGGTTAGGTTAATTAACAAAACCAGTGGACCCACACGTCATGATTGACTATGCTGACGTGGCCGTTGATCGGACCCACCTGTCTGTGACACTAAATGACACTAGGTCACTGACCAGTGGGTCCCACGCGTCAGGTTTGACCTGGATCGCCCCAGTTGACCTGTTGACGTCACAGTGACATCATGCTGACGCAATAAACCCTTTTTTGGATTATTTATAAACCAGGAATTCCAGGAAATAGTTTAAACTTCAAAAATTCACAGTAAATCAACCGTAACTCGGATGAAAATAATTTATATATGAAAAATTATCAGAAAAATATGAAGAATCTGTTTATGGCATTTTCATGCATGTTTGAACAACTTAAAGTTGCTGTACATGACAATTTGAATAAATGGCATTTGAAATGTCTTATATGGAGTTTGAATTTGAACCTTGGGTTCAAACCAACTTCATCTAAATTGTTGCTAATTGCACTAGCCCAAATCATCAACATGTTGCCATGTCATGATCATGCATCATATTATTGCATTGCATTGATTGTGTTTCTTCTTTGCCTGTCGGTGTTGTTCCTTCTCGGTAGCCGAAGTTTCCGACTTTGTGATCGTTGTCACTGATGAAAAGCGGTACTATCTTCAGAAGTGCCAGGCAAGCAAACCCCCATTGAGCATTCTGATACAATTCCACTCTCTCGCTCTTGCTCTCTCTTATTGCATTAGGACAACAACGATTCAACTATTACATGTTGCGGTAGTTGAACCCATTCCTCTACATGACCTGTCTTTGTCACAGTAAATAGTTGAAACCCACTAGCATGATTAGGAGTTGTTTGAGCCATGATGTGCCTACTCATTCATGCTTGCTTGTTATGCCTGCTATGCTTAGAGTTGGTGTCAGGTTTAATTCATCTGGGATGGATTGGGATGGTGATGAACATGTCCTACTGTTGAGAGCTAAGTGTGTGAACACGATTTGGTAAAGGTAGCGATGAGAGGCCTTGTAGGAGTACATGGTGGGTTGTCTCATTGGGACCGTCCTCAGGAACTGAGTTTCGTGTTTGTAATCCAAGACAGTTACTACCACACATTGGGATCCTTAATTGACTCTCTCGACTTATTAATCGCCTTGATCTCTGTCCAGGAGTTGCAACTAGTTTCTGGTGTTTGTAGGATATGTGTTGGGGGCCGTGCGTAGCGCTAACCCTAGGGGTGGGCTATGATGCGGTAGAGACACGAGGCACGGTGTACCAAGTGACACCCGAATGGTGCTCTTGGGAACCCTGCACTCATCGTTTGGGGCCGTACTGGAAACTTCGGCCGGACTTCCTTGCGGAGTTGACTCAAATAGGCGATAAACCTGGACTAGAGTCTTGTGTGGTTAGTCAGGTCGTGGCCGACACCCTCGCCAGGCTTCCGCTTGAAGGTTGCCGAGATACATGACATGTACATGGTGGTAAGTGGTGAGAGCGTGTGTGAAGAAGTACACCCCTGCAGGGTTAATGATCTATTCGAATAGCCGCGTCCGCGGATATGGACTACTTGGAAGCTTATATGGTTCATAGATAATTTGAAGTGGATACTCTAAAATGCGCAAGATAAGTGTGAGTGCTATGGATGGCCTTCTTGTAGGGAGACGGGAGCGGATCCATAGTGGTGTATTGATATGGTGAATATATGGACTCGTGTGCGATCTCTCACCTCAAAGAAAATACTGGTAGTTGTAGCACAGGATAGCCACTGAGTCAAAGCTGGCTTGCTGCAGTTAAACTCCACCACCCCCTTGTTGATACTGATGCATATGTAGCTAGTTCTGATGTAAGTCTTGCTGAGTACATTTGTACTCACGTTTGCTTAATTTATGTTTTGCAGAGGAGACTTCAGTCTCACTTTAGATTCCTGCGATGAGT
This sequence comes from Elymus sibiricus, assembly GCA_039707655.1. Lineage (NCBI taxonomy): Eukaryota > Viridiplantae > Streptophyta > Magnoliopsida > Poales > Poaceae > Elymus > Elymus sibiricus. The sequence goes on along the minus strand of CM077674.1, from coordinate 119,195,455 downwards.
TCGACGTTGACCGATTAGCTTGGGAATCCCAGACAGAGGTCTGGTTTCTTTGGAGGGTCTTGTAGATAGACAGGCTTTCTAGCCTACTTTCTTTTCAGCTGTCTGTACTCAGACAGGTTTATGCTTCCGCTTGTTGCTTGTATGACTTGAATGTTGGGTCATGAGACCCATGTTTGTAATATCATGCTATGTAAGGCTCCTCGGAGCCCTTTTAAATAAATACTTTGAGTCGTAGAGTTATGTTGTGATCCCATGTTGTATCTACACATATCGAGCATATTGTGTGTATGTTATTGAAATGCTCTGGTATGTGTGGGATCCGACACCTAGTTGTTTATTCTTGGTAGACTTCCTTATGGGGAAATGCCTCCTAGTGCTTCCATCCGGAACACATGGATTGACCAGGCATGTGTCCTTCTTTGCTCCTGTGTCTATCCCTACGGGGAAATGTCACGCGGTGTTTTACTGGAGTCCTTGTAGCTTGCTATGACTCGGTTACACTCGCTGCTGACCGACACGTGTATTGTTGGTTCATGTATGCCTGTCCTTGTAAGTTTGTGCCACCTTGGTTTATGACTAGTCATGTCGGCCCGGGTTCTCTGTCACATGGATGCTAGCGACACAATCATATACGTGAGCCAAAAGACGCAAACGGTCCCGGCCCAGGTAAAGGCGGCAGCCGTGGGTTACCATGCGTGAGGCTGCAAAGTGATATGATGTGTTACATGCTAGACCGGTGTGACTTAGGATCGGGGTCCTGACAGCTTTGGTATCAGAGCCTGACTGCCTGTAGGATTACCAAGCCAAACTGGTCGAAGTTGAGTCTAGAAATGCTTTAGTTATATAAAGGAATTGATTGTGGAAGGGAACGTAAGGCTCTTTTTACTCCTCTCCTTGTGTCATTCTGATTCTGAGTCGCCCTCATCCTTTTTACGGGGATTAAGAAACTAGGCTTTCTCATCTATCTATCAGGATGACGAGTTACTATTCTGCAGACTTTTAGTAAAGTTGTCGTCTTCTCGGATCAGTGTTTCCATAGTAATTCCGTTGTTGTGTTGTCAGTTGTCTTGCAGGTTGTTTCATATATCATGCCCGTACAGTCGTTATGTTTTCCGAGTTGTCCCAGGTTTCTAAACAATCTGATACACTTGCAAATCTTTCCCCCCATTCCCGATTGTTTGGGGCCAGACTAATTAACCACACTAATCATGGTGTTGAGGTACTCCGTTGCCTCGACATATATGCGAAAGCTAATAGGAAACTAGGATATCTCAGAGAACCACCCAGAGGTTCAGCCTTTGTGTTGTATCCCCAGTGTGATAATTCTGGCCATCATTTTCGAAAACATCTTGTGATGTTATTTAGTAGTAGGCACTCCATTCCTGGGTTCCTGAACCCAATATCCACTCTACCTATGTCATGTTGATAGAGATTGTAGCTCCTTTAGGTTGGTTAGTAACCTTGCTTAGTCCTCAAGGTCCGTGGTATATCATTCTTCCAATACCATGAACCATCCATGACAGAAGTTCTTTTGAACCATAAGATCACAACAAGAGTGCTTCTGATGAGTTCTCCATTCTACATTGTGAATCTGCCAATCCTCTCCTTCTGCATGGGTGTCCGGAAGAAATATGTTGGACTTGTTCGACATGCTAATCCATGCATCCACAACTCATAGAATCATGTGTTCCTTTGAGTTGTCCCTCTTCAGTTGTACTCCGACCATCGTCTACCAATTGATAGTCAAGAGTAATTGTGCATTCATGTTCATCGATGCCTATTATTTCTGTGGTCCATCAAGTCATTCTATTTCGGAATGACTAGGGGAAACAAACTCCAGCACCTCATCCATTTCTTGGATTGGGTCAAAGCAATTGTATTTCGCAGATCAAGAGGCCAATCCAGCTTCTAGTATGTTCTACCTTGGAGTGATACCATCTTTATGTCAAGAATGTCATGGGAATTGCACATCATCTCATGGATTCTTGATTCAGTGATACTTCTCGCCATCATCATTTATTCCTCGGTCCCCGTGTTGTGTAACCGGAATGCCGACAAGTGAACCGTGATGTGTGAAATCATACTCCTAGCAATCCCATTGCTTGGTAGTTAATGGACAATAATTTCATTCTTAGCGTGTTGGTTATCAATCATCATTTTAGGATTGATCGTGCTACCTAGTCTATTTTTCCTGGTGCACTCTTCGATCGATGAGTTAGGATTGTGTCAATCCCTTGCTCTCTTGAACATATCGTCTTGCCCTGAAAAGCAAGATTGTTCTCGGGCTTAATAACATATCGGTGGTTTGTGATTCTCCGAATATTTTCTCGGAAGTATCACCAGGTTGTCCCCTGACCGTTATGTTGAGTTCGTGATCAAGTTGGTTTCCCCATAAATCACCCCTTCTCCAAGAATCTATGTTGGATACCCCTGAGCCAGTTGGTTAAGCTAAACAACAACTTGGAGAGTTGGAAGATAAAAGCTTGCCTGACTTAGTTCATTTTAAAGGGATATCTTGTATGTGTGTTGAAGAAAGATGGTATTTTCATCGATTAATCCTCGTGATCAGTTGATGGACCTATCGTCTTATCCAATCTTGATTTGAGTATGGGCTATCGTCAAATCAAATCAGAATCAACAATTCTCGTAATGTTGTTTTTCTCGTGGTTGTCCCCTCGAACATGCACCATTATATTCTTTTTGGTCTGACCAATGCTATCAGTTTGCTCACATAGTTGTGGAATTCCATCTTCATGGAAACCTAGATGAGTTGTTGTTGAGCCCATCGGCAACCTCTTTATCCTCTCCATGATTCATGTTGAACAATAAAGCTAGTGTTGGAAACTTTGTAAACATCATCCTCGTGCCAGTGCATGGAGTATATGTTCGATGAAAGAAGTAATTTCCTCCAAGTTCACGTGCATTTGATGCAGGTTGCCACCGTGAATTCGAGATGGCTTGTTTTTGCTTCCTATGGAATCATCCCAAGTCAGCCATGCACGTGCGAAGTATTCTATGGTCTGATAGGTTGATCATCTTCATTCCATATGTATTTCTTAGCACACCAAGCCACTGATTGACTTGTTCCAAGAGAAGAAGTTCTTTATTAAGAGCTAAGCAGGGAGTATACAAGGACTTCATTATCCTCAATGATGGTTCCCAACCAGAACTCGACAGTGTTTTATTGTAAGACTTCTATGTGGTCATGCTTGTCTTGGACAGTGTGTTCACGTGTGTCTTGCAAGCCAGCTCGTGTTTTGGAGCTTGCTACCGTAGCTCATTCCCTGAGAATCTCGCAACGTCGTCTCGTCGATTTGTGTTGCAAACTTTCCTTTTCAGACATGCTGAGTCTGAAATATCCTGTTACCAACCATATCTGAACCTCAGGCAGGTATGATGATTGGAACTTCTCCCAAGAACTATGATGTAGGTTCCGGTAAAGTGGACGCACCTAGCCGGAAGAACTATTATTGTAGTGTCTTGATTAAGCAATTTGGCTACTTCCCCATGAGGATTTCATATGACTTATTCTAGAAGTTGTTCCTTGTGGGATCTTGTGCTCCCGAAGTCCGACCTTTACTTGATGACCATGTTGATGCTGTTAAGCATGATCGTGGTATCTAGTACATCAAGGAGAACATTAGAAGCGGAGTGCTAAATGTCTCCCGGTCGATCGTCCAGGTTTTGTTCCTTGGCATTGCTAAGGACAAATCTGAGAAAGTGATGTCCTCCTTTGCATCTGCATCCTCCATCGTTATTCATCATGGTAGTACGAGGTGTCACCAAGATCTTTGGCACAGATGTTGGTAAAGCCTTGATGGATATGGAAATGCTCAAGTTCTTGAAAGCACGCTTAGTCACTAGGTTATATCCTCGGTATCAACTGGAATGTGCCTTCCGTTTGCCGAGTTGTCCTATAACTTCAGTTTCCTTTCCAAACTGAGTATGCCATTTCTTCGAACTCCTTCAAACGATCGTTTGTGAATTGCCTTAGCATGATATGAAGAGTTTCAATGATCTCTACATCAAAAGTAATTCTTTTTGCACTTAAGGGAATAATTCTACGAGTCACCTTCCCTAGGGTGCCCCGTCATGGAATCATGGCAATTAACTCCTCGCTACGTTGAAACCGTGCACCATCTTACCTAAGCGTGGAATTGTTGCCTACCAAATTGAACCTTCGTCACCTGCTCTCTTCCATCATTCCTGATGTATGTTTTGTGTCTCAGCTCGAGAGATGTTATTATGTCTTACTCCATGAGCTGATCTTGAGTTGCTCGATCTTCGAGAAGATTGATTCCTGTAGAGTTTCTTCTGTCGTCATCATGCTGGGTGAAGCTCTCGAAGGCAAGGATGTCGAGATCAATATGGTGTAGTGGATCAATATCTTCAAGAAGGGACGTTGGATCATGAGGATTGTGTTAGTTCGGTGTCCCCTCTGTCTTCTTACCTCACGTCTTGAATCTCGGGACGAGATTCTTGTTTAGTGGGGGTGAGTTGTCACAGCCCTAGAATAATTGCTTGCAAATAGTTGCATTTGCATCCATGCATCATGTTTAAATGCAAATGAAAGTTGAAATGGGGATGATAAGCCCTAGCACCCAAAACAATTCAAATAGGTTCAACCTAAAATATTTTCAATAAACCCAAAATGCCTTTAAGAAAAGTTCATCATTTTTGAATTGGTTGAAAACCTTTGCCAAAAATGGTGCACATTTTTCTAGGTCATCCTGGATTTTTGAATTAATTCATATTGTATTTGAATTAGGGCATTTAAATGCTATAAATAATTTAAATGCTCCAATAATTCTGGAAACAGTTGAGGGCTGTTGGAAATATTTCAAATAGTGCCCACAATTAATTTCAGGAATTCTAAAAATGATTTGGTATTTCTACTAAATCAAAACAGAGGAAGAAAATAACAAAAACTGGAACAAAATAGAAAAGAGAGAGAGAGAGAGAGAGAGAGAGAGAGAGAGAGAGAGAGAGAGAGAAGAGTTACCTGGCGCTCACCTGGCCGGCCCAGCCCACCTGGGTGTAACACCCCCAGTGTTAAGCCACAGTAATCATCCTCTAATGGTTGCCATGTCATCAGGTTTTGCTAAGCCAAATTGCCACTTGATGAAAATCAAAGCCAAATTCCATTTTGGAATGCAAGTCAAATATTTGCATCTTCAAATGAGCCAGAAAAATAGTTCATAATATTGCAAATATTCACTAAGTAATTGTCATGATGAATCCAACATCATTTGAATTCCCAAAATGCCCCTGGGTATTTAAAACAGTGGTCCAGCAGCACTTCTTCCCCCCTTTTAAAATGCCAGCAAATTCAAATGAAATCTTTAGACCCCCAAACTTTTTGTGGCAGTGCTACATAATGCAATGTTAATTATGTGACAAATTGCATATTTTACAAAAGTCAAATAGTGGCTCAATAAAATGCAAACACCTACTGGAAATGGAAAACAATGAAGGAATTGGAAAAGTGCAACTGTGCACTTAAGCCCACAGCCCCACAGTACCCAGCCCAGCCCGCCAGCACCTCGTCTCCCTCCTCCTGCTCACTCCCCTCGCCGTGTCGCCCACAGGACGCGCACATGCCCTGGCCCCCCCTCTCGCTTGCTCGACAGCAGCTCACTACAGGGCCTCGGGGCCGATAAGGGCATCGACCTCGAGCCACCGGACATGCCCCGTCCTCTTTTCCCCCTCTCTCCCTCGTTCCCCCACCTCGACCGAACCCGCCATGGCCGGCCCTTGGTAAAAGACGCGGCCACCAGCCCTCCCTCGACGAATTGAAGTGTCCAGGAGCTCCCTCGTCAACAACCGCATCGACAGCACCCCCTGGATCAAGCCGGGCCTCTTCGAATCAACCGGATCGAGCTCGCCATCTTCCTCCTATCGCCAGAGTACCACCGTCGATCCGCCCAACCTCGACCTCGTCCAGCTTCCCCGAGACCTCCCTCGAGCTCCCCTGTGAGCACCGCTTCGATCTCCCTCTCTCCTTGTGCTCCCGGGGGCCCTCTAGCTAGCAGGACCGCTGCCGTGCTCTGGCCACCACCGAGGCCGTTGCACTGCTCGTGGCCGAGCCCCATTAGCGTTGCTCTGCTGCCCGCTAAGCTCCCCGTGCTGTGTGGCTGCTGCCCTGCCTTTTAGTTTGAGCTTTTGCGCCACGCCTCGCCACTTCCGTTGAGACCCGAGCGCCGTCGCCGCCTTTTTTGCAGGGGAGCTCAACTCCCGCGAGCCCTCGTCCTCCTGCGAGCTCCCACGGATGCGCACGAGCGCGGGCGCCCCGTTGGTGCCTCTGGTTCGTCCAGCCGCCGCCCCTAGAGAGCTCCCGCCCATCGCCGCCGTCCTCTGTGGCCTCCGGCGTGCACCGGTGTTTAAACGCCGGCGGGACCCACCCGTCAGGCCATTAGCCGCTAACAACCGTCACTAACACCCACTGACCGGTGGGGCCGTCTACTGAAGAGTTTGACTTAATTAAACTAACTCTGATTTTTAACTAGGACACCGACAGCCAGGCCCCAACCACTAATTAACCCAGCTAATTAGAGTTTATAAAATAATTAAACCTGTTGATTTGGCTGAGTCACTGACAGTGGGGCCCCACCTGTCAGTTTGACCAGGTCAACAGTCAACAGAGTTGACTGCTGACTGGGCTGCTGACTAGGCAGTGGCCCACCTGTCATACACAGTGGCTAGCTGCTGCTGTGTATAAAAAGTATCTGCACTGTTTATATTCGAATTAAAATAAATCTGTAATTTCAGAATATTGTTTAAAACTTTGAAAAATCATAGAAAATAAACCGTAGCTCGGATGAAAAAGTTTTCTACATGAAAGTTGATCAGAAAAATGAGACGAACCCGAATATGCCCTCCATGCAGCTGTCACATGCCCACAACACTGCAAACATGGAACCTTCCCCTTCGGTTCATCTGTCTGACAAATGCCTAAGGCCGGGAAAATATCCCCAGATATTTTCCAGCTCCGTTTGCAATGTGTAGTACTGCGATAGGTCACCACCCGCACAGAATACTGCCATGCCATGCATCTGTGTTGCATTTGTTTGCCGTGTATTTATTGTTTCTTCCCCCCCTCTTCTCTCCGGTAGACCCCGAGACTGACGCTGCTCCCGAGTACGACTACGCTCCAGACGATCAGACCCTCTCAGCAGAGCTTCCAGGCAAGCAAACCCCCCTGATCATTCCAATATCGCCTATTCTTTCTCTCCCATGCTTGCATTAGAATTTGCTACTGTAATTGATTGCTCATATTCTGATGCATAGCCTGTTTTTGTAAATGCTGTTGATACCTTATCTGCTATCCTAACTGCTTAGAATAGGTTGGTTAGTGATCCATCAGTGACCTCTCACCCTTGTCCCTGTTGCCCCGCTTTGTTACCAGTGCCTCGATCATTGTGATAGATGTGTAGAGACCGACACATCACCGCACACCCCCCCCCCCCCTTAGTTGTACGACTCTGCAGGGGTACTATCGAGTGCCGAGGGTGATACCTCATACTGCACTCCTAATGATATCTCTGTAGTATAGCACATCGGTGGTGATTGCAGAGGGTGATTCCTCGCTCTCCCCTTTTCGATGATGACTCTGTCCACTACAAGAAATATGTCAACTTGTGACCTTCTGTCAGTGACCCTGGAAGAAATGGTCGTAAATCTACGACCATTTGAGACCAATTGGTCATAAGCTATTCGGGGGGCTCCAAACCCTAAACCATAACGACCATTTTGGTCAGAAAGCTTGTAATTTCCTTACACGAAATGGTCGTAAAGCAGACAGCACTGGTCCGCTGCCTTATTTCTAGCTTATCACGACCAATATAGATGTTCATAGCCTTGTAAATTGTGGTGCATTGCTATGACTAGGCGCCACCTCATCAGTTTTGTCTATGTGTCATGTCCATGTGTCAATTTTTGCCCTAGGTTGTGAAGCAGCCTACATTTCTGTCATTCCCAAAATTCCCAAAAAATTCTCATAAATTCTTTGGATCATATCTTCCTCAAATATGTCAAAAAGCTTCCTTGCCTAGTTCAAAATAATTCAGGAATATTCATTTTCCTATTCTGTTCAGAACATCACTTTGTGAAGGAAGTGCTATTTATATTTTCTTTATTGCCCTCAAAATTTTTGGGCACTATTTCCTATCCAAATCATTGGCTCATGACAAAATTCAGCTCCATTTGCCTAGTAAATCTTCCTCAGCAAATTTCCAAAGTTTCTGTTCAGCTAAAAGCTTTGTGAAGGAAGTACTAGCTAGGCATATCTTAATGATTTGATTTGTTTTCCACATCTTCTATATGCCCAAATCATAGCTCTCCACAAAATTTGAGCCCCATCTAACAATCCATGTGAGCTCACCATCCAATCTTTGTTTCTAGTAATATTTTCAGTTTGGGAAGCAATTATATTTTATATTACTTTATAATTGCTGCAAATTTACCAGGACATGATCCTGCCCATAGAACCTCCCTCCACCAAATTTTAGCTCAATTAATTTAGCCAATTTCCCTCAATATTTTTCCCAATTTTCTGTTTAGTGGAGAGCATTGTGAAGGAAGTACCATTTTTATTTATCCAAATGGTATGAAATTTTTACAGTGCGTTCATATGCCCAAATTTTCATCCTCATCCAAATTGCAGCTCAATCGAATCATTTATGTGAGCCCAACTTCAATTTCTATTTTCTGGCCAGATTGGCACATTGCAAAGCAAGTGCTATCTAGACCACTCCTATTGCCCTCAAACTTTTTGGGCACTCTTCCATATCCAAATCATTGCCACATGACAATATTCAGCTCCATTTGCATAGTAAATCTTCCTCAGAAAATTTCCAAAGTTTCTATCCAGAGAGAAGCTTTGTGAAGGAATCACTAGCTAGGATTATCCAAATGATTTGAGATTTTTCCAAATCTTCCATATGGTCAAATCATCACTCTCCATAAAATTTGAGCTCTATCCAGCAATCCATGTGCGCTCATCATACAATCTTGTATTCTGATCATATTTTCAGTTTGTGAAGCAACTATATTTTATATTGCTTAATTATTGCTGAAACTTTACCAGGGCATGTTCCTACCTATATAACTTCCCTCCACAAAATGTCAGCTCAATCCATTCGTTCATTTGAGCCCAGCTTCAACATCCATATTTCTTTCCAGTGTGGTACTTTGCAAAGCAAGTGCCACCTAGGCTCCTCCATTTGAGCTGCAAATTTTCCAAGATAGTCTCCTTAGTAGATGATCATCCTCAGCCAAAACTGAGCCCATTGGCCATGTGCATTTCCCCCACCGCTAATCAAACACTTGGCTGCTAATTCATGTTTGAGCTTAGTTCAGTCTCCTCGTGAGATTCTTCTGTTGTATTCTTCTTCCTAACACCTACCGGGGGAGTGCCCAACCCACCAGACATGCCTAGGCCGCCCAGAACGCGTGGCAACGCCACGGTCACACGGTGACTACGCGGCTGGCATGCCAGTTTACGCGCTCTGGAGTTGGGGGCCTCGGCCACCATCCAAACCTCGACGTCTCGCCGCCACACCATGTATCTCTGATTAAATAGATACTTATGTACCTAGAAATGATTTTTGGAAAAAATAAAGAGCAAACTATAAGGCAGTTGCAGTTCAAATTTGACCCGCTTCCTGCTGAATCGGCGGAAATTTGTATTTTTCACGAGAGGTGGATCATAGCTTTTGACACGCAACAATTTGGTCAATTGTACATTAAATATGGCCTAATATTTTATAAAATTGATTTGGTCCAATTTTGCAATAAATATATGGTAGGTCCTTCACAAAAAAAGCTTACTTTGGGCACTCGAAAAATGGAAAATGAATTTTTCGTCCAAAGAAAATGAAAACTTCCTTAGGCAACATTGTTTGCCATTCCAAGATGCACCCTTGTGCACAATATGATATCATTTGAACAAACTATGCCATGAATGTGGCCATAAGATTGATCATCTGGCTTGAAAGCCATGAATCTTCACACATGATAGCTCATATCTGAGAACACTTTTTAAAAATAATTGCCGTATTACAAGTTTAATATTTTCCCTGGTAACTTGGTCACATATAATGACACAATGCGAAGGTTTTCCAATTTTTTGATTTTTTTTGAATTTTTCATGCCCATTTCAAAATGCGGTCAAAACGGCGGGCATGACAATTCCTAGCTAGTGGTTGAATCTTGGAAAAATTTTGGTGTTTCTTTGATTAAATAGATACTTATCTACCTAGAAATGATTTTTGGAAAAAATAAAGAGCAAAATATAAGGCAGCTGCAGTTCAAATTTGACCCGCTTCCTACTGAATCGGCGGAAATTTGTCTTTTTCGCGACAGGTGGATCAAAAGCTTTTGACACCCAACCATTTGGTCAATTGTACATTAAATATGGCCTAATAGTTTAGAAAATTGATTTGGTCCAATTTTGAAACAAATATTTGCTAGGTTCTTCACAAAAAAAGCCATTTTGGGCACTCAAAATATGGAAAATGAATTTTTCGTGCAAAGAAAGTGAAAACTTCCTTAGGCAACATTGTTTGTCATTCCAAGATGCAAACTTGTGCACAATAAGAGATCATTTGAACAAACTATGCCATGAATGTTGCCATAACATTGGTCATTTGCCTTGAAAGCCATGGATCTTCATACATGATAGCTCGATTATGAGAACACTTTTTTAAGACATTTGTCGTAGTCCAAGTTTGTTATTTTCCTGGAAACTAGGTCACATATAATGACACAATGCGAAGGTTTTCAATTTTTTTGATTTTTTTTGAATTTCTTATGCCCCTTTCAAAATGCGGTCAAAACGGCGGGCATGACCGTTCGTAGCTAGGGGTTGAATCTTGCAAAACTTTTGGAGTTTCTCTTATTAAATAGATACTTTTGTACCTAGAAATGTTTTTTGGAAAAAATAAAGAGCAAACTATGAGGCAGCTGTAGTTCAAATTTGACCCACTTCCTGCTGAATCGGCGGAAATTTGTCTTTTTCATGAGAGGTGGATCAAAAGCTTTTGACACCCAGCCATTTGGTCAATTGTACATTAAATATGTCCTAATATTTTAGAAAATTGATTTGGTACAATTTTGCAACAAATATATGGTAGGTTCTTCACAAAAAAACTCATTTTGGGCACTTGAAAAATGGAAAATGAAATTTTCGTGCAAAGAAAATGAAAACTTCCTTAGACAACATTGTTTGTCATTCCAAGATGCAAACTTCTGCAAAATATGATGTCAAGTGAACAAACTATGTCATGAATGCTGCCAAAACATTGGCCATTTGCCTTGAAAGCCATGGATCTTCATACATGATAGCTCGTTTCTGAGAACACTTTTTTAAGACATTTGCCGTAGTCCAAGCTTATTATTTTTCCTGGAAACTAGGTCACATATAATGACACAATGCGAAGGTTTTTAATTTTTTTGATTTTTTTTGAATTTCTTATGCCCGTTTCAAAATGCGGTTAAAACAACGGGTATGACCGTTCGTAGCTAGGGGTTGAATCTTGCAAATTTTTTGGAGTATCTATGATTAAATAGATACTTATGTACCTAGAAATGATTTTTGAAAAAAATAAAAAGAAAATTATGAGACACCTGCAGTTCAAATTTGACCCGCTTCCTGCTGAATCAGTGGTAATTTGTCTTTTTCACAAGAGGTGGATCCAAAGCTTTTGAAACCAAACCATTTGTCAATTTTACATTAAATATGGTATAATATTTTTTGAAATTGACGGAGTCCAATTTTGTAACAAATATTTGGTAGGTTCTTCACAAAAAAATCCATTTTTGCCACTCGAAAAATGATTAAAAATAGCTAGAAAGATCAGAAATGCATACAAATTGGTGCTCATCCATAAAATGTGATCTAACTTGAGTGAAAATTTGTGTGGTGCCCTTTTGCAAAATATTTTTGATAGCTGCTTCACAAAATCCCCCTATTTTTAGTACTTGAAAATTATTTTAAATCACAGATTTTTCGAACCAATCAGGACTCTTCCCACGGATCACCCCGCTGTAGCCGATCTGAACCGTCCACACCCGGCGGATCCAACGTCTCTCACTCACCTCTCAGCAGCCCAACCCAAACCCTAGCAGCCCTCGGCCGCCTCTGTCTCCCCCTCTCCCCGAGAACACACCCGCCGCTGCCTCTCTCCCCCTCTCCCCGATCCAGATCACGATCTCCTGCCCCCATCCCGTCGCCCCTACCCACCCACCGGCGAACCTCGCTCCCGGGCTCCACCGGCGCTCTCATCCACCCATCGACGGCCTCGCTCCCGGGCTCCGCCGCCCCACCACCATCTCCCCTCCCCTCCCCTCACCCGCCCCCACCTTCTCTCCCTACCTAACCAGATCGAGCCGGCCAGGCGGCGGCCATGGCCCTCCCCGACACGCAGTTGTGCTTCCGGATCCGGGACGGACGTCGGCCTCTTAACCGCAATCTCGCACCGGGAGAGGAGGAGTGAGGGGGCCGGCCAGCAGCTCCGTCCGTCCGTGTTCTTCTTCTCGGGATTCCTACCCCCGGCCATGGGCCATGGCGACCGAGTAGCTCCAACCGCCGCCGGCTCCCCCTGTCTCCTCCTCCCCCTCCTCTTCCAAGAAGCTCGTCGAGGTAAAGCATACGCCCTCCCACCCCATCGCGCCAATGCGTTCCTTGACTGGATCTGAGCCTGAGGTAGTTTTGATTGGTTGGTTTGGGTTCGCGTCGCGGATGTCGCCGGACTCCGCAAGAGGAAGCGGGAGGAGCTCTGGGCCGCCGAGAAGAAGACCAAGTCCGCGAGGAGAAGAAGTCGAGCGAGAACCACAAGGTCATCTACCCCCTCCCCCGCGCGCCAAGCTGCCCAGGTCAGATCGCTGCTCCCGTTGATCCGTTCCGTTGTAGATGAGCTGTGTGGGATCTGTCACTGATTCATTTGGTTGCGGTGGACTTCAATTTCTACTCGCTGTGTTTTCTGCTTAATCCTAGATGAGTTTCATAGGAGATAGACACTACGCATTTTAGTGATGTTGCGTGTCCTGATTACGGCATGTTCCATTCCATTGTGTGTAGACTATAGAGATAATGACCCAGGCCAGATTTGCATGGTTTTGCAGCAAAATGCAATCAACCCTGCACCATTCAAGTAGACTCTGGTGCTCTGTTTTACTCTTTTGAATGTAATTTAACAGTACAAATTGTTGAAAGCTTTGTTCAAATTTGACGCTCCTTGATATCTTTAGCTTCAGATATCATTGAAATGTTTCCTTTTGCTTGATAGAACCATTGTTGTATGTGCTTCTAATAACGTTTTCTGCCAATGGCTCAGGTAATGCTGGTTTTGCTTGCAGGGCAAGGAGCTAGTTCAGCTTAAGTGCGAGGCCTGGATGAAGAGTGGGTTTTATGTCAGCCCTAAGGCTAAGCTGCTGTTTGTTGTCTGAATCAGAGATCTGGACCGCGTCCCCGGCCGTGGTTTGATTAACTAATTGACTGGGCATTGGTTCCGTTGCAGATCGGCTGGTCGAAATGGGCAACGATGGCACCAAGTACGGCGAGGACGGCTGCCCCAACTGTGACTGCCTCCTCTTCGGTACGTCCATGTGACCCTGTCTGCCCTCTGCTCTGCTGCAGCCGCTAAATCTCTCACTCTCTCAGGCTAATTTCAGTTTCAGTGAATTTCACACCATCTTGCCCATGTCTGAAACTACATGCAATGGTTTGCCTTCTTTTGTTTCAGACCTTGATGACAGGCTCTACCCGGTGGGTTCCGGCATTGGGCTCGACGTCATGAACAACATCCAAGGTACTACCACGGCCGGTTCTGGTTTTACTGTCGATTTGTACTGCTAGTATCAGATTGCAGGGAGAGATGCATATATACATAGATGGTCTGCGTATGTATGTCTGTATGTATGCTATTGATGAGTCGATGCTGCTGTCTTTGACAATTTGACTGTCTGGTGTTCTAGAATATATGGTCTATCGTGACCTGTACACAGCTTGACCTGAATATCTTTGAAGTGCGGTTTTTGCTAAGTGGAGGTGAATTACTGTTTCTACACCGTAGTTGGTAAAGTAGTGAGCAGTGACTACAACCTTTATGTGTAGGTATTAACATTGAAAGGCATGGTGTTGAACAAGAATACAAGATATGAACCCTTGCAATTTTGTGTCAACTGTTGTTCATTATTCTTCCATAATACAACACCATTCAGTTTCTTGTCCTGATATGTGGTAAACACGTGAAATTTGGCACCTGCTATCGCTTTGTTTGTTTTCTACATAGATTGCTTCTTGATCTGGGCCTCTGATGTGCTATGCTTATGTGTTATTTTTGCAGCTGCCGATCTCTTCCTATGGAGGAACAAGAAGATCTATGGCGGGGTGCTCACGGGCACCACGACCATGTAGTTGTTGTTTGAGGTCCTGGAGTACCATCTCCTCACCCTCCTCTGCCACTGCTTCATCCCCACCATGGGAATCCTCTTCCTCTGGTCGAACGCCTCTGCCTTTGCCAACAAGTGAGCTTCTTTAAATTTCCGTTGTTATTTGCACTATATTCCATGCACACCTCATGTGAACCTGTGATCATATCCATAGACCAGTGAATTTATCACACTATTTGCTTGTTGTGAAGTATCCAGTAAAATTAATATGCATGTTCCACTCCACTGTCTACATATTTACTTAGTAACATCTACTCCTGCACTTCTGTTATGCTTCTCTCTTTTGTTTGTATGAGGTGGCCAGGCTGCCTATTTTGTAGCAGTCTGCTTCCATAGTGTTTGTATGGAGTCGAGATAATTGTGTTTTCCTCCTCATGAATGCTCAACCGCCTTTTGTTACATTATGTCTTTAAGTAGTAAAATTGAGAATGGCAAGCTAAATTCTTCAACTGAACTGCTCTTTCATTGTACCACCAAATACTGAAGTTTTGCTATGTATAACATTGCTACATGTGTTTTTGTCTATATAGAATTGCATTCATTTCCTCTTCTTTCAGTAGTTACATGGCTTGAGGTCTGTGTATTCTTTTGAATAGGATGTACGGTTCTATGCAGAAGATCTGATCTGCACAAACATAGTGCACCACGGTGCAAGGCCAAGGGAGCAAGCAGCGCTGCTGGTTCCTTGAGGCCGGATCGAGTAAGATGGTGCACCACGGCGTGACAAAGGTGCCCATTTTCCATTTCTTACATTTTTGCTCTGTTTTGTGTTCTGCTTGTATGTCCAGTTTCACATTGTTTAATACCTACATGGTAGCCTGAGAATTGGGATGATGGGGAACATGGCAATGTGCATCAGACAAGTAACCACCAAAGTTCTTGGACACACAAGCCATGACTCTTCTTTTGCAGGATGTGAAGGCTGTGAATGCTGCTTGTGCTCAGGTGATGAAAGCATGATCCGCTGACAAGAAGCTTGCAGCGTCGACTGATGAGAAGGTGGAGGACATTAGCAAAGATGCTTCCAAGAACAGTAATGTTTATTTGAAGTGAGATGTACTCGTCTACTGCCTGGTAAAAAAATGAAGGATGAAGTGTCATGTATTGTCTATGATGTAGTGAGCTATAGTAGGAGCGAAATGAAATTTTATCTGCTGTTGTATGTGCTATTTTCCTGTAATGTGTTGTGTACATTTTCCTTTAATAGTAAAATTCTCTAGAAAATGTTCTTACTGGACCTGACAGAGGCCACGGCCCAAATATACTTACTATTCAGATGCCATGGCCCAAAATGACCTGGGCTGAAAAGCTATTCAGAATCTGTACTATAAGTAGGCCTCGACTCAAATAGAAAATAGAAACAAAAAGGAAACGGACTCGATTCAAATAAAAAATAGAAACAAAAAGGAAATGGACTGTGTGGAAAGGCGAAGGCCCAAGATAGAGAAGGCCCAAAAAAATCATAAAAAGGCTGAATTATTGGGCTCGGCCCATAAAGACGGCTAGACCGGACCAGGCCGATTCTGATCAACGACCATTTTGTTTGGTCGTAATTTTGCCACGTCAGCTTGCCACGTTGGATCTGACGTGGTCTGGGCAGACTGCCAGTGACCAAAACAATTGGTTGTAGAATCAACGACCTTTTATTTTGGTCGTAACCTTCTACGACCATTTCACAAAGAAGGTCGTTAAGTTTCATTAAAGACGGCCAGCTTTTGACCAACTGTTTTTGGTCACAAAAAGGTCAAAAATGGAAAACTGTGACCATTCAGTGACCAATATTGATGGTCGCAAATTAGCATATTTCTTGTAGTGGTCGTGCAACCCCTCAAGTGTGGACCATCGAGGGTGATTCCTTCTGGTTCTCCTTGACGGATTACACCGAGTAGGAATCCATCGAGGGTGATTCCTCGGGTTCCCCTTGATGTTATGGACACACGGTTACCATGACTTTTACCTCAGACCTTTGTTGAAGGCGGGTCAACCCCAAGGGGTACCCGCGAGAGATGTGGAGTCGGGTTGACCGTGAGGGTACCCGCGAGATAATTACGTGGCACGGCCGGGCATTCCTAGCCCTTGCCGTAAGTCCACGAGACGGGGCGACGGCACCACAGATCGTGGATTGCTGCTCGTTTCCGCGAGCTCCCAGCACACTAATGGGTTAGGATATGTGATCTGAGTAGGCCTCTGGCCTTTTCGCACTAACCACCACGCGGGAATAAGTATGGGCACTCGGAGTCGTACGATTCTTTCAAAAGCTCTCAGACGTCAGCAATTGACTGGCGCATGCCGGGTTGGACTAGGAAAGCCTGCGCTTGTATTAAGGGGGCTAGGTCTGCTCCCGGCCGCGTTCGCAACGCGCAGGATTGCAAAGGATGATTGGCCCATGACCCCTTCGCATTTAGGAGTTAGACCGGCGTGTTGTCCTCTCTGTTGAGCCTAGGTAGGACTATGGTGTGTCGATCAGCCAAGGCCGGGCATGACCCGGTAAAAGTGTGTCCGGCCTGAGTTAATCAAGCGTGTTGGGTAAGTTGGTGCACCCTTGCAGGGAAGTTATCTATTCGAATAGCCGTGTCCACGGTAACAGGACGCTCAGAGAGCATCCCGATCTACTACAACTAGAACTGGATACTTGTGATGTTTAATAATATGTTAGCTCAGGGATCGCTATCTCGCAGGGGTCGAGGAAAGATCTCTGGGCGTTGATACTACTTTCTTAATACTTTATAATATGTTAAGCTGCACTCTTGTACTGCTGCAAGATGCTGCAAGTTGCTAGTCTTCGATAGGCTAGGCATTTCTCTCTATTCTGGCTTTTCTGCAGTCTAGTCCACAGATACAACCCCCTCTTTTGATACCGATGCATAAATAGAATAGATCTGATGTAAGTATTGCGAGTACTTTGGATGAGTACTCACGGTTGCTTTGCTTCCCTTTTCCCCATACCCGATTACTGCGATCAGATTACGGAGCCCAGGAGCCAGCTGCTCCCGCCGACGACTACTACTACCCTACCGGTGGAGCCTACTACTACGTGGAGACCGACGACCAGGAGTAGTTTCGGAGGCTCCCAGGCAGGAGGCCTGCGCCTTTTAGATCTAGTGTCGTTGTTTTACTCAGCATTCTTAAGGCAGCCTTGTTTAACTTTTATGTCTGTACTCAGACATCTGATGCTTCCGCTGATGCTTGTATGACTCGAGCTTATGTATTCGAGCCCTCGAGGCCCCTGGCTTGTAATATAAAGCTTGTATGATTTTTATTTGTGTTTAGAGTTGTGTTGTGATATCTTCCTGTGAGTCCTTAGGCTTGATCGTGTGCATTTGCGTGTGTGATTAGTGCACGATTAAGTCGGGGGCGTCACAAGTTGGTATCAGAGCCGACTACCTGTAGGAACCCCCCCCCCCTTTCCAACTCCTTGGCTGAAGTTGAGTCTAGTCTTTGAAAAACCGTTTTACTAACATGGCTGTGTGGCTTACGGGCCCACGTCGCCAATGGATGGGTTTAGGATCTTTTATTCCTCTTCCTTACTCTGGGACTCTGATCTCTCTTCCTTTCGGGTTAAAGATTTTACTAACTCTAACTTTAGGTTCTCGTAACTACTTCCTCCTGGAGAGCCCTTCATTCCAGATGATCGCCTGCTTCACCAGAAGGTTCTGAAGATACTCTTCGATGTTTTTTCGAGAATCCTTTGTGCCTACTGCCTTGCAGCTCCTTTTCTGCATGATTACACCTACGAATAATTCCTCACACTTACCGGGGATTCGTTCATCCCTAGTTGCTCATGTGTTTCAAAAAATACTTTGAAATGCTATCCGATCTTACGAAGTTCTCTGCAGCCTATTGCTCTTGAAATTCTTGCATGCTTGCATTATGGTTCATTCCATATGTCTAACAATCTTCATTGAAATCCTTTACGTTTGTCATCCTGGTCCTATTGATTCAACATGTGTGTGAATACTCGCAATCATCAAATGATCCTTAGCAATTATCCTTTCGGCTCAGATGTCATTCCGGACATGAGCTGGTTCTCGACAATTCAAGCCTTGATCGATTGTCCATCTGACTCTTTTCAACTTATTCATTCTTTCGTCAGAGTGTCTGCTTCTGATCCCCGTTATGGAATTTGCAACTCCTTTGTATTTTATACTTTGGGTTATTCTGATGTTTCCATAACCCGATGTCTTTGCCTCCTTTCTTCTCTCGATGGACTCTAATGTGGAGCCATTATTTAACCGATATGACCCCGTTGGTGGGTTATTACCCGATAGTTCCTTCATAAATCTGAACCCTTTACGAGTTCATCCCCTGATACATAATGCCTTTGGTAAATTTTATCCTCTGCTTTGTCAACCATGCTCTGCTTTCGAGCTTGTGTTAATTACTCCTGAAGTTATGGTATATGCTCCTAAGATGCCCCGATGGGTTGAACCTATGCCTTCCCTAATCGGTGTGAACCCAAAAGTTATGCGGGTTATACTCTACTTGCACTTCGTCACATAAATTTTCAACACTACAACTTCTTTGAACGAGAAGTGAATGAAAGGTTATGCTTTGAAGAAGTGGGAGTCGACCTTGAATGTTGTGTTCATTGTAGGGGAGCGTAGCAGAAAACAAAAAAAATCCGACCTACACACCAGCCCAGGACCACTATGAAGACTGCATACAAGGTTTCGATCCAATCGTTATCGACTCATAGCGCAACGGAAGTAGAGTCGATGTAGATCGTCGGTGCAGATCCCCGCAGCGAGGATTTACAACCTCCCAACCGCGAGGATGTTCTCCCTTGTCTGCTCGTCGGACAGCCCTCCGGGAGGCGGTCGGACAGTCCCTCGGACGGTGTCACGGACAGCCCTTCGGGAGGACCCTCAAAACTCGGACGGTCACTCGGACAGCCCTTCGGGAGGCACTCTCAAACAGCCCCTCGGGCAAAAAGATCGAACCTACGACCTCTCTACGGGGTTGCACACATACGGTGTCATCTATCCGGCAGGGCTTCGCCGTCCAGAACTAGTTCCCACCGGAACCCAGACAGCCTTTCGGCTCTACGAAACTATTTCGCGGGGAGGGAGAGAGAAGCCAGATCATGCATGGCACTTGTATGTGAGAAAGGAGTGAGTGTGGAGAGCACCTCTCCACATCTATTTATAGGAAATCCCAAGGGGTGGGGTGGCATTCCAAAACCCCAAAATGCCCATGAATGGAGTCCTCCACAAGGGCATAAAGGGGAAGGTAAGAGGGCAAGTGGGGCCCCATGAAGGAGCCTCACCATGGCTGGCCACCCCGTAGTGGGTCCCCCCCAAAAGTGGTTCCTTAGTCCCCAAGTCCTTCTAGAAGCCTTTTGGGAAAAGCCCTAAAAGGTGGCTTTCCATAAAGTAACCCCAAAAGCACTTTCACTATTCACGGAAACATTTTTCCGCGACCGTTAAATCCAAAAAAAATTCTGTAGGTCTTAGAACATTTCCAGTACCTACTAAAATAATTTTGGACGCGTTCTAAAACAATTCTGGATTAGTGATGTTCATCTGCGAAAAGCAAACAAAGCGGTTCCGGCAGCTCCGGAACATTTCCGGGTTTTTTCTCCGAAAAATCCCAGAAGTTCCCAGAACAATTCTGGCACCCTCCAAGAATTTCCAGGCGTGTGCCAAAACCAATTTGACTTAATGGTATACCCTAAAACAACTTTTCAGTTTTACCGAAACTATTCCGATGTTCTCTCTCCGGAACTTTTCCGTTGTCTCCGAAACTTTTCTGGTGACTTTCTCTCAGACTCCCTGTCTAGTATTCAGCAGATAGATGACCCTTAAGCGTGTGACCCTATAGGTTCGGTGAAGCATAGACATGGCCGGAACACTTTCCGATCAATGATCAACATCGGAGCTGTGGACACCCATATTGACCCCTATACCCACACGAATAAATATTCGAGTGAACCTCCAGTTGCCG
Source organism: Elymus sibiricus (assembly GCA_039707655.1). Taxonomy (NCBI): domain Eukaryota; kingdom Viridiplantae; phylum Streptophyta; class Magnoliopsida; order Poales; family Poaceae; genus Elymus; species Elymus sibiricus. Next base: position 119,175,061 of record CM077674.1, on the reverse strand, counting down.
TGTGCTATTCCTGTTGCTTCGCGATATGTTACAAACACCCAAGGTGAGACTTATCGGCATCCCCGTGAATCAACAACTTGTCCACTATGTCAGTTACCTCGTTACCGGTTTTGTTCTCTTTTCTCGTTCCCGTGTTCCGGCATCCCTGTGATCAAATCACAATGTGTCTGGCCAGACGATGGTGGATACAGTAACACCGAGAGGTCCCAGAGATATCTCTCCATCGTCGGAGGAGCAAATCCCAATCTTGAGCTATCAAGTCCCTTGACACACTTTTCCATGAACCCGTAAGCCGCTGTAATAGCCACCCATTTACGGATGACGTTTAACAAACCCCAAAGTTCATGAAGCAAGCATGAAGAAACTCGACACTCTCATGGTCTAAGGAATTATGCAAATGTTAACTTTCTCTGTGTTATTAACCATTAACTTGTGACGAATGTATCTCATAGCATAACATCAATTCGGGTCGATTCAACACAAATGTTCTTCTAACATTGTCCCCTCAAAGTTGCCGCATAGTCATGCCCATGATCAGGAAACCAGAACAATCATGCAACACTTGATCTAGTCTTAGAGGACAGACTAGGAATACATTTTATCATTTATTATTCCACACGTGCATATGAGTTTCCCTCCGAGCCTCATGGTTATTGTAGACTCGAGAACCATAGCAGTTATATCACGGAATATAAACTTAATTACAAACATAGGGATAAATATTAACATTTATTATTGCCTCTAGGCCATATCTCCTATAGACTCCCACTTGTACTAGAGTCAATAATCTAGTCAATGCCAAAACACTTTACACCTATGGCATACCGGTGTAAAATATGCTTCGCTCGTGGTATAGCCTGATGTCCAACGGATCTGACAACTTCAGTTCCGTGTGTATATTTGCATCTCCTTGCGTTTTCACGCTTTCACAAAATTCATATTTTGTGTGGACTTGGCTTTGTATATATGTGAATCACAGGTCAAACCTTGATTCCTCAGACTGAGCTATGGAGTGACTATCTACAATAGTGTCCCATTGACCAAAGCCTTCTTGGAACCATACTAAGTTCATGAATGAACTATATGATTCAACATTTTCTTAGTCGCTTCCAAAGCGTCAACATACTTAGCCTTTGTTATAGAAATCACCACAGTAACTTGTTTGGAACAATTTCCAACTACCGTGCCACCATATCGTGTATTACACAAAACCCTTAACTTAAATCGAAAATTGCATGGAGCATTGATGAAGACTGTATCGATGTAATTACTTACAACGAGCACTTCATAATCTCTGCTTGCGAGAAAACATGTCATCAGTGCTACTTTAGTACTTAATGACATTTTCCACTGTTGTCCCATGATTAGTACTTTGATCACTTTGGTATCTATACTCGCAACAGCTTGGGAGTATCGGACATATCTGGTTGTTTTACATGCCATGGAATATATGATTAATCCAAGCACAAGAGTGTGTGGGATCTTCATCATGTATTTTGCTCATCAGTGTTTTGGGACACCGAGTCTTGCAAAACTCTTTCCATGTGACTTCGGCAAGAATCACTCATTGGCATTCTTATGCTAAACTGTTTTAGCATCTTGTCAATATGTATTTTTGGCTTAGCCTATTAGGCAATTCTATCTCGTAGATAAATATGCCTAATATCAAGGCTATTTAGCCCAAGCACTTCATCGAAAAACTATTTTCAATGAAGTCCTAATTCGTGTCAAGAAATTTATATTATTTCCAATCAACAATGTGTCAAGCACACAAAGTTTTTAGAAATATTATTATGCTCCCACTTACTTTCTTGTGACCACAAGCATCTTTGTTATCCATTGATGTAATCAAACTCTTTTGACTATTTCATCAAAACGAAGATTCCAACTCCATTTTGCTCTCTTCTGTCCATTGTTGGAACTCTGATGTTTGCATACTTACTAGCATCCTTTGGATTGACAAAATACTTCGGACTGTATCACATGCAAGTCCTAGGTTGCATTTCCATCACATGGAAATCCTTTTGGCATCCATGTATCATATCTCAAGATTGAAATATGTATTAGTTGCTAGTTTAACCCGATCTGACTTTAAGCATCGCTACGGTGAGACAATCTCATCGTAGTCAACTCCTTGAATTTGTTTTTGCAACAAGTCGAGCTTTATGGATAAAACATTTTATCCACATCAGTTTATAGTTCCATTAATGTTCGTTAGACTCTAAGTCTTCCGAAGGGTTTATCAAGATATAATCTTGAATCATTTATATGGAAACTATCTCGGATTATATTGGCATTTAGCCAATTCCGGAGTCAGGGCCCATCAACGCTTCCTTGTGTATCGTAGGTATACTGTTGTCTAACAACAATATCTCGCTTGCGCACCTGAGAGGTTTTCACGAGTTTTGCCTACGTGGTTCAGTTGCAAGTTCGACCGAAGTCCATACATCTCATGTAGAGGCTTCCGTATCAGTCGCAGTAGGAAACTCTGGAATTACCTCCAAGGTTTCCTTCCTTTGATCCGATGACGAAGATACTGTTATCTCATCGAGTCGCACTGTCCTCCCACTCACCTTTTTGCAAGAACCATTTTCTTCAAAAGCATACCGTTCTTTGTGGCAAAACCTTTTGCCTCGGTACAGTGGTGGGGGAATACCCAATAACTTGGGATAACCTACAAAGTAGCACTTGTCTGATTTGGAATAGGTTTGTAAATATTTTACACAAGCCCCATATTCCAAATGTTAAGAAAAGACATAACATGGTTGGGTGTACCATACCATGGAGTCATTTCAACAGATCTGATGGTGCTCTTTTCAGTGTAAAAGCCGCAGTCTCTAAAGCATTACTTTTAAAAGGGATAATGGCAAATTGATTTATGTCATCTTTGATCTTACCATGTCATAAATGGTTTGATTACATCTTCACGGATATTCCACTCACAGTGGTGCTCCGTGAGGTGTAAGTTATGAAACTCTTTTCACAACTCATCAGACATTCGCTAAACTTGTAACTCAAATATTCCTTTCGGCAATCTAGTTTGCAGAAACATAATTTTCTTGTTATAATAATTTCTACTTCATTTTTTAAAACCTTATGAATGATTTCAAAAGATCCAGACTTACGTCTCATCAAGTAAATATCCATATATCTACTTGAGTCATTTCTGAAGATAGATAAATCCACTGCTAGCAACAACATTTATCGGACTACATACATCAAAATGTATGATCACCAATAAGTTTTTTGCTTGTTCCTTATGGCCTGTGAACGGTATTTCAGTCACTTCACTTTTCGGAGGAAAGTTGCAAGTGTCAGATGATTCATAATCAAACGACTTCAAAATCCATCATTATGGAATTTCTCCATGCGGGTTTCTCCAATGTGACCAAATGCAGTGCCACACATGTGTGGTATTCCCTTAGTCTTGCGATATTTAGCGTCAGTGTTATGGATGTATCATATTACCATCAATATTCATAACATACATCCGATTCATGATGGAAGTATGGCCCTTATGTTATTCATAACACTGAACAACAATTGTTCTTTTATGAACAACCCTTTTGCAACAAACATTATGCAATGGGCTAGAGTTTGTAAAACTCTAAAATGAATTATGAAAGTAAATACGGAGGTAATATATTATTATCAATATTCATAACATACATCCCATCCATGATGGAAGCATGGCCCTTATGTTATTCATAACACCGAACATCAAAAGTTCTCTTATGAACAACCATCTTGCAAGATACTTTATGCAATGGGCTAGAGTGTATAAAAACTCTAAAATGAATTATGAAAATAAATACATAGGTAATGTACCGAGTATAGCAACTTTTACTATGTTCCCAGCACATATCTAAACCTCACTCCGGCAAGTCTTTTAGGCCGTAGTAGTTCTTGCATCGAGTCGCAGCAGAATGCAATCGAGCGGGTATCTTTGTGATCAACTCACAATACCCAAGAATTAGTGACTAACAATTTAATCACAATTCCCAAGTACTATATCTTTGACCAGCCTTCTATACATCAATAGCTTGTATGACTTTCATACATGAGCTGGACATTCCAGTCTTCTCTCTTTTTGCCTTTATACTTCTAACAGTTTAACTTTCAGTATTTCTCCTACTCTCAGAAGAAGCACTCAACTTAAGAGTGGCATTAGCCCCGGACTTCCTAGGTGTGTAAGTCACACTAACACCCTTTGGACATTTCCTTTCTCTTTAAGTTGTTGTTTTATTCACCTTCATCATATGATAGGCGTTCTTCTGGATCCCTCTCGTATTAGTCAAACGCATAGTAAACACTTTTACTAATAGTTTGCAAACAAACATTTCTTTGGATATCTCATATCTTTTAGCCTTTGTTTGTATCTGAAACTAATTTTCAGTTCCATGAATATCACATAGCTATCCCAAACTTTTGAAGTTCGGGTCTCATGGAAGCAAACATATTGCACTTGACCGTAACGGAATTCTAGCTTTTGGATCGAAGGACGAGAGTCACATCATCCATAGCATTAGCGGGAGGATACCGAAAGCATGCGATAGGACAAAATCCTTCTTGGTACTCTTGAGGACAATCCTCATATTACGTTACCAATCGTAAAGTTTTAACCAGATATATAACAGCTATTCAATTTTAATAGGGAAGGTGGAAACGCGAGCCATTATTCTACAACTATTATGCAAATTTCACTTAGACAAAGTTCATAATTAATTGCATAGAGAATTAAACAACTTAATTCTACAGTACGCTCCCACTCAAATCAATATCTCTCATAATTGATTGTGAGTGATACAAGACCCGCATTTCAATTCAACGCCATTGATGTGGACATCACTGATGACGAGAATTTTAATCGGTAGGCCAACTTGCCAATCACATCTCTATGTGATTCTTGTTCATCTTTCGATGGGCGTGTTCCGAGGTCAGGACGATCTAGCCAGAATGTCAAGACAACCAAGTGATCTCGCTGCGAGGTCTGACCTCACCCGCCTTACACCCGTACAATCGTTCGTACCCATGTAGACATGGCGCACCCCGAAAGGAAAGATGCTGTGACGGTGCTACACTTGGGAGAACACTAACTACTTGATATTTTAAGTGAGAGATCACCCTAATAAAAGCGACTACCGCGCAATCAAAAGGGTGCATCACAAGGGATAAACATCTCCGGCAATTCATAATAGCATGATATGGTATAGCCCTTTCTGACGGAGAAGTCTTTAATTTCTTCGTCTTCGGCATTCGCGTCGGTGTTCACCTTTGCGGAGTTTGCCACCACCTTGTTGATGCACCAGATAATATTGCTATCTCTATAGCTAATAAAATAAGTGCATTACTTAAGGTTGACACACAGCTCATTAAAGTGACAATCATATGGCTCCAGCCATCATGCCGAATCATGACACGCAGGTCATGTTAGTAAATTTACATCATATAGTCATCTCATACATAGTCAAATTAATATGAGCATTGCTATACCACATCACATACACATCCTGCAAAACCAAGTTAGACGCCTATAATCGGTTTATACAAAATTTTATTTTACGTGGCTTCTAAGGTTTCGAAACAAACCGAAGCTACCAACGTCCATCATCAAGTATGATTATTCAAGTCGCTAGATTAACTTTGCGGGGTGTATGAAACACGAGATAATAAAATCTCGAGCCCCATACTTAACATCGTCATACGCATGACCCCCGTGCAGATCATATCTGCATTGCCCTTTCGTCTGCGGAATTTCATCTTTCTTTTAACTATGGTGGAATTCAAAGAACTGTTAGCACACTAAAATAATTTTGGACGCGTTCTGAAACAATTCCGGATTAGTGATTTTCATCTGCGAAAAGCAAACAAAGCGGTTCCGGCAGCTCCGGAACATTTCCGGGTTTTTTCTTCAAAAAATCCCAGAAGTTCCCAGAACAATTCTGGCAACCTCCAAGAATTTCCAGGCGTGTGCCGAAACCAATTTGACTTAATGGTATACCCCGAAACAACTTTTCAGTTTTACCGAAACTATTCCGGTGTTCTCTCTCCGGAACTTTTCCGTTGTCTCCGAAACTTTTCCGGTGACTTTCTCTCAGGCTCCCTGTCTAGTATTCAGCAGATAGATGACCCTTAAGCATGTGACCTTATAGGTTTGGTGAAGCATAGACATGGCCGGAACACTTTCCGATCAATGATCAACATCGGAGCCATGGACACCCATATTGACCCCTATACCCACACGAATAAATATTCGAGTGAACCTCCAGTTGCCGTGTGCTATTCCTGTTGCTTCGCGATATGTTACAAACACCCGAGGTGAGACTTATCGGCATCCCCGTGAATCAACAACTTGTCCACTATGCCAGTTACCTCATTACCGGTTTTGTTCTCTTTTCTCGTTCCCGTGTTCCGGCATCCCTGTGATCAAATCACAATGTGTCTGGCCAGACGATGGTGGATACAGTAACACCGAGAGGTCCCAGAGATATCTCTCCATCGTCGGAGGAGCAAATCCCAATCTTGAGCTATCAAGTCCCTTGACACACTTTTCCATGAACCCGTAAGCCGCTGTAATAGCCACCCATTTACGGATGACGTTTAACAAACCCCAAAGTTCATGAAGCAAGCATGAAGAAACTCGACACTCTCATGGTCTAAGGAATTATGCAAACGTTAACTTTCTCTGTGTTATTAACCATTAACTTGTGATGAATGTATCTCATAACATAACATCAATTCGGGTCGATTTAACACAAATGTTCTTCTAACATTGTGCCCTCAAAGTTGCCGGCATAGTCATGCCCATGATCAGGAAAACAGAACCATCATGCAACACTTGAGCTAGTCTTAGAGGCCAGACTAGGAATACATTTTATCATTTATTATTCCACACGTGCATATGAGTTTCCCTCCGAGCCTCGTGGTTATTGTAGACTCGAGAACCATAGCAGTTATAGCACGGAATATAAACTTAATTACGAACATGGGGATAAATAATAACATCTATTATTGCCTCTAGGGCATATCTCCTACATTCATGCCCATGGAAACGATGTAGACCATCACAGAAGCTTCTTGCAAAATGTTATCCATTATAATTCTTCCGGTATCCTTAAATTTGATCCCTCGCAGTTATGGTTCCGACCATGCTGACCTCATTTGATAATTCCATTCTCGTGCCTCATCTATTTTTTCAACAAGGTTAAAGCAGCTGCCGTCCGCAGATCAACGACCTAGTTCAGCTTCTATTCTGTTTTACCTTCGAGTAGTACCCCCTGGTATCTCGAGGATATCATGCCATTGCACTGCATCTTATGAATTTTTGGATGAAGTAATACCTTTCCCTGTCTTAGTCATTCCACGGGTTCTGGGTTATTGTCAACCGAGAACACCTATTAGCGAATCAAATCCGCACAACAATTCAATACCCCTAGTAATTTGTTGCTGGGAAATTTAAACTCAATCATGACATTCCTAGCCTAACCGGCTACATCATTATCATCCTAATTTTAACTGTGCTACCTGGTCCTTCTTCCCGGAGCAACATTTTTGATGATGAGCTAGGCTTACGTCGAGCTTCTTTGTCATACCGTTTCGTCTTGAACAGCAAGATTGATTCCGAGTTTGTGTCATAACCGTGATTCCGTAAACCTTCAGCTTCACCACTCCTTTGCTTGATGTCGTCGTTGATCGATTACATCTTCATGAAACCTCTCGGCAAAATGTGTCATGATCATTGTCAACCTTTTGATTTCTTTAAAGTTGTGAATTGAATTCATGATGAGTAATACCATCCTTGCCCCTCGATAATTTGTGCTGCCATCGACAACATCCTTGCCTTCCTTCTAGCACCGGCTTGATCATGCCTTGGTTATACCTCGAGTTCCTGGCTATTCCTGGAATTGTTCCTTGTGGATTTCTTGTGATCGTCATAACCAGCCTTACTTGAAATACTATATCATTGCTACCCCGAAGCATGATGGTGGTATTCCGAATATCAACAAGAACATTGGAAGCGCAATGCTAAATGTTTCTTGATCAATTATCCAAACACCGCTGTATGGGTAACATCATGAATATCCTCGCCCTTTATCTAAATGATTTTTGTACTTGCTGTCCTATCATGTATATCATGCTCTGCTTTTCCTTGGGAAGGATATACACCTAATACTTGTGTATAGTCACATTTTCCTTTCCATTGGTCTGTTTAATCTGATAATCACATTTTCCCTTTCCATTCGTCTGTTTAACCTTTCATGTAATCTAACTTATCTAAGCAGTGATAATTCCTTGCTTATGTAAACACTTCGGTGTACAACTCTGTCAAGGAGACCCTGTTACTAATTGTTGTTAACATTCCGGAAACCACCGATGGACGAGAACTTTGCCTATTGGTCCGCCTCATTTTAATGGGTAGGAAAATGGTTCTCTTCGTCCCCCGCCCTTGGTACCGACGTTGTTGCCGACATAGGTGACAGATTGTCCTCTGACATGCCTTGCTATCATGACCGTGCAAGATGTCACTGTCCTCCCTACTCATAATCCACACTAAGCACAGTTCCACAGGATCGAAACCAGACTCTCCTGTACATCCTTGATTCCGAAGTATTCGTTGCACTTGGCTTCGTGTGTAATTCAAGAGCCGCCTTTCTAGAGAGGATCCTAGTATCAGATGCAACATTATTCTTCGTTGCTCTGAACCCCTTTCACCCTCTGTTTCAGGCATCAAACGATTGTCTATCCGCTTGAAACTTCTTATTGTACCTTCTTACTTTGCTCTCGATGTTTTTCTTAAGTTTCAATTCGAGAGATACTTTCTGCCACATTCCCTGAGTTATCCACAAAATAATCGACCTTGCAAAGGTCCGTTCTCCCAAAGATACCCCTTACTCCACCTCTTAAATCTCGGGACGAGATTTCTTGTAGTGGAGGAGATTTGTAACACCCCCAGTGTTAAGCCATAGTAATCATCCTCTAATGGTTGCCATGTCATCAGGTTTTGCTAAGCCAAATTGCCACTTGATGAAAATCAAAGCCAAATTCCATTTTGGAATGCAAGTCAAATATTTGCATCTTCAAATGAGCCAGCAAAATAGTTCATAATATTGCAAATATTCACTAAGTAATTGTCATGATGAATCCAACATCATTTGAATTCCCAAAATGCCCCTGGGTATTTAAAACAGTGGTCCAGCAGCACTTCTTCCCCCCTTTTAAAATGCCAGCAAATTCAAATGAAATCTTTAGGCCCCCAAACTTTTTGTGGCAGTGCTACATAATGCAATGTTAATTATGTGACAAATTGCATATTTTACATAAGTCAAATAGTGGCTCAATAAAATGCAAACACCTACTGGAAATGGAAAACAGTGAAGGAATTGGAAAAGTGCAACTGTGCACTTAAGCCCATAGCCCCACAGTACCCAGCCCAGCCCGCCAGCACCTCGTCTCCCTCCTCCTGCTCACTCCCCTCGCCGTGTCGCCCACAGGACGCGCGCACGCCCCGGCCCCCCTCTCACCTGCTCGATAGTGGCTCGCTACAAGGCCTCGGGGCGGATAAGGGCATCGCCCTCGAGCCACCAGATGTGCCCCGTCCTCTTTTCCCCCTCTCTCCCTCGTTCCCCCCACCTCGACCGAACCCGCCATGGCCGGCCCTTGGTAAAAGACGCGGCCACCAGCCCTCCCTCAACGAATTGAAGTGTCCAGGAGCTCCCTTGTCAACGACCGCGTCGACAGCACCCCATGGATGAAGCCGGGCCTCATTGAATCAACCGGATCGAGCTCACCATCTTCCTCCTGTCGCCGGAGTACCACCGTCGATCCGCCCAACCTCAACCTCGTCCAGCTTCCCCGAGACCTCCCTCGAGCTCCCCTATGAGAACCGCTTCGATCTTCCTTTCTCCTTGTGCTCCCGGGGCCCTCTAGCTAGCAGGCCCGCTGCCGTGCTCTGGCCGCCGAGCTCAGCCCCATTAGCGTTGCTCTGCTGCCCGCTAAGCTCCCCGTGCTGTGTGGCTACTGCCCCGCCTTTTAGTTTGAGCATTTGCGCCGCGCCTCGCCACTTCCGTTGAGACCCGAGCGCTGTCGCCGCCATTTTTGCAGGGGAGCTCAACTCCCGCGAGCCCTCGTCCTCCTGCGAGCTCCCCCGGATGCGCACGAGCGCGGGCGCCCCGCTGGTGCCTCTGGTTCGTCCAGCCGCCGCCCCTAGCGAGCTCCCGCCCATCGCCGCCGTCCTCTGTGGCCTCCGGCGCGTGCCGGCGTTTAAACGCCGGCGGGACCCACCCGTCAGGCCATTAGCCGCTAATAGCCGTCACTAACACCCACTGACCGGTGGGGCCGTCTACTGTAGAGTTTGACTTAATTAAACTAACTCTGATTTTTAACTAGGACACTGACAGCCGGGCCCCACCCACTAATTAACCCAGCTAATTAGAGTTTATAAAATAATTAAACCTGTTGATTTGGGTGAGTCACTGATAGTGGGCCCCACCTGTCAGTTTGACCAGGTCAATAGTCAACAGAGTTGACTGCTGACTGGGCTGCTGACTAGGCAGTGGCCCACTTGTCATACACAGTGGCTAGCTGCTGATGTGTATAAAAAGTATCTGCACTATTTATATTCGAATTAAAATAAATCTGTAATTTCAGAATATTGTTTAAAACTTTGAAAAATTGTAGAAAATAAACCGTAGATCGGATGAAAAAGTTTGCTACATGAAAGTTGATAAAAAAATGAGACGAAACCGAATGTGCCCTCCATGCAGCTGTCACATGCCCACAACACTACAAACATGGAACCTTCCCCTCCGGTTCATCTGTCTGACAGATGCCTAAGGCCGGGAAAATATCCCCAGATATTTTCCCGCTCCGTCTGCAATGTGTAGTACTGCGATAGGTCACCACCCGCACAGCATATTGCCATGCCATGCATCTGTGTTGCATTTGTTTGTCATGTATTTATTGTTTCTTCCCCCCTCTTCTCTCCGGTAAACCCCGAGACTGACGCTGCTCCCAAGTACGACTACGCTCCAGACGATCAGACCCTCTCAGCAGAGCTTCCAGGCAAGCAAACCCCTTGATCATTCCAATAACGCCTATTCTTTCTCTCCCATGCTTGCATTAGAATTTGCTACTGTAATTGATTGCTCCTTTTCTGATGCATAGCCTATTTTTGTAAATGCTGTTGATACCTTATCTGCTATCGTAACTGCTTAGAATAGGTTGGTTAGTGATCCATCAGTGACCCCTCACCCTTGTCCCTGTTGCCCCGCTTTGTTACCAGTGCCTCGATCATTGTGATAGATGTGCAGAGACCGACACATCACCGCACACCCCCCCCCCCTTAGTTGTACGACTCTGCAGGGCTACTATCGAGTGTCGAGGGTGATACCTCATACTTCACTCCTGATGATATCTCTGTAGTATAGCACATCGGTGAAGATTGCAGAGGGTGATTCCTCGCTCTCCCCTTTTCGATGATGACTCTGTCGTGCAACCCCTCAAGTGTGGATCATCGAGGGTGATTCCTCCTGGTTCTCCTTGACGGATTACATCGAGTAGGAATCCATCGAGGGTGATTCCTCGGGTTCCCCTTGATGTTATGGACACACGGTTACCATGACTTTTACCTCAGACCTTTGTTGAAGGCGGGTCAACCCCGAGGGGTACCCGCGAGAGATATGGAGTCGGGTTGACCGTGAGGGTACCCGCGAGATAATTATTTGGCACGGCCGGGCATTCCTGGCCCTTGCCGTAAGTCCACGAGACGGGGCGACGGGACCACAGATCGTGGATCGCTGCTCGTTTCCGCGAGCTCCCAGCACACTAATGGGTTAGGATATGTGATCTGAGTAGGCCTCTGGCCTTTTCGCACTAACCACCACGCGGGAATAAGTATGGGCACTCGGCGTCGTACGATTCTTTCGAAAGCTCTCAGACGTCAGCAATTGAGTGGCGCGCGCCGGGTTGGACTGGGAAAGCCTGCGCTTGTATTAAGGGGGCTAGGTCTGCTCCCGGCCGCATTCACAATGCGCAGGATTGCAAAGGATGATTGGCCCAAGACCCCTTCGCATTTAGGAGTTAGACCGGCGTGCTGACCTCTCTGTTGAGCCTAGGTAGGACTACGGTGTGTCGATCAGCCGAGGCCGGGCATGACCCGATAAAAGTGTGTCCGGCCTAAGTTAATCGAGCGTGTTGGGTAAGTTGGTGCACCCCTGCAGGGAAGTTATCTATTCGAATAGCCGTGTCCACGGTAATAGGACGCTCGGAGAGTATCCCGATCTACTACAACTAGAACTGGATACTTGTGATGTTTAATAATATGTTAGCTCCGGGATCGCTTTCTCGCAGGGGTCGAGGAAGGATCTCTGGGCGTTGATACTACTTGCTTACTACTTTATAATATGTTAAGTTGCACTCTTCTACTGCTGCAAGATGATGCAAGTTGCTAGTCTTCGATAGGCTAGGCCTTTCTCTCTATTCTGGCTTTTCTGCAGTCTAGTCCACAGATACAGCCCCCTCTTTTGATACCGATGCATAAATAGAATAGATCTGATGTAAGTCTTGCGAGTACTTTGGATGAGTACTCACAGTTGCTTTGCTTTCCTTTTTCCCCATACCCGATTACTGCGATCAGATGACGGAGCCCAGCAGCAAGCTGCTCCCGCCAACGACTACTACTACCCTACCGGTGGAGCCTACTACTACGTGGAGACCGACGACCAGGAGTAGTTTTGGAAGCTCCCAGGCAGGAGGCCTGCGCCTTTTTGATCTAGTGTCGTTGTTTTGCTCAGCCTTCTTAAGGCAGCCTTGTTTAACTTTTATGTCTGTACTCAGACATCTGATGCTTCCGCTGATGCTTGTATGACTCGAGCTTATGTAATAGAGCCCTCGAGGCCCCTGGCTTGTAATATAAAGCTTGTATGACTTTTATTTGTGTTTAGAGTTGTGTTGTGATATCTTCCCGTGAGTCCTTAGGCTTGATCATGTGCATTTGCGTGTATGATTAGTGCATGATTAAGTCGGGGGCGTCACACTGGGCCACCCCTGTCGTCTTCCTCCTCTGCCAGGAGGACGGGCGCGTGTGGCCGACGCGCGCGAGCACGTGCCTGGCCACCTCCTGCCTGCTAGCTCGCCGCTGGAGACGCCTACGAGTGCCACGCGCGTCCTCAAGCCCGACCCTCTCACTCTCACCCTCGTCCCCTCCTCTGTCTCACTCTCTCACGCACACCCGAACACGCCCGTCGCCGCCGTCGCCATTCACCATGGCAACCGGCGCCCCCTCGCTTCCCCGACGTGTCCCCGAGCTCCGCCACACCACCCTACACCTCCTCGCCGAGCCATGCATCGCCGGACACCTGGAAACGTCGCCATCGAGCTCGAACCCGCCGCCTCTGCACCGAGATCGCCACCGGCCGCCCGTCGCCTCCGACGCCTCCCCGAGTCCGATGAGACCTCCGATCGATGCGCTGTGAGCTCCGACGCGTTTCCCCTCTCCGCCCATGCTTGTTTTCCCCCTCTAGCCATAGCAGCAAGAACACCGAAGCTCGCCGCCGCCGGCCATGTCGCCGCCGTGGCCAGAGCCCGAACCAACCGCTCCCACACGCTTCATCGTTCTCCTTGCTTCACCAGGAGCCCGGTGAGCCCCTCGGAGAGCTCCTCCGTGAGTTGTGGCGCCGTTTCCGTCGTAGTCCGAGCCACTGCCACCGCCTCCGTCGTTGCCGTGGTCAACTCCGGTGACCCCGAGGCCTCCCGCTCGTTCTGCTAGACGCGGTCGAGCACGGGCTACCTCCTGGTGGTCTCCGCGTGTCGAACCGTTGCCGGAGCAGCGTTCCCGGCGAACTTCCGCCTCAGTTTTGGTCACCGCCGGCCAAACTCCGGCGGGCCGACGTGGCCACTTAGTTAGGGGCTAATCACCCGCTAATTAACCCCCCTAGACACTGACAGTGGGCCCTGCTGTCTAATTAGCCACTGTTTAGTTTTTAGGTTAGGTTAATTAACAAAACCAATGGACCCACACATCAGGATTGACTATGCTGACGTGGCCGTTGACCGGGCCCACCTGTCTGTGACACTAAATGACACCGGGTCACTGACCAGTGAGTCCCACGCGTCAGGTTTGACCTGGATCGCCCCAGTTGACTTGCTGACGTCACAGTGACAACATGCTGACGCAATAAACCCTTTTCTGGATTATTTATAAACCAGGAATTCCAGGAAATAGTTTAAACTTCAAAAATTCATAGTAAATCAACCGTAACTCGGATGAAAATAATTTATATATGAAAAATTATCAGAAAAATATGAAGAATTTGTTTATAGCATTTTCATGCATGTTTGAACAACATAAAGTTGCTGTATATGACAATTTGAATAAATGGCATTTGAAATGTCTTATATGGAGTTTGAATTTGAACCTTGGGTTCAAACCAACTTCATCTAAATTGCTGCTAATTGCATTTGCCCAAATCATCAGCATGTTGCCATGTCATGATCATGCATCATATTATTGCATTGCATTGATTGTGTTTCCTTTCTAAGCCTCACATAATTTGAATTTCTCTGACATTCCATGTTTCCGAAACGGATCCTATAAAATATTTCACTTTTTCCTTTGCTTGTCGGTGTTGTTCCTTCTCGGTAGCCGAAGTTTCCGACTTTGTGATCGTTGTCACTGATGAAAAGCGGTACTATCTTCAGAAGTGCCAGGCAAGCAAACCCCCATTAAGCATTCCGATACAATTCCACTCTCTCGCTCTTGCTCTCTCTTACTGCATTAAGACAACAACGATTCAATTGTTACATGTTGCGGTAGTTGAACCCATTCCTCTGCATGACCTGTCTTTGCCACAGTAAATAGTTGAAACCCACTAGCATGAGTAGGAGTTGTTTGAGCCATGATGTGCCTACTCATTCATGCTTGCTTGTTATGCCTGCTATGCTTAGAGTTGGTGTCAGGTTTAATTCATCTAGGATGGATTGGGATGGTGATGAACATGTCTTACTGTTGAGAGCTAAGTGTGTGAACACGATTTGGTAAAGGTAGCGATGAGAGGCCATGTAGGAGTACATGGTGGGTTGTCTCATTGGGACCGTCCTCAGGAACTGAGTTCCGTGTTTGTAATCCAAGATAGTTACTACCACACATTGGGATCCTTAATTGACTCTCTCGACTTATTAATCGCCTTGATCTCTGTCCAGGAGTTGCAACTAGTTTCTAGTGTTTGTAGGATATGTGTTGAGGCCCGTGCGTAGCGCTGACCCTAGGGGTGGGCTATGATGCGGTAGAGACACGAGGCACGGTGTACCAAGTGACACCCGAATGGTGCTCTTGGGAACCCTGCACTCATCGTTTGGGGCCGTACTGGAAACTTCGGCCGGACTTCCTTGCGGAGTGGACTCAAATAGGCGATAAACCTGGACTAGAGTCTTGTGTGGTTAGTCAGATCGTGGCCGACACCCTCGCCAGGCTCCGCTTGAAGATTGCCGAGATACATGACATGTACATGGTGGTAAGTGGTGAGAGCCTATGTGAAGAAGTACACCCCTGCAGGGTTAATGATCTATTCGAATAGCCGCGTCCGCGGATATGGACTACTTGGCAGCTTATATGGTTCATAGATAATTTGAAGTGGATACTCTAAAATGCGCAAGATAAGTGTGAGTGCTATGGATGGCCTTCTCGTAGGGAGACGGGAGCGGATCCATAGTGGTGTATTGATATGGTGAATATGTGGACTCGTGTGCGATCTCTCACCTCAAAGAAAATACTGGTAGTTGTAGCACAGGATAGCCACTGAGTCAAAGCTGGCTTGCTGCAGTTAAACTCCACCACCCCCTTGTTGATACTGATGCATATGTAGCTAGTTCTGATGTAAGTCTTGCTGAGTACATTTGCTCACGTTTGCTTAATTTATGTTTTGCAGAGGAGACTTCAGTCTCACTTTAGATCCCTGCGATGAGTTCGACGTTGACCGATTAGCTTGGGAATCCCAGACAGAGGTCTAGTTCCTTTGGAGGGTCTTGTAGATAGACAGGCTGTCTAGCCTACTTTCTTTTCAGCTGTCTGTACTCAGACAGGTTTATGCTTCCGCTTGTTGCTTGTATGACTTGAATGTTGGGTCATGAGACCCTTGTAATATCATGCTATGTAAGGCTCCTCGGAGCCCTTTTAAATAAATACTTTGAGTCGTAGAGTTATGTTGTGATGCCATGTTGTATCTACACATATCGAGCATATTGTGTGTATGTTATTGAAATGCTCTGGTATGTGTGAGATCCGACACCTAGTTGTTTATTCTTGGTAGCCTTCCTTATGGGGAAATGCCTCCTAGTGCTTCCATCCGGAACACATGGATTGACCGGCATGTGTCCTTCTTTGCTCCTGTGTCTGTCCCTACGGGGAAATGTCACGCGGTGTTTTACTGGAGTCCTTGTAGCTTGCTACGACTCGGTTACACTCGCTGCTGACCGACACGTGCATTGTTGGGTCATGTATGCCTGTCCTTGTAAGTTTGTGCCACCTTGGTTTATGACTAGTCATGTCGGCCCGGGTTCTCTGTCACATGGATGCTAGCGACACAATCATATACGTGAGCCAAAAGACGCAAACGGTCCCGGCCCAGGTAAAGGCGGCAGCCGTGGGTTTCCATGCGTGAGGCCGCAAAGTGATATGATGTGTTACATGCTAGACCGGTGTGACTTAGGATCGGGGTCCTGACACTTCATGCTGGGCATGGCGCGGGTGGCGTGCAGGCCGAGATCGTAGAGGACGGAGCGGCCCTTGTGGTCCACTGCGATAACCTTGCCCTCTCCCCCGTTCTTGAGGAGGAAGAAGTACATCGTACCATCGAGCTTCGTCTTGTGAGGAGGGTAGAAGCTCAATATTGGCTCCGGCAAGGGAGCATCCTCTATTGCCGCCGACGGGTCCACGATTTGTCTTGGTGGCATTGGGCGGAACAAGGACGACGTGTCTATGCGGCGCAGAGAGTTGGTGCGGTTGGTGCCATTGGCCGCCGCCAGATACACAAACCGCCGAAAACTCATAGAGACGCGTCCAAAGTTAATAGACCTCCCGATTGATCACAAAACCGGCGGAGGAGGACGGAGGCCGGAGGCTGGAGAGAGACTTCGTTGGGGAAGGAGGGGTGGCGGCGGCTTCCAGGGGAACGCACGGGGCACAGAGGGGATATGATCCTGCGCGTGGGCAGGAAGGAAGGGCCGAAGGAGCGAGGTTTCTCCCACTTCCTAACTTGGGCTATACTGGGCTGAGTAAGGCCCAGACCATTTGTAAAAAGAACGCACCAAGGAGCTCTCCTAGGTGGAGTGGTGGACAGCACAAAGGTAGGCTGAGTGTTACTCAAAAAAAAAGGTGGGATGAGTAAGGCTCGGGTTCGAGTCTCCTCATTCTCCTATAAGAAAAAGACAGGGGGCTTCTTTCCCTCTGTTCTCACTTAAAAAAAAAGAAGAAGAACTCACCGTATTTTGTATGAAATTCTTAGTGGAGTATTTTCCGTTTAAAAAAAGGATGGGGATTCTAGAGGGCGCTGATATACCGCGGGAGCTACGTCTCGCAAGGATGAGCGGAGTATAAGTGGGTGCCATGCAAAAAAAAAGATTCAATAACTCCCGAACGTGCCACGTTTTAGAATTTCCGTCCGAACGCGTCCAGGTCCGTTAGATCAAAACGCATGAATCTTGTAGCGCATCCACAGCCACGTCATCCACACTCAAGCGTTCGGGGTCAGGGGCGAACGTCGCGAACGGGCCCAACTTCCCTCCCACAGCACATAGCCCACTCCCTAGCCACAACCATCTTATCCATTTCCCCATCCACACCAGTACATCACCGCATTCGATCCTCGCGGCGAGATCCTGGCCGGCGACGAGCGCGAGGGGACGGCAACGGGACGGTGAGGAGAGGTCTTGGCCGGCGACGGACTCGCCCGGCCGCTCCTCTTAAGACGTAGCAGAGGACAAGGGGGACATCAGAGGGGCGGGAGGAGCCTGTCGAGGGCACGACGAGGTGAGGTCCTGGCCGGCGACGGACTCGCCGAGCCACTCCTCTGACGACGGAGGGGAGGTCGGACTCGCCGCCCTCCGCGCAAGGAGGTCCAGACCGACCAGCCGCCGGCGCGCTCCATGATGCAGGCATCGGCAAGCTCAAACGTCTCGCCGACCTGGGCGCCTCCTTCAGCGGCGCCAGAATCCCCTGCAGCCCGGCGGCGCTGGCCTCCACTCCAGCAGCGGCCGCTGCCCCTACAAGTGCTAGGTCCTGGCGCAGCACCAGTTGATGCGCCGCCTGCATGAGGATGTTGCAGGCTACAGGTTCGTTCGTTGGACATTTGAGCTCTCTTATCATCAGTCGGGTGGATAGTTGAAATTTTCAATGTGCAATCAAATTACATAGTTCATTTTTTCACATGGCAATTTTTGTTATGTTCACTTGTGTGCAAGCTGTGGAAGATGAATGCCCTAGGATTTTTTCATACCATGGCATTTTAAGTTCATGGAAGCATGGCAATTGTAGTTTATAAACATCACTGATGAGTTCATTTTTTTCACATCGCAACTTTTGTTTTGTGTTCACTTTGTGTGCAAGCTATGGAAGATGAATCCCCTCGGATTTTTATGTATCATGGCTTTTTAAGTTCATGGAAGCATGGCAATTGTAGTTTATGGGTAATGGCAAATTCTTTTTTCCTTTTCCAACAATGGCAAACTATTTCTATTTCTTATGGGGCCATGTCAATATATATTAATTACCCATGGCAAATGTAATTCATGTGTCATGGCAACTTTTTTCCACTATATGATAGAGACGAAGAAAATGCACACTACATACATGACATTTTTCTTATACTAACTTGGTGTAGTTGCCTTGTTCTTTTGCCCAATCAAATGGCCTTCAACTGTTTTTGTTGGTTGGTAGCTGATTCGTGTTGAGTTTTAATTTGTGTTAAGAGATAGGTTACTAGTAGGCCATGAAAAAACTAGGAGAAATATTCAAAATAATGTGGCAATTTCTGTGGAGTGACACGGCAAATAATCATATGAGATAATTCATAATTTTTTGTCTACTCACACTTTCCATTTATAGAGAAAGTTTGCATTTGGTCGCATGGTATTTTTTCCTAAAGTGACAAGGCACATGTGTTTTCACTTTTCACACATTGACATGGCAAATTTCTTAAAAATAGGTTACTCAAACATGACATATTTCAGGTAGCGACTTTGCCATGCCCCTACCAAGTAGATCATGACAATTTTTGCCATGATATCGAGGTAGTGACCTTTGTCATGACCCTACTATGTAGACCATGTCAAATTTTTTTAACATCCCATGGCAATCTATTTTATTTAAATAGCATGGCAGATTCATATATGCACAGTTGCCATGATCTTACATAGCTACTTTTGCCATGGTATTTACTGTTTTTACATTATTTTCTTCAAGGAAGAAATAGATGCATGGCAAAATTTCTTTTCTGCACCGTGGAAAATGTAGTTTACGCACCATGGCAAATTTAGTTTATGTCCACGGCAAATTTAGTTTACGGTCCATGGCAAATTTAGTTTTTGGTCCATGACAAATTATATATTTTAGACCATGGCAATTTTTAGTTGATACTTTTTCTAAGTATCATATGAAATTTTTACTTCATTTCCATGGCAAATTTTTAATATGTTTTTGCCATGGCAAATTTTACTATTTTTTTGCCATGGCAATTTTACTTTAAATGACATGGCAAATTTTACTTCATTTTGCCATGGCAAATTTTACTCCTTCTTTGCCATGGCAATTTTACTTTTAATGACATGGCAATTTTTACTTTATTTTGGCATGGCAAGTTTTACTCTTTTTTTTGCCATGGCATTTTTTACTTTAAATGACATGGCAAATTTTACATCATTTTGCCATGGCAAATTTTTACTATTTTTTTGCCATGGCAATTTTCCTTTTAATGACATGGCAATTTTTACTTTATTTTGCCATGGCAAGTTTTACTCTTTTTTTTGCCAATTTTTTACTTTTAATGGCATGACAATTTTTCTTTCTTTTTGCCATGGCAATATTTACTCTATTTTTTGCCATGGCAATTTTTACTTCTAATATAAGCTGATGCATGAAATACATCTCTAGATGAACTTCTGCTAGCTGCCATGGGAACATGGCAATTTTTGTAGAAAATGTCGAAGATGGCAAATTTGAGTATAACATAACATACATTTTTT
The DNA here is from genome assembly GCA_039707655.1 of Elymus sibiricus. NCBI lineage: Eukaryota > Viridiplantae > Streptophyta > Magnoliopsida > Poales > Poaceae > Elymus > Elymus sibiricus. The sequence continues at coordinate 119,154,829 of CM077674.1, read as the reverse complement.
GTGCAGAGACATGGCAAATTGTTGAGCAACTTTTAGTAGATTTCCCATACTATTTTTAGTGTACTTACATTCTGGACTCACGAGCATGTCAACTTTTTTCATAGCATGGCAAAAGACCATGGCATTTTTTGTCGTGCAAACGAACAATGTCTATTTTGTCACAGCAAAAATAGGGCTTTTTGATTCTTGTGGGCTTTTTTTTGTACAGAGAAAAGTCCTGTAGGGGCGACGGGAAGGAGTGTTCGGGCTGGGAGGCCTCTCCTCCGAAACGATTTCGTTCGTAGGGGGCAGCCTGTCGCACCGAACTTCTCGTTCGGTTTGGGGGACCGAACGTTCGGTCCTCATCGACGTCCAAAAAAAAGAGTATAAGGGCATCTCCAACGCCGACCCTCAAACCCCCCGCATCCGTTCGGACCGTGCTGTCCGGACCGCGGAAGCTACTCAACGCGGTCCTGTATCGGTCCGCGACGCGGTCCAGACGTACTTTCTCCCGCAAGACAAACGTGGGGGAGCTTTGCGGAAGTCCGGACATCCGTCTGACCAACCAAAAGGCACCACGTATCCCACCTCTTCGTCCGGGTGGTGGAAGGCCGCTGACTGTTGCTGTTAATTGGCGGAAGGCTAGCATGTTAAAAGCCGGATCGTGATTAGTATTTGGGCATTTGGCGAAAGCTTTGCAAATATATTTGGGCATTTGGCGGAAGGTTACTTCTTCCCATATGATTAGCATTTGGTAAGGTGATTAGTGTTTGGGCATTTGGCGAAACTTTTGCAAATATATTTGGGCATTTGGCGGAAGGTTACTTCTTGCCATATGATTAGCATTTGGCAAGGTGATTAGTGTTTGGGCATTTGGCGGAAGATTTGCAAATATATTTGGACATTTGGCGGAAGGTTACTTCTTGTCATATGATTAGCATTTGGCAAGGTGATTAGTGTTTGGGCATTTGGCGGAAGCTTTGCAAATATATTTGGGCATTTGACCAAGATTACTTCTTGCCATATGATTAGCATTTGGCAAGGTGATTAGTGTTTGTGCATTTGGCGGAAGCTTTGCAAATATATTTGGACATTTGGCGAAAGGTTACTTCTTGCCATATGATTAGCATTTGGCAAGGTGATTAGTTTTCTATTAAGGTTCTTTATTACTTCTTGCCAAGAAGGCTAGCTTTGGCAAAAACTACACCGGCACATGGATTAATAGCCTTCCGCCAAATAAAAAGCTATTAATCATAGTTTTTTTTAAAGGGAATCACGTAATTATTTGGCGATTAAAATTTTACAGAGACGGACATTTACGGCTTCGGTTGGATGACAGTCTTCCGCATTTGTGTCTGCGGACTGTCTCACCGCGCCAGGAAATTTACAGGGTCGACGTTGGAGTCCGTGATGAGTTGCATATAGAATATTCATAGTAGGTTAATAGTTGATATTCATATACTCGCCCAAACAAATCAAAATAAAATAAAATTGTGACATGATCAGCTAACGCGAGTGTTCGACATCACTCTCGGGACGACAAACAATGCCCGCATGGCCGAGCAACGCCCAAAGCACGGTGATGAACTCACCGCCACGGCGGAGCGACTTGGCATGCGCCGTGACGTTCTCTGACGGCGCCAGGAAGACGATGAGCTCCGCCCAGAACTCGGCCAGGATTCTCCAGACCACCTCCTCGTCACCGACCTCCTCGGCCAGCTGCCGGGCGAGCTTCGAAGCCTTCCTCAGCGTCTCGTTCATGCTCCCGCCGAGGCACGTCGCCGCTCGCTCGTACCGCACCAACGGCCCGGCGCAGCGCGCGAGGACCCTCGCCACCTCCTCCACGACGCCCTCGTAGAGCTCCTCCGTCCACGCCGGGTGGTCCGGCAGGAGCTGTGGCTTCAGTGCGACGAGGTAGGCGCAGTACCGTGACAGGTGTGTCGCCACGACCACCGTGTCGTCGCCGTCTCCGCCATCCTCGACCTCGTTGTCGCTGCTATGAGCCGCTGCCTCCGAGCGCTTGATCTCGAGCAGACTCGTGGCGACATGCCACACAAGGATCTGCTCGGAGATGCTTCTCTCACCACTGCCGCCATCACCGCCGGCGCCGACGCGGCAAGCCCAGATAAACTTATCGGCGACGCCGCTCCGTTGCAACGACAGCACGCCGTTCCCGAGTGCTCCGTGGTTCGTCCTCAGCGTCGTCACGATGGCTGCCTTGACCGACGCCGGCACGGGGACTGATGTCTTGGAGATCCGGTCGACCTGCCGGGAAACGCATCCGCAGTAGCACATCCGGGTCTGCAGGACGGACGTCTGACCGAACCGGTCGTCCCAGCTCTGGACGGCCTTAAACCGGAGGACGCGGCCGAGCTTGCCGCGCGTCCACCGCGACTTGCGCCACGACGGGCGGCGCGCGTACTCGCAGATGGTGGCCACCTTGATCCAGTCGGAGCGGACGTAGTTGGCGATCTCCCACCCCTCCGTGAAGACGATGGCGACGATGAAGGACACGGTGACGAGCACGTCGAGGCCGACGATGGCGTGAAACACGGTGTCGTGGCGTTGCAGGTAGTCCCGGAGCACGTCGTAGTCCACGGCGAGCGCCGTGCCTTGGTTGGTCATGTCGTGCACGATGGCGCCGCCGGCCGCGAGGCAGCTGACCCACGTGGCGAGCACGAGGATGGAGTTGAGCACCGGGAACCACCACCCGCTCGCGTAGAAGGAGGTGAGCTTGGAGTAGAGGAAGTCGGCGAGGAACGCCAGCTCGGTCTCGATCACCCCAAATGCTCTCTCGGGGCTCCCCGCGAGGAGGCCATCCTGGACGAATGCCAGAGCTCGGCGAGAGCCCACCTCCGCGAGGGGGCACCCGAGGAACCTCCGGAGCTGCAGCTTGAACAGGGAGAAGGACAGGCAGAGATCCTTGGTGTGCGGATAAGACGCGAGGAGCGAGTCTCCAGCGGAAAAAAGCCGCCATATCCGGTCCATGGTGACCACGTGCCCGGCATCGGCGGACAATGACGGCGCCTGAGACGTCCGGCCAATTTGGTACCCATGCGGCCTGGCCTCGATGTGTAGCTTCTCCTCTCCCATCACCAGGTAAGGCGGCACGCCGTCTTGCGCGCTGTCTTCTCCTTGATCTTGCTCTCGGCCATGGAGTTGCTTCATGTAGTCGGAGATGAGGTAAGCGTTGAGCCCGACGGCGAACGAGTTCTTCGCGAGCTCCGCGGCGACGAGCCGGTGGATGAGCTTGACGAGGCTGAGCACCCACAGCCAAAGGAGCACGCCGGTGAGCTGCGGGCTCCCGGCCTCTCCGCCGCTGCTGATGATGAGGAACGCCACCCAGCCCATCCGCGCCAGCTGCTCGACGGAGGGGCGGAACTTGCTGCCGCCGGAGGCGTTGCTGTCGATGGTGAGGGAGGAGGACCGGGCGGTGTCGATGGTGTTGCGCAGGATCTGGAGGAAGACGGTCCAGGCGAGGAGGAGGGGCACGCGCGCGGCGTCCCACTTGGCGGCCGCGGAGACCGCGAAGGAGACGAGCGGGAGGAAGAGCGTGGACGCGGCCCACACGAAGAGGCGGAGGGCGGGGTGGCCGGCGCGGCGGCGGTAGGAGCTGAGCACGACGAGGAGGGACAGGAGGATGATGCTCACGATGGCCGCCACCTCCATGAGGAGAAGGTTCAGCAGGTTGGTTCCCATGGCGCTCGATCACTGGGTTCGCAGCTCACTCGATCGATCTTCGAACTTCTTATGATGATCAGCATGTAGCCATGTACACGAAGTATTGGCCTGCTTTCATGCATGCATGCGCATGCAGGGAGGCGGTGGCTAAGTTTTGCTTGTCAGAAGAAGTCTGGACTACAAGTCAAGTAAAAGACAGAGATCAATTCTTTGCTTTAGGTGCGAACTGAAAGATCCAATAACTGCTGGAAAGTCACCCCATCACATGTACGAGTCAGGAGTCTTACCAGGTTGCACCGCTGCCCCTTTTCTTGCATGCTGGCACAGCTCACACTTGACACGTTCAGACACATGTCTCTGTGAATGTAGATACGTAATATTTTTCTACCCTCAAAAGAAAATTATTTTGTGAGGGAAAAGCTAGACCAGACCTGGCTCCCATGCGCTAACTTTCCTATAGTATCTTCAATAGCAGCCATATAGCGTTTCCCCTCTCCCTCCCAGGCCGCTCGCGCGGGTGGCTTCGGAGGAGAAACCCTAGAGCCCGAGTGTCGGTGTAAAAACCGGCAGACCTCGGGGTAGGGGGTCCCGAGCTGTGGATCTCGGATCGGTGGTAACAAGGACAAGGGAGACGATGTTTACCCAGGTTCGGGCCCTCTTGATGGAGGTAAAACCCTACGTCCTGCTTCTTGTTTATATTAATGGGGATGTATCGAATACAGAGTTGATCTACCTCGAGATCGTAATGTGTGTCTAACTTCTAGGGCTAGGTGAGCGATATTGCGTTGATGTCCCCTCTACGGGCTAAACCCTATGGCTTATATACACGCCAGGGAGGGGATCTAGGTTTACAAAGTCGGTAACTATTAGTAAGGCGGCTGGAAAGATCTTGGAGTATACGTCAAGTCTTCGGTAGAGACAGTCTCGATCACGCTTCCCGTGTACGGCCTCCGGAGTCCATCTTGATCACGTAAGAGGGCCCATCAGCCCAATCGAGGAGACGGGCTGGCTAGGTTACACTACGGGAAACAGCTAGTTTGCCGTCAGGCTTGTACAGACGGCAAAGGCAGTATTACAGACGGCAAAGATTTTGCCGTCAACTAGCAGACGGCAAAGAGTGTCGGCAAAGCCTAAATCGGCAAAGAATACTTTGCCGTTAGCTTTTCATCGGGCAGACGGCAAAGATTTTGCCGTCAGCCAACTACAGGTTTGCCGTCTGGCACAAAAATAACAGACGGCAAAGATCGCGTACTTTGCCGTCAGTCAAAACATGTGCTTTGCCGTCATTCGGACTAAAGTACAGACGGCAAAGATTGCTTTCATTTTTTTATTTTTCAAAATCACATCATCGCAGAGCATCTCACCGGACACATGAACATCAAACAAGACACGAGGCTCGGCTCACGGACAAAGAGGAAAGGCATGGGCGTGGTGCGTTTCATTCATCGTCAGTGGAGTTACAGAGAAGTTACAGAGCTGTCACAAAAAATTACACAAAGGACCCTAGAAAGTAAAATTAAAAGCAATCAAGTCCTTCTTCTGCACCGCAGCAACAGGGACTCCACCGCCGGCCTTTCTTCTTCTCGCTGGTTCCTGGAAAGAGAGGCACCGCCGCGTGCCAGTACAGCGTCGGGCGGCCGACGCCGGAGGGAGGAGCTCCTCCGCAGTGGCCTTCGCTGGGCCGTCGATGCGCTGCATTGGGTAGCCGATGCCCGAGGGAAGAAGCCGCAACGGGCCCGCGCGGAGCAGTCGATGGTGGAGGGAGCCGCTGCCATGCGGCATGCTCGCCGCCCGCCATGCTCGCCACCGGCGTGTGGTGCCCGCCTGGCTCCTGTTCGTCGATGCGGTGAGGGACCCCGCCGCTCCTCGAACTGGTGTAGGCCACCGCGGGCCTGGCTCAATCCGGTGAAGGCGGGAGGTAGTGCGCGTCGGCGGGCGGAACGTGGTGCGGCGGCGGCTTGGGCGGGAGGTGGTGCACGCAGGGCGGGATGGAGGTGGTGCGGCGGGGGCCCGGGGCCGGCGGCGGGGGAAGGGGCCGGGGCCGGCGAGGTCCCCCTGAATCGGGAGCAGAGAGAGATACGAGAGAGAGGGAGATCGAGATCGAGGTGGGGGTAGGGTATCGATCCGGTGGATAAGGGAGAGAGAGTGGTGGGCGTGGGGCGAGTGGGCTCTGCCATCGTGGGATGTGTGGAGCAGATGGTGCCATGTCATCAATCCGCGAGGTTGATCCGGGTGATGTGCTTTCTCACTTTGCCGTCTGCAAACGAAAACACAGACGGCAAAGTGCTTTGCCGTCTTCATTTTTTTTAACAGACGGCAAAGTGAGCACTTTGCCGTCTGTTAAAAAAAATGAAGACGGCAAAGCATTTTGCCGTCTGTGTTTTCGTTTGCAGACGGCAAAGTGAGCTCTTTGCCGTCTGTGTTTTTTTTCGCAGACGGCAAAGTATATTTTGCCGTCTGTGTTTCTTTGCCGTCTGCTGATGATGGCAAATCCTTTCTTTGCCGTCTTGCCCGACGAAAAGCTGATGGCAAAGACGCTCCCTGACGGCAAATTAGCTGTTTCCCGTAGTGTTAGCACCCCCTAATCCAGGACACCGTCAGTAGCCCCTGAACTAGTCTTCGATGCCGAAGTCGACGCCCTTCAATTTCTGGAGTCTTGGCTCGATAGACAAGTTCCCGTGCCTTATTCTCCGACCAGACTTAAAGACCTCGGCCAACCCCTAAAATTCCGTTGGGGCCCAATTTCAGATTTTAAGAATCGTGCCATCTAGGGAATCGGGCCCCTTTATGGAAAAAACGTCGAAGCGTCAGCCCCTTCTGTCCTTACTTAATGAACGCGTAGCCCTTGCTAGCGGCAATAAGCATCCGCAACCGCAGCAAAAAATTCCCCTCCTTTCCCAGCCCATGCTCAAGAGCCCGAACAATGGCGAGTGGTGAAGGATCGTCAAGGAGTCCTCACGGCCCAGATAGAGGGGACTGGGGGAGCCGCTCCATCGCGCGCCTTCAATTAGAGCGCTTGGCGACGCAAGGCTACCTACCGGATGCGGATCTGGCCCCTACCCGTCCCGGACTAACATCCATCGACGGTCAAGTCCACGCCGAGAATTACCCTTCGCCACGAGGAGACGAGCGGGTATGCTTCGTGCCTTTCCTTCTCCGTGGCTTAGGGTTTCCAATCCACCCTTTCCTCCGCGGCTTGCTGGAGTTTTACGGGTTGCAGTTACACCATCTTTCCCCGAATTCGATATTGCACATCGCGGGGTTCGTCGCGCTCTGCGAGCTACACCTCGGCTGTCGGGCGCACTTCGATTATGGCGAAAGTACTTCTGTATCGTGCCCCTCTCCTCGGCCGACAAACTATTCGAGGTTGGAGGAGCTGAAGTCTGCCGAGTCGACAAGACTGACTATCCAGCGGGAACACCTTGGGAGGACGCCGATTACTGGCCTTCCGAGTGGTTCTACATCAATGACGTCCCGCTGTACGAGCCAGTCCGGCCAGGTCTCTCGCCCTTCTCATTGGATCCGCTGAAGAAGCGTTACAGTTGGAGGCCGTAGAGCTCGGCGCAAGAGGAAGACGAGGCTGTGACCAGTCTAGCGGCCAAAGTGAAGCTACTGTTGAGCGCTGACCTCACCATCATTGATGTGATGGCGGTGGCCCTAGACCGAAGAGTCCAACCCCTCCGGCAGCGTCAACACTTATTGTGCGAGTATAATGGGTCCAACGACGCCTCCCGATCCATCAGGGGAGCTTTTATGGATCAGATGACCCTTGGAGCAGTGCTGGCCAGCATATACCAAGGGTCCGCGGAAGAATTCGCCAAGCGCTAGTTCCAAGACGGGCTGTCGTACAATAATCCCGCCGACATAGTAAGTTTTCCTTCCGAGCTCTCTTGTATACCTCGGGATTTTTAGCATTTAATCCATTACACATCGGACTTTGAACAGAGGTGGAGGCGTTGGCTTGAGGGTGTGAGCAGTCCGGCCCCTGAGCCAGAGCTGCACTGCCGTGTGGAAGACCCTCTTTACAATGAGGATGAAGACCTGGGCCTTATTTATGAAGGGAGGAGGTTTTTCTTGGAGAGCCTTGACGGCTCAAAGGTAGCTGTCGTCCCTGACACGCCGGGAACGAGGCCGGCCTCATCGGTAACACTTCCTTCCTCTAAACGAAAGAGAGCCCCTCGTCCTCCAGCTCCCAGCCATCTGACTTCTCCTCCAAAGGGGCGGCGCTCGCAACGCCTACGCAGAGAAACGGCTCCCCTGGGAAGGTCTTCGCCAGAAGCACAAGAAGTTTAGGCCGAGGTCACGGGGGCAGGCGACAGTGCCCCTTCGATCACCAGGTAGTACTTTGATCTGTGCTGCTTCAAAGATACTTCGGATGTTAACTTTCCCGATTACTTGCAGACAGTCTTTACCCACCACAACAAATGTGGGGGCCGAGGAAGCCACGGCCCCGCCCAAGGAAACAGATGCCCGAAATCCCACGGGAGTTGACCCCGGAGCCGCCCAGCCCGAGGACTCGGCGACATCGGCCACTCCGTCCGAGATTCAATGCGCCGCGAATTATCGTCGGCGAAAAGCTTCTCTGAACAATCCGGCTTTCTCGGACAGGGAGTTCAGTGCTCTCTGTGCGGTGGATGCATACCTCGGGGCAACCCGAGGTGCCTTTGATAAATCACTGGACATCTTGTCACGAGGGCTGCGGGTAAGGTTTAAAGACAAATATGACTACCAAGTATGGTAGTAGCCCCTAAGGCTTGGTACGAGCCCCTGGGGTCGAATCAAGACTTAAATACTAACCAACAATCACTGTCATGAACAGGAAGCTCGCTTGAAGAACGAGCAACTGACCTCGGCGTTAGCCCAAACAAAGGTGCAACTTGACGCGGCTTTGTCCGAGGTTGAACAGGTGAAGAAATTCACCAGAGAGGCGCATGGTAAGTGCTTTGTGCTTAAATTGGGTAATACCAATGAAAATAGAGTTGACGCCAGAATCCCTTGTAGCAGCGGAAGCCCTAGGCCATCTTGAAAGAGACCTGAAGCAGGCCCGCGAGGATCTGGCGTATGCTGAAGCGCAACGCCAGGCAAATCAACACGTGGTTACCCAAAGAGTGGACCGCGTGAATACGCTTAGGACTGAGAACGCCCACCAGGCCTAGGAGATTGAGAGCTTAAAAGCTCGCCTCGCTGTTGCAGAAGCGAAGAATCGGCAAACGGACGACATGATTTATGGTAAGTTTATAAATCTCGAGGAATGCTTGTCATGTAACTTGTCCGAGGTGATTTGTCATGCGAATGTTGTTTTGTTTGGCAGCTTCTTTGTCTGGCCTGCCTCCGGAATCTCGGGGTCCGATGTCCGAAGACATGGCCGTTCGTCTATCCGAGGTGCACGAAAGGGCTCGGAAATCGATGAAGGATGTGCACCAGGCTTTATTGCCCGAGGTGGTGCCGGTCCCCGAGGACATGGCCGTGCTAGCCGAACAGCTTAAGAGAGCTCGGCGCCGGATCCAGGCTTCGAAAGTATCAGCTTGCCAAGAAGGTGCGAGGGAGGCCTGGGCCATGGTGAAGACCCACTACACCGGTCTGAGGACGACGGAATTAGCAGAGGTGGGGCCCATGGGGTCTAACGGGAAGGAAATCCCCGCTAGCCAAGCATATGATAGTGTAATGCCTGCGGCGCGATTCTCGCAGAAGGATTGCGCATTGGACACCCTAATAGACGGGCTAGACCGCGCGTGAAAACTTTGTATGACTTTATGTACCGAAGTATTTATGTCTTTTTTCAATCCGTGTATCCAAACTCTGTCAGCCAGCCTTCAGCTTCCACCTCCTCGGATAAACGTCGAGGAGTGTCCCATACTACTGGCCGAGGTTATCGGACCAGGTGCTTTAGGCGACAAGGCAATAGGGCTACGCGGCTCGAAAGACAAGAGGGTAACGGAAAGTTATGTTATATTACTATTTAACGTAAGAAACATCTTCCGAGGAAAATAGTTCTTCTAACAGTTCCTTTCCTCGGGTCATTGTGTCGAGCACATCTGTCCGAACACGGATGACCTCGGGGGTAAAGCCCCTGGTCGGGGTTTGAAAAGACCCCTGCCACGTTAGTCCTATGTCAAGGCCGACCGATTCACATTGTAAGAACGCTAGCTTTCGGCTATATTCGTCTGAGGTACTACACCGGCTGATCCGGGAGTGACAATCACAACAGTGCTCCCTTTGCCCCCTAGCCGAAATATTGGGAACATAAGGGGCAAGCACAGGAGCCGGGCAACCCAGCTTGGGCAAATCTTAAAGAGAATCGATGCATATGGTGGCTCAAACGACGATAGTACATAAGAGGTGGAATAGCTCTTGTTTTGAAAAGAACATGCTATATTGTCCTCGGGGTCATTGAATGACACCCGAGGTGGGAAAATAAATAATGAGTAAAAGAGTAAGTAAAAGAAAATGCACAATTTATTTACACGGACCGTATGCGTAGTGTCAAGCGTAGAAGCGTCGGAGTAGCGCCGCGTTCCAGGGATGGGGTTCTAATCGGCCGTCCTCTGGATCTCGGATTCGATAGGCTCCTCCAATGAGTACTTGGTCAATGATGAACGGCCCGTCCCATCTAGGGGAGAGTTTGTGCTTTTGTTTTTCGGGGTGTAGCCTCATTACGAGATCCCCGACGTTAAATTCTTTGGCGTGAACCTCTCTGCCATGGTAGCGCCGGGCCTGCTGCTGATAAATAGCTGATCTCGCCCGTGCGACGTTGCGTTCTTCGTCGAGAGCGTCTAGGGCATCCTGCCGATCAAGCTCGGCCTCTAGCTCCTCATATATGCGTACTCGAGGTGCGTCGTGTATGATATCGCAGGGGAGGACCGCCTCGGCGCCGTACACCATAAAAAACGGAGTGTATCCTGTTGTAACAGCCCGAGACCGATTCCTTCCATTTTTATTATCATATTGTTTGCCCGGTGTTATTACTTTTGCATTGCATCATTTCATCATGCCATCATGTCATTAAAATTTTGCAACTTAATAAATAAATCGTATGGATCTTTGATCCATTTAAATTGAGGGAAATTCACATGGTGATTTCTCTTTAAAACATATATCCTCCCAATATTATTAGGGAGCTATTACAAACCATTCCATTAATTTTGGAGGGACCATAACAAACTTGCAATAAATGTCATGCATATTCTACTTCAACTTTAGCCTTCCAACTTTGTCCAAAATTCTTTTATGCTTTTCCCAAGCTCCATGTAAATTCTCAACATTTTTCGGGCACTTCTAAACCTAGTCCTAGTTCAAACCATTTGAATTTAATTCAAATGAGTTTGAATTTAAACCTCTCGATCATGCCCACTCCTATTTTCTTGGATCAAGCTCATTATTGTGAGTCTGAGAAAATTACCCTCTTGACCAAGATCTACTCCTACCCCCTCTTTCTTTTTCTTTCTATTCTCTGTTTATATTTTAGTAAATAGAGAGAGGAGTAGCACACAGCCGTGCCGAAGCCTCCCAGCCCAACCAGTTGCCCAGCCCACCAGGAGCCCAGCCGGGCCTCCATCTTATCTCCCCAGCCGAGCGAACCCTAGCTGCGCAGCCTCGATCCCCACCTCGCTCGATCTCCTCCCTCACCCCTCGATCCCCTCCTGTGGCGCCGCCTCCTTCCCCAACTCCCCATGTCAGGGAGAGGGCCGAGCTGCACCTCAACGCCCGCGCCTCCACCGCGCCGGATCCGCCTCCCACCGCCGGGAATCGGTTCCATGGACCTCCTGCCGCCGCGCTCGCGCCTTCCGTTCTCGTGGTGTCCGACCTTTGTCGCCCTGCCGCTGTTCCGGCCGGCGAGCTCCTCACCTCCGGCCGCCTCCTTCAACTGCTCGCTCTTCTTCGCGTGACCATGGCCTGCATCTGCCATGGCCGGCCATCCAACGGTGCCTCGCCAGCATCCCCAAGCGGCCTCTGCAGCAAGCCCCATCTCCTTCCCCCTCTCGCGCCCGCGCCCTGCTCGCCTTCGAGCTCGGGTCGCCGCCCCCATGGCACCCGTTGCTGACTCATCACCACGCTGTTGCTCTGCCTCCGTCGCCGTGCTTCGCTTCTGCTCCGCCCTGCACCTCGCCCTTGCCTCCCTGTGTAGCAGCCACCATGGACGCCTGCTGCCTCCTCCTGCTGTTGCCTCCTCCCAAATAGGAGCACTTTGGACCGCCAAGACCGAGGCCTTGTTTTGCTTCGTTTCAGTTCATACATGTCTCGCAAGACCCGGGGCCTCTCTGCACATGTCCGTCGCCGTTCTACTTCATCTCTGTCGAGACCGAGGCCGACAAGTCCTCGACGACCCTAGGATTCGTCAAGTGTACCTCTACGTCCTGGATTCGCCAAGTACCGCACCGGACGCCAAGTACAACAATGCACCAAGTACCTCTACGAATGACACCGGACGTCTACGAACGTGTACAACTACCATCGTCGTGCATTTTGCCAAGTACCACTACTTCCTTTACAACGCCGAACTCGTTCCACCCCGAATGCACCCTTCGAAGGTATAACCGCCGAGACGACGACCCATGGACGAATGCATGTTTTGTATGTGATGCTCGCGTTTGCGCCGTGTGCGATTGCTCTTTGCACGTTGCCCCTCTTTTGCCATGCCACCGACACGTGGGACACCCGGTATCCGGGATCACTCCCCGTTGCTTTTGCACATTCCGCACATCCTATATTCCTTTGCACCGGCATCTCAACGAGTTACCGGAACCGGAATGTTGCCGTGCCACCATTTTCGTTTTCGCCGCCGTGGCACCCATTTCTTTCCGCCATGGTGACCAAATGCCTCATATCATGATATATGCCTATGTTTTCATAAAATTGCATACAACTTGAATATGTCATTCTCATGCATGTTAAAAACATTTAAATTGTTGTTTGCATTAAATTGTTAAACGCTAGGCTAAAATGGTTTATTTCATACCTAATTAACCGTAGCTCCGAATTAAATAAACTTTATATATAAATGGGGTGGAAACATGTGTAGATTAACATGGTGCACTTTCTTTTGCTGTTTAAAAACATTAAAATTGTGTCTAGGGTAGAACAGTACCAAATTCGAAAATTACATATGGGGATTTTCCGGAATTGTTCTTGGTTGTTCCCGGCCTCATTTAAATTGCCTAGATAGGTAGTTTAATCTTGCTTCACCTCTTGCCATGTTAAACAACATTTAATCTTGCCATGTACATAAACGAGAGTGAACTAAATAATTGTTGTGGAGTTTCGTCAATATGCAACTCGTTGCATATTGGGCTTCACTTAATATGTAGTATTGTTTGTTGCACTCTTGCCATGCCATGCATCTTTAAACCGGACATGCATCATACTTGATTGTGCATCATGCCATATTTATGCTTGTGTGTTTACCATGTTGTTTGCTTCTTTCCGGTTGTGCTTCTTCTCAATAGTTCCGGTTGCGTGGCGATTGTGAGGATTCGTTCGACTATGATTGGTTCGTCTTCTTCATGGACTCGATCTTCTTCCGAGCGGGATTTCAGGCAAGATGATCATGACCTTGGATATCTTTACTATCTTTGCTTGCTAGTTGTCTCGTTGCTATCGCTATGTCGCGTTTCCTACCACATATATGTCAGCCTCCCATATGCCATGATACAGCCTCTAACCACCCTTACCCAGCAAACCGTTGTTTGGCTATGTTACCGCTTTGCTCAGCCCCTTTCTTATAGCGTTGCTAGTTGCAGGTGCTCTTGCAGGTTGTTCCATGTTGGGACATGGATATGTTGGGATATCACAATATCTCTTATTTAATTAATGCATCTATATACTTGGTATTGGGTGGAAGGCTCGGCCTTTTGCCTAGTGTTTTGTTCCACTCACGCCGCCCTAGTTTCCGTAATGCTAGTGTTATGATCCATGTTTAGCGTTCCTAATATGCTCAGGGAAATGGGACCCTCTTGACAGTTCGCTTTGAATAACCGCTTCCAGCAAGGCCCAACATTGGTTTTAACATTTGCCAACATAATAATACTGAACTAAATAATTAATTGGCATAGGGCGTCATGAACCCGAGGATTCTTTTAATTCCACATAATACAGGTGGGCCAGTGCTGATGGTGTTGGTCCAAACCGGGCGATGTCCCGCGCTCCCTGGGCAACCAGGGTCTTAGCTAACCCGACGTCTTGCCCATCCGGTGTGCCCTGAGAACGAGATACGTGCGACTCCTATCAGGATTGTCGGTATACCGGGAGGTCTTGCTGGAATTGTGTTACCATTGTCGAAATGTCTTGTGCACCGGGATTCCGAGGATACTTTGGGCTATCTCGAGGTTGAGGTATTTCCACCGCAGCTTGTGTAGGCTTATGATGGGCCAGGTTGGAACACCCCTGCAGGGTTAAATGTTACGCGAACCCGTGCCCGCGGTTATGTGGCACTTGGATATTTATAACCTCCGGTTGTCGAGAACTTGACACTAAATCCTAATTAAAATACACCAACCGTGTGCGTAACCGTGACCGTCTCTTTTCGAGGAAGTTCGAGAAGAGAACACGGTGGGGTTATGTTTGACTCGTAAGTAGGTGTTCAGGATCACTTAGTGATCATTTGTAGTTTGCGACCATTTTGCGTAGTTTTACTCTTCTTATTCTTGTACTCGTAAGTTAGCCACCATACAATGCTTAGTGCTTGCTGCAACCTCACCACCTTACCCTTCCATACCCATTTAAGCTTTGTTAGTCTTGCTACCCATGGTTATGGGATTGCTGAGTCCTCGTGGCTCACAGTTTACTACAACAACAGTTGCAGGTACAGGTAAAGCGGTGTTTTGACGTGAGAGCGATGCATGTTTGCTTTTGGAGTTCTTCTTCTGCTTCTTCTTCTTCGTCGATCATAGGATAGGTTCCTGGTCGGCAGCCTGGGCTAGCAGGGTGGATGTCGTTCGTGTTTTTCGTTTGTTTTCATCCGTAGTCGGATGCTGCCCTTCTGTATGATGTTTGTTATGTATTGATGTATTCATGTGATGATTGTATGTATTTGTTTGTATCCACATCTATTATGTATGTGGTACGATGTAATGATATCCACCTTCCAAGCGTCTCCAATATGCGTTTCTACTCTTGGTGGGGCCTCCGAGTTCCTCGAGAATAGGATCGCATATTGGGCGTGACAAGTTGGTATCAGAGCCTCGACCGACCATAGGAGCCCCCTTGATTGATCGAACCGCTGACGAGTCTAGAAGAAAAACTATTTTGAGTCCTAGTTATATATCGGAGAGTAGGAATTCTTTTTACTCCTTATCCCCTTCGTCGCTCTGGTGAGGAATTGTGACGTAGGTGTTTTGATTCTACTACTCTTCTCACTCAAATTTTTTTTTAGGGTCACGCGGGTATTTTGGAATCGTTATGATATCGTTGTGACGGGAATTCTGTCTTGGTGCCTCCTGACCGTATGGATTGGACCCGGGGAGTTGAGCTCCAAGGGGTTCTTGTCACATTCGCTATTGTTTCAGTTCCTAAATACCAGAGGACGCCGACATCGAAACGCTTCTATACTTTTTGTGGTGGCAAATAGTGCCGTGACTTTTCCCCAGTACTGGAGGAGATAGTTCGGATGATCCACTATGACTAGTATCGCTGTGCTTTCGAAGGTCTGAGGTAGACGGATTTGCGAAGTTTCTTGGTCGTGTGTGAAGGTTGCGGATTGGTTGCAGCTGATTAGGATATTATTGTTGTTGTGTGCTGAGTAGGTTCCCATATCCGCAACCTGATCTTATAACCAAGAAGTTTCGGGAGTTCTTAGGTGGGAATTCAAGTATTATCTAGAATATCTTTTCCAACAGACACATGATACGATATGGGGTCTATCATATGTTTGTTCCGGCTTATTCTACAAGCCAAATCCTTGTGTTGTTTTTTGTTGTGGTATTCGAGTTGCTTCGAAGTCAAGTGTTGATTCCATACCTTTCCTAAGTGGTGTTCTCATATTTCTATGGGAGTGCTAATCCTTCTTGATCATTGAGATTGTCATGACAATTCTTTTCACCCGACGTGCTTCTCCTCGAATTAATTCGATCCTTTCAACATTTGCAAGATCAATTCTCAGTTTCTCAACAATGTTTGTTTCAACCGTCCCAAGTTGTTTTTCTTTTCCCACCCTCCCACCCTTTTCTTCGCGGAGTCTAAATTCTCGAATCAAATATCAATTTTATTCATGAGTAGTCTCTCCATTCTTTCAATGTTCTTATCCGTTGATTTCTCGTGAAGATGCTCAGGAGCTACAAGTTCATCATTCTTCATTCTCATTTCTTCTCCGGTGGATTTAATTCAAGCTTTCGGTGTTGATCATATCCCGTTCATCGTTTCAAATGCTTTCCCATGCCGGCACAACTCTTAATCATTCACCTCTCTCTAGTTCTTCTCCGGAGTGTTGAAGATATCTCAGAAGATTCGTTTTTCCATTCAAGAACCGTTCATTCTATTTCGAGGTTTTATTTCATTCAAGCCATTTAAATCTAACCGGTGCAATCCCTCTTTCAAGCAATCGTTCTAGCGGTGTTTCTTTTGAGTGGGCGCTAACCCACAGGTCTTTTCCCAGGATCTTACCTGACTCTTCTAATTTTCCCGGAGTTATTCTCGAATTCTTTCTAAGTTTGACGTAAGAATGAATTCTCATCGGTCAAATGTCGTCTCCAAGATCGCTTCCTAATTCTTTTCAAATTTGGCTCAACCTTTCTATTCATTATTATTCTGGAGTATCTCACAAATTCTTCATGGTGGTTCTCGTCGTCATTCTCAGCTTTGAAGACCGAAGAAGAATTTCTCTCATCCATTCTCTTGAAGATTCGTGGTTCTAGCTTCATGCCATCCTCACAGTTGTTTTCGATTGTGAGAAATTTCTTTTCATAGCCATCCGAAGCATTTCATGAGTTCTTTCCATTTTGATTCTCCGAAGGAAGTTATTTCAGAAGAATTATTCATTCTCAACGCTCATCTCTCGTTCTCAAATTCTTCCGGTGCATCGTTCAAGTATTCTTTAGTCAGCTTGTGATCTCTTCATTCTCTTGTAATTATTTTCCCTCAAGTATCTTCAATGCCTTTCTAATTCTTTCCGGCGATTCATTCTCTTCTCTTCGTTCGTTTTCAATTCTTACGGTGGTTTCATTCAACATTCATCTTCCTTTGTTATCATATCAATTCATTCGTTCTTTACAAATCTTACCGGTGTTTCATTGAAGGACTTCCCAAGTTTGTGCTATATCTCTCTTCAATCTTTTCAAGAAGAATAAGTAGTATGCAAATCCATTGCTTTTCATCAATTTATTTTGATGAAGGATAGACATATCATAATTCTTATTCTTGTTCATGGAGGTGATTTAAATTCTTTCTCCCGGAGTTCATTCATGATACCGAATTCTCGATTCAAAGTTGCTCGTCTTTCTTTTCCGGAGTTCAAAGTTTTTCTCATTATCTCGTCATGAAGCTCCATCTAAATCATTGCAAGGCTTCATCTTGTTCTTTTCAACCTTCGTTTCTATCATCCTTTTGTTTACCGGAGTTGTTCATGGTGATTCATCAAGGATTTAATCCATTCTTGAAATCCGTCAAGATTCTTGTTGGAGCTCAAGCATTCTTCGTATTGCATTCCGAAGTGCTAATTCTTTCTACCTTAGCTTTTGAGGTGGTATTATGTCTTTCTTGACAATGTCCCTTCGTGTTTCATGATTCACAAGTTGTCAGGAATGAGATATTTAAACCCATCATTTTTCTCTTCGTTCAGGAATGAGTTATCTTGGGTTATATTTCACCTAAAGCCTTCCCTAAGGAATGTTGCTATTGTGGTGCTTATCAATGACCCAAGCTTCTCCTTCTCTTCTCGGTGAAAGAGGTTTTCATCTCTTCGAGATCTCAAGCAATCAGTTGTTTCCGTTAGTGGCCGGTTGTCACCTCATAATTTTGAGATGTTTTCCATAAGCCCACAACAAGCTTATTCTTTTCGTTGTTGATTTTCCAACAACTCCGTTCAATCCTTCTGTGTAAGGATGCTTTCAAATTCATTTGTGGGAGAAGTTGTCATTTTCTTCTCCGTTCTTTTCTTTCCAACGATCTAGCTTCTATTCTTTCGTTCCGGAGGCATTGTGGTGTTTTTCTCTTCGACCCATTATCTCGTTTCACCAACATCATGCTCTTTCCTTGCTTATCCATTTTTTCGGAGTGTTGTGTACTCTTTCCAAGTTCTTTTCATCTAATCAAGCTTTGCGTCTCTTTTCTACTGGAGTGCTGCCCAAATTCTTTCGTATCCCTTGCCTCTCTTTTCGACCGGAGCGTTGTCCGAATTCTTTCTTGCCCTTTGTGCCAGTCTTCATCTCCTTGCAACCTTCAAGGTTCTTTGGTTTCACTCGTTTGTCAAAGAAGCAACTTTGTTTTACCTCTTCTTTTTCCTCTTCCTCTTCTCATGCTTAGATCTCGGGGCGAGATCTCTTGTAAGTGGGGGAGAGTTGTAACAGCCCGAGACCGATTCCTTCCATTTTTATTATCATATTGTTTGCCCGGTGTTATTTCTTTTGCATTGCATCATTTCATCATGCCATCATGTCATTAAAATTTTGCAACTTAATAAATAAATCGTATGGATCTTTGATCCATTTAAATTGAGGGAAATTCACATGGTGATTTCTCTTTAAAACATATATCCTCCCAATATTATTAGGGAGCTATTACAAACCATTAAATTAATTTTGGAGGGACCATAACAAACTTGCAATAAATCTCATGCATATTCTACTTCAACTTTAGCCTTCCAACTTTGTCCAAAATTCTTTTATGCTTTTCCCAAGCTCCATGTAAATTCTCAACATTTTTCGGGCACTTCTAAACCTAGTCCTAGTTCAAACCATTTGAATTTAATTCAAATGAGTTTGAATTTAAACCTCTCGATCATGCCCACTCCTATTTTCTTGGATCAAGCTCATTATTGCGAGTCTGAGAAAATTACCCTCTTGCCCAAGATCTACTCCTACCCCCTCTTTCTTTTTCTTTCTATTCTCTGTTTATATCTATTATATATAAAAAGTGCTTGACGGGCTCACTAGAAAAAAGAGAAATATACTAGAAAATCCCATAAAAATCAGAAACATCCGACCATTTATTTAATAGACTAAAATATCATAGCCATTAGATATGCTTTAATTTTAAGTGGGAGAAAATTACCCACCATTGCCATTACAAAGAAAAACTGTTCATTCACATTGCCTATACGTCACGTGACTTAGAAAAAGGTACATGCATGAATACACGATCTGGGCTGATTTCTTTCTTTCCATACACATGCATGTCTAGGACATTCCTCATTAAAAAAAGCTACATGCATAACGTGGGCATTCCTTTCTATACGCATGCGTGCGTGCATACATGCTTCCTTTAATATAATAAGGACGCACGCCGCCGGTGAGATGATTTTTTTGTACCTACCGTCGATCGATTGATCATCATAGCTCGAGCACATCAGGGACCTCATATTTCAATCTGCCTGATGTATGCATCGATACTTGTCGTTCATGCGTAAGCTGTCGTGTTCGCTCGGTATCTAAGGCCGGTCGATCAGACGTTCACCCCAACTTCATATGCAGCCTATGCCCCGGCACCGCCCTCGAGGTTCCTCTACAAATTGGTCTCTTTGCTCCTCTACAAATTGGTCTCTTTGCGATCAAATAAACACCAAGTTCTTAGTAGGTTATCTATACCTTCATAGGCGTAGGAAAAAACTGGGCAAAAGGCCACCACATCGTGCACAAACTCAGAAAACTTTTGATTGGTCGGCCAATTAGCGCCGATCCACTGACTGTGGATCATCGTGGTGCATGTAAATAGCATGCTAGTAAGCATTAACGATCCGAGCACGGGTATGCAACTTGATCGGATTCCTTTTTTTATCGGCATGTTGTATATCACATAATAATAAATAGGGTATCCATAAATAAAATTATTCATACACAGACACATTCTCATCCCGGTGAGTACATGCACACATCCTACAAGAGTGTGGGCACCTCTTCTCTCGGTTTTCATGTCTCATTAATAACTTTGGTTAGGTATATCATACATAAATGATGGAAGACGTGTTATTATATCAAGTAGCTTATAATCCATGCAAAAAAGCAGAAAAACAATTAAATGGAATTAGTGACTATAGACAAACAAAGCACATTCCACTAACACAAATCTTTATATATTAAAGTGCTTGATGAGCTCACCGGAAAAAAGAGAAATATGCTAGAAAAATCCACAAAAATCTGAGACATCCAACCATTTATTTAATAGACTAAAAAATTTATAGCCATTAGATGTGATTTAAGTGAAAATAATTACCCACAATTGCTATCAGGAGAAAAACCATTCGTTCATGTTGCTTTAATATCATACGTAATAATTAACCACAATTTCATTATGAGAAAAACATTCGTTCATGTTGCTTGAATTGCACGTTGTTACTCATAATGACATGCAAGAGTAACAACGTGCAATTCAAGAAAAAGACATAGGCGACGTGACGTGCATGGGAGTTTCCTCCAAAACAATAAAGTACAAATCTACATGCATGGCGTGGGTTCCTAGGACTTTCCTCCAAGAAAATAAAAACAAATCTACATGCATGACGTGGGTGCATAGGACTTTCCTCCAAAAAAAAACAAAGCTACGTATGTGGCATGGGCTGAGAAAGAAACGTTCATAATGCCTTACATAATACTAGCGTGATGGTCCTTCTCCCGATTAAATATGCAGCCTCCTGGTGTCCCCTCTTTCTTCATGTATGCCTGAGGTCATGTATTCACGTTTTATAAGTTTTTTTCCTTCGAGTCCACTACCTCCTAACTAATCAAGTCCAAGAAAAAAAATAGTAAAAAATGAAAGAAAAATCAAAGAAAAAAGAGAATTTTTTCCCCCCAAAAAGCCTTCGACTACCCTACTGCCACCGCGGTCAGTACGACTTTGTTGGCGGATACCAAGGAAAAGACCAATGGCTACGTGATCTTCAAGAACTATGACCGCACCGACCGGCCACTACACCTACGCTCCCTCCAGCCACTCGATATTCAAGGGATCCCTCGCTGAGTGCGTCCACAACAATGTCCTCGAACGTGATAAGTCCTCCAACTTCTCCTTCCACGTCGTGGTCGCACAGACATAATCTTCTTCCGTGTCGAGAAAACCCGCCACGGCAGCACCATCCACCCCAAGGCGTCAGGAAACCTCATCTTACGTGTTAGTCACAACATAAAACTAAGGCTTGCACTAGGGTATTACTTCCACTCGAAGGAACACAAAGGGGCAGTGACAACTACGGAAGATATTTTTGAGATTGGACGGTTCAGAGATGTTATGCAGCATCTTCAAGATCCAATGTATGTACAGTACGTTATTCTTTTCCTTTTTATTCTCTTGCAAAAAGACACTCCCTGGCAGTAAATGCCATGAACCATTGCTTCACATTGGCCCAGATTAATTATACATGGTATGATGGCTAATTTCATTACGAACAAAACAAACATTCAGTCCCATAATTGGCTAGGCAAACCTAATTAATCAACAATGATTATCTAATAATAAGGTTAAATTTATACTAAGATGGTTGTAGTATTTACAAATGAACTATGTACAGCAACCGTTCAAGTACAGCTGGTGAAAGAGCTAAACATCTGCATCAAATATATGCGAGCATGAAAGTATAAGATATTTATTTAACTGAAGTAACTATAAGAGCTAACAAGACTTTATGGGTGATGCCATGGCAAATATTATCACAAAATAAACATCAAAAATTTGGTCAAACAGACTCCCTTTTATTTAATGAATCACAAGCTAATAGTAAGTGATCTTTTATTGGACGGACCAAAGCCTTAAAAACTCATATACAAATAATGAATCAATCACTTTAGAGACATGAAACTAAGTTCATGACTCTAGATTACGCACAGTAACCTAATGATCTTTGTTGAACTCTTGAATCGGTTTTTTATAGGTATTCACACACACATACACACATGTATTCCTCTGCAGGTAAAAGTAGTAGTGGCGCATGTTGTCTCATCCAGTATATAACCACTTGGAGTAGGTTGAAACCGGTAAATAAATAAACCAATTCAATGGTTCAACTGAAAACTAGAAGAATGATAGTGCATAACTAACAGATATTAAGTTCAAAAAAGATGCAGATAATCATTTCATATTGAATATTTCCTAGAAGATATTTATGTGTTACTTCGAGTTATGATGTGTCGTTCCTTTCATACACTCTATTGGACATTGTTCCTACAAGACAAATGATGTTGGTGATCTATATATGTTGGTGTGGATTGAAATATAAGATTACTTCACAGTACAAAAATTATCCTGCTAAATTGTAGAAACGCTAAAGTTTCCTCATTTTGGGATCTTTCATGGCATCTGAAATGTGGTTGCTGATAATCTGTATTGTTATATATATTGTATCCTGATGAACTGTCTAATAAATGTATCCAACGCAATATCTTCTTTACCCATTCGTATAGAGATAATGAAGGGGTCACTTTGTTTGTGATTATAACCCACCTCTCGGAGTGGTCACTAAGACTACTACCATCAGGAATACCCCTTCTCTTTTATATTGATGATGAATTAGCTTACATGATTTTTCTACACTATAGTATGAAAAGTTGCGTCTTGAGGGCTTCTAGAAAAATCATACTATTTAAAGTAGCCAAAAATTAAATATCTATATAAGACAACAACTCTAATTTGCAGAAAATATAATAAAACAACAAAAAGTGATGTTGTCAACACAAGCGGGTGAGACATAATGAACTTATTGGCAATAGGAAGTTCTAAGGGAAAACAATAGAATACACGTATACTCAACATTTTATATTTTTAACTGAAACTCAATATTTTCTTTGTTGTCTGTCCTTTATCTTTTTAAAGGAATACAATGGTGGAGTTTTTATTTTGGGAGAACACTGAGACCATTGCAGAGACCATGCAAGGATTAGCCACGTATGCTAAAATTAGTGTCTTTTGATATTTATACAGAAAATATCACAAAGCGACATGGTAACATGCAGAAAATTTTATATAAATATAATTTGCACAACGTCTCTGGTCATAAAAAATATAGTTAGTATGACATGCATGATTGGAAGGTAACGATAAATGGATACCATATATATTTATATGTAAATATAAAATCAAGCATACCTAAGACAAAACTATGTTCACAGAAGTCACATATTTGTAAATTTCATAACATTCAGTTCCAATATTTTCTTTAGAATAATCAAATAATATGTTCTTATTCTTGAACTTTACAAAATTCTAGCACGCGCATCGAGCGGGCCACTCTGCTAGTTTTAGTAAATAGAGAGAGGAGTAGCACACAGCCGTGCCGAAGCCTCCCAGCCCAACCAGTTGCCCAACCCACCAGGAGCCCAGCCGGGCCTCCATCTTATCTCCCCAGCCGAGCGAACCCTAGCTGCGCAGCCTCGATCCCCACCTTGCTCGATCTCCTCCCTCACCCCTCGATCCCCTCCTGTGGCACCGCCTCCTTCCCCAACTCCCCATGTCAGGGAGAGGGCCGAGCTGCACCTCAACGCCCGCACCTACACCGTGCCGGATCCGCCTCCCACCGCCGGGAATCGGTTCCATGGACCTCCTGCCGCCGCGCTCGCGCCTTCCGTTCTCGTGGTGTGCGACCTCTGCCGCCCTGCCGCTGTTCCGGCCGGCGAGCACCTCACCTCTGGCCGCCTCCTTCAACTGCTCGCTCTGCTTCGCGTGACCATGGCCTGCAGCCGCCATGGCCGGCCATCCAACGGTGCCTCGCCAGCATCCCCATGCGGCCTCTGCAGCAAGCCCCATCTCCTTCCCCCTCTCGCGCCCGCGCCCTGCTCGCCTTCGAGCTCGGGTCGCCGCCCCCATGGCACCCGCTGCTGACTCATCACCACGCTGTTGCTCTGCCTCCGTCGTCGTGCTTCGCTTCTGCTCCGCCCTGCACCTCGCCCTTGCCTCCCTGTGTAGCAGCCACCATGGACGCCTGCTGCCTCCTCCTGCTGTTGCCTCCTCCCAAATAGGAGCACTTTGGACCGCCAAGACCGAGGCCTTGTTTTGCTTCGTTTCAGTTCATACATGTCTCGCAAGACCCGGGGCCTCTCTGCACATGTCCGTCGCCGTTCTACTTCATCTCTGTCGAGACCGAGACCGCCAATTCCTCGACGACCCTAGGATTCGTCAAGTGTACCTCTACGTCCTGGATTCGCCAAGTACCGCACCGGACGCCAAGTACAACAATGCACCAAGTACCTCTACGAATGACACCGGACGTCTACGAACGTGTACAACTACCACCGTCGTGCATTTTGCCAAGTACCACTACTTCCGCTACACCGCCGAACTCGTTCCACCCCGAATGCACCCTTCGAAGGTATAACCGCCGAGACGACGACCCTTGGATGAATGCATGTTTTGTATGTGATGCTCGCGTTTGCGCCGTGTGCGATTGCTCTTTGCACGTTGCCCCTCTTTTGCCATGCCACCGACATGTGGGACACCCGGTATCCGGGATCACTCCCCGTTGCTTTTGCACATTCCGCACATCCTATATTCCTTTGCACCGGCATCTCAACGAGTTACCGGAACCGGAATGTTGTCGTGGCATTATTTTCGTTTTCGCCGCCGTGGCACCCATTTCTTTCCGCCATGGTGACCAAATGCCTCATATCATGATATATGCCTATGTTTTCATAAAATTGCATACAACTTGAATATGTCATTCTCATGCATGTTAAAAACATTTAAATTGTTGTTTGCATTAAATTGTTAAATGCCAGGCTAAAATGGTTTATTTCATACCTAATTAACCGTAGCTCCGAATTAAATAAACTTTACATATAAATGGGGTGGAAAAATGTGTAGATTAACATGGTGCACTTTCTTTTGCTGTTAACAACATTAAAATTGTGTTTCGGGCAGAACAGTACCAAATTCAAAAATTACATATGGGGATTTTCCGGAATTGTTCTTGGTTGTTTCCGGCCTCATTTAAATTGCCTAGATAGGTAGTTTAATCTTGCTTCACCTCTTGCCATGTTAAACAACATTTAATATTGCCATGTACATAAACGAGAGTGAACTAAATAATTGTTGTGGAGTTTCGTCAATATGCAACTCGTTGCATATTGGGCTTCACTTAATATGTAGTATTGTTTGTTGCACTCTTGCCATGCCATTCATCTTTAAACCGGACATGCATCTTACTTGATTGTGCATCATGCCATATTTATGCTTGTGTGTTTACCATGTTGTTTGCTTCTTTCCGGTTGTGCTTCTTCTCAATAGTTCCGGTTGCGTTGCGATTGTGAGGATTCGTTCGACTATGATTGGTTCGTCTTCTTCTTGGACTCGATCTTCTTCCGAGCGGGATTTCAGGCAAGATGATCATGACCTTGGATATCTTTACTATCTTTGCTTGCTAGTTGTCTCGTTGCTATCGCTATGTCGCGCTTCCTACCACATATATGGCAGCCTCCCATATGCCATGATACAGCTTCTAACCACCCTTACCTAGCAAACTGTTGTTTGGCTATGTTACCGCTTTGCTCAGCCCCTTTCTTATAGCGTTGCTAGTTGCAGGTGCTCTTGCAGGTTGTTCCATGTTGGGACATGGATATGTTTGGATATCACAATATCTCTTATTTAATTAATGCATCTATATACTTGGTATTGGGTGGAAGGTTTGGCCTTTTGCTAGTGTTTTGTTCCACTCAAGCCGCCCTAGTTTCCGTAATGCTGGTGTTATGATCCATGTTTAGCGTTCCTAACATGCTCAGGGGAATGGGACCCTCTTGACAGTTCGCTTTGAATAACCGCTTCCAGCAAGGCCCAACATTGGTTTTAACATTTGCCAACATAATAATATTGAACTAAATAATTAATTGGCATAGGGCGTCATGAACCCGAGGATTCTTTTAATTCCACATAATACAGGTAGGCCAGTGCTGATGGTGTTGGTCGAAACCGGGCGATGTCCGGCGCCCCCTGGGCAACCAGGGTCTCAGCTAACCCGACGTCTTGCCCATCCGGTGTGCCCTGAGAACGAAATACGTGCGACTCCTATCAGGATTGTCGGTATACCGGGAGGTCTTGCTGGAATTGTGTTACCATTGTCGAAATGTCTTGTGCACCGGGATTCCGAGGATACTTTGGGCTATCTCGAGGTTGAGGTATTTCCGCCGCAGCTTGTGTAGGCTTATGATGGGCCAGGTTGGAACACCCCTGCATGGTTAAATGTTACGTGAAGTCGTGCCCGCGGTTATGTGGCACTTGGATATTTATAACCTCCGGTTGTAGAGAACTTGACACTAAATCCTAATTAAAATACACCAACCGTGTGCGTAACCGTGACCGTCTCTTTTCGTGGAAGTTCGAGAAGAGAACACGGTGGGGTTATGTTTGACTCGTAAGTAGGTGTTCAGGATCACTTAGTGATCATTTGTAGTTTGCGACTGTTTTGCGTAGTTTTACTCTTCTTATTCTTGTACTCGTAAGTTAGCCACCATACAATGCTTAGTGCTTGCTGCAACCTCACCACCTTACCCTTCCATACCCATTTAAGCTTTGATAGTCTTGCTACCCATGGTTATGGGATTGCTGAGTCCTCGTGGCTCACAGTTTACTACAACAACAGTTGCAGGTACAGGTAAAGCGGTGTTTTGACGTGAGAGCGATGCATGTTTGCTTTTGGAGTTCTTCTTCTGCTTCTTTGTCTTCGTCGATCATAGGATAGGTTCCCGGTCGGCAGCCTGGGCTAGCAGGGTGGATGTCGTTCGTCGTTTTCGTTTGTTTTCATCCGTAGTCAGATGCTGCCCTTCTGTATGATGTTTGTTATGTATTGATGTATTCATGCGATGATTGTTTGTATTTGTTTGTATCCCCATCTATTATGTATGTGGTACGATGTAATGATATCCACCTTCCAAGCGTCTCCAATATGCGTTTCTACTCTTGGTGGGGCCTCCGAGTTCCTCGAGAATAGGATCACATATTGGGCATGACACCTGTGGACCTGTTTGGTGTTGTACGCAAGCCCCATAGAACGGAATAGAGTTCCTCAACCCATTTACAGTCGGCTTTTTTAAGGGAGCGAACTAACCTTGGCTTAATTCCGCTAAGGATTAGTCCATTGGCTCGCTCCACCTGCCCATTAGACCGTGGGTGGTAGACGGATGCGTAGTCGAGCTTAATGCCCAGTTTTTTACACCATGCCTTAACCTCTTTGGCCGTGAAGTTGGTTTCGTTGTCTGTAATCAGATTGTGAGGGACACCATAACGATGTACTACCCCCGAGATGAATCCGATGACTTGGACGGCCTCGGCCGAGGTGACCGGCTTTGCTTCGATCCACTTGTAATTTGTCGACCATGACGAGGAGATATTTATTTTTGTGTGATCCACCCTTGAGTGGCCCGACCATATCAAGCCCCCAGACCACAAAAGGCCAAGTGATGGGGATGGTGCGAAGGGCCGTGGGGGGCATGTGGCTCTGCTTGGCAAATACCTGGCAGCCTGGGCAACGTTGTACTAATGCCGAGGCATCGGCGCCTGCTGTTGGCCAATAGAAACCGGCCCGGAAAGCCTTGCTGACCAAGGTCTGAGTAGCGGCGTGATGTCCGCTCATGCCGGAATGTATCTCCCGAAGTAGAAGTTTTCCTTCTTCCTCGGATATGCATCTCTGGAGGACGCCCATTGTGCTCATTTTATAAAGTTCTCCTTCATGAACCTTGTAAGCTTTAGACTGCCTTACAATACGGCGGGAGTCGGTTTGGTTATCGGGGAGCTCTTTTCGGAGCAGGTACGCGAGGAGCGACTCGGTCCATGGTGCGATGACTGCCATGACTTCATGCGCAGAAGTAGTCTTCCGGATCATTGACCCGCCTATGATACCATCATCTTCTTCAGGCGGGGCCTGTTGCCCGACATCGGTTGATCCTGACGTTCCTTGGCTATCCTGCCAGGCTACAGATGGCTTAAAAAGCCGTTCGAGGAAGGTGTTTTCGGGAACCTTATCCCGCTTTGCACCCAATTAGGCGAGTACGTCTGCGGCCTGGTTGCTATCTCGGGGTATATGGTGAAACTCCAACCCCTCGAACCTGGCCGAGATCTTTATGACGGCGTTCCGGTAAGCTGTCATTTTCGGGTCTTTGGCGTCAAACTCACCGTTGATTTGTGAGATGGCGAGGTTAGAATCACCTCGGACTTCCAGGCGTTTGACACCCATGGAGACTGTTATCTGAAGTCCGTGTAGGAGGGCTTCGTATTCAGCCGCATTGTTGGAGTCCGTGTACATGATTTGTAGTACGTATCTAATGTTATCTCCCGTGGGTGACGTGAGCACCACTCCAGCCCCTAGGCCGACGAGCATTTTGGAGCCATCGAAATACATTGTCCAATGCGAGTAAGTACTGTACTCACGGGGGAGTTCGGCTTCGGTCCATTCGGTTATGAAGTCCGCCAGCACCTGGGATTTAATGGCCCGGCATGGTTTGTAGATGATTTCAAAAGGTAAGAGCTCTATGGCCCATTTGGCGATGCGCCCTGTCGCATCCCTATTATTGATTATGTCACTTAGCGGGACGTCGGATGCCACGGTCACCGAACACTCTTGAAAGTAGTGTCGAAGTTTTCGTGACGCCATGAAGACCGCGTAGGCTGTCTTTTGGTAGTGAGGGTAGCGTGACTTGCATGGAGTTAAGACCTCGGATACGTAATACACGGGCTTCTGGACCTGGAATTTGTGACCTTCCCTGTCTCGTTCGACCACGAGGACTGCGCTAACCACCTGGTTTGTGGCCGAGATGTATAGTAGCATCGGTTCGCAGACGCCTGGCGCTGCCAGGATGGGATTGGTGGCGAGGAGAGCCTTGATGTCTTCCAGGGCCGCCACGGCCTCCTTAGTCCATTTGAATGTTTTGGTTTGCTTTAACAGCTTGTACAAGGGTAAGGCTTTTTCTCCGAGCCATGATATGAAGCGGCTCAAGGCTGCTACGCAGCCCGCCAGTTTTTGTACGTGCTTGAGCTCTGTTGGAATCTCCAAACGATCCAAGGCTCGAATTTTAGCCGGATTGGCTTCAATTCCTCGGCTAGATACGATGAAACCGAGGAGTTTGCCAGCTGGGACTCCAAAAACGCATTTCTCCGGATTAAGTTTTATCTGATATTCCCGTAGACTGGCAAATGTATCTCGAAGGTTGTCCACCAAATGG
The DNA here is from genome assembly GCA_039707655.1 of Elymus sibiricus. Lineage (NCBI taxonomy): Eukaryota > Viridiplantae > Streptophyta > Magnoliopsida > Poales > Poaceae > Elymus > Elymus sibiricus. Next base: position 119,125,895 of record CM077674.1, on the reverse strand, counting down.
TTGACGTGTTTAGTTTTGACAACTACATCGTCTACGTAGGCCTCAACGGTCTTTCCGATGTGTTTTTTCAGGCATGTTTGAATCATACGCTGGTATGTGGCGCCAGCGTTCTTTAGTCCGAAAGGCATCGTGTTGAAACAAAACGGTCCGTAGGGCGTGATGAATGCCGTTGCTGCCTGGTCGGATTCCTTCATCTTTATTTGATGATATCCTGAGTAGGCGTCTAGGAAGCACAGTGCATCATGGTCCGCAGTGGCGTCCACAATTTGGTCAATACGGGGTAAGGGGAAGGGGTCTTTGGGGCAAGCTTTGTTGAGGTCTTTGAAATCGATACACAACCGCCAGGACCTGTCCTTTTTTGGTACCATGACCAAATTGGCTAGCCAGTCAGGGTGTTTTATGTCCCTGATGAATCATGCCTCCAGCAGCTTTGCTAGTTCCTCGCCCATTGCTTGACGCTTGGGCTCGGAGAAACACCGAAGTGTTTGTTTAACATGCTTATAGCCTGTTAGTATGTTTAGGCTATGCTCTGCAAGCTTACGGGGTATCCCTGGCATATCGGAGGGGTGCCAGGCGAATATGTCCCAGTTTTCCTTGAGGAAAGCACGTAGGGCTTCGGCAACTTCTGGGTCGAGGTTAGCCCCTATGGACGCCGTTTTAGCAGGGTCCGTTGGGTGAACCTTGAATTTGACTATCTCGTCGGCCGGTTTGAAATAAGTAGGTTTTGATCTTTTGTCGAGAACGACATCGTCTCGGTCGACCTCAGCGCGCAGCGCGGTCAACTCCTCGGCCGCGAAGGCTTCGGCCAGGATCTCGAGGGCGAGGGATGCCGTTTTATTCTCAGCTTTGAGTGCCCTGTCGGGATTGCCTGAGATAGTAATGATCCCTTTCGGGCCCGGCATCTTGAGCTTCATGTAGCCATAGTGCGGCACCGCTTGAAATCTTGAAAAGGCGTCCCGTCCGAGGATAGCGTGGTATCCGCTCTTGAAAGGCGCGATGTGGAACGTAATCTCCTCGTAGCGATAATTATTCGGAGTCCCGAAGACTACGTCCAGGGTTATCTTTCCGCTGCAGCGTGCCTCTCGTCCTGGGACTATTCCTTTGAAGGTGGTGGTGCTCTGTTCTATGTGTGATTTATTGATGTGCATTTTGTCCAGAGTGTCCTTGTATATTACATTCAAGCTGCTGCCTCCGTCCATAAGGACCTTACAGAGGCGGCAGTGGTCCACGATGGGGTTGAGGACTAGCGCGGCGGGACACCTGTCTAGGGCCGGCTTCGGCTGATCGTGGTGGTTGAAAGTGATCGGCGTGTCTATCCACGCGCCCCGAGGTGGTACTTGCCGGACGGAATTAATCTCCCGCAAGGCCCGTTTGCACTAGTTGTTAGACGTAAACGTCTCATAAATCATTAGGACCTCGTCTTCTTCTAAGGTCTGTTCAAGGTGGCTGGAGGTGCCCGCCAGGAGGGCGGGTCCCCCTTTGTCCACCCGCCTCAACACCCAACAGTCGCGAAGGCTGTGAGTCGGGCAGGAGTTAATCAATACGGCGTGGATCGGGCATGGTTTATCCAGAAAGCCGTCCAGAGCTGTTCCGGGGTGACCGGAGGTTTTCTTCTTCTTCCGGGGTCGATCGCCCGGAGTGTTCCGTTTGCGATTTTCGCGCCGAAGTGCCGACCGGTCGCGTTCCGGGTAGTCCTCACAGATCGAGTCCGTGTTTTCCTCGGTCCGCCAGGCATCTTCGATGGCGCAAAATCGTACTACCAGGTTGGTTAATTCAGGGATTGTTTGGACGCAACGATGAGCGAGGACGTTCGAGATGCCTTTATCCTTGCATCCGCGCTCGAAAGCAGCAATTATGTCAGAGTCTTGGCAATCCAGTATCCTGTTCTTGACGGACAAGCATCTGGCCCAGTATCGTCTGATCGGCTCCTCGGGGAGCTGCCATTTGTAGGCCAAGTCCCAGACGTCAGGTGGGCCGGAGTTATCGGGGCGATATTCTATATGGGAGGTGAGCGGACCTGTTCCGATCTCTAAAGGCCGCGGGCTCAAGACCTCGTTATTCTCACTTGACGCCGGATCCGAGGTTACCGGTTTAGCCGAATTGATCTGGAGGTCGGTCGCCGGCAGGTCGCTGTCCGATCCGCTCTCCAGGAAGTATCTTAGCCCCTCGTCCGTGAGGGGATTCCTCGTTGGAACCAAAGAAGGGTCATGGTTCGCTTCCACATTACGTGGAGGCGTCTCTGTGACCGAAGCTTCAAACGTGGAGACGTGCTCCATGGGCTTGAGGCCGTTAACCGGCGATCCCATCGATCCTTTTGGCGATCGCACAGCGGAACTCTCAATGAAAGCACCAGTGTCGGTGTAAAAACCGGCAGACCTCGGGGTAGGGGGTCCCGAGCTGTGGATCTCAGATCGGTGGTAACAAGGACAAGGGAGACGATGTTTACCCAGGTTCGGGCCCTCTTGATGGAGGTAAAACCCTACGTCCTCCTTCTTGTTTATATTAATGGGGATGTATCGAATACATAGTTGATCTACCTCGAGATCGTAATGTGTGTCTAGCTTCTAGGGCAAGGTGAGCGATATTGCGTTGATGTCCCCTCTACGGGCTAAACCCTATGGCTTATATACACACCAGGGAGGGGATCTAGGTATACAAAGTCGGTAACTAGTAGTAAGGTGGCTGGAAAGATCTTGGAGTATACGTCAAGTCTTCGGTAGAGACAGTCTCGATCACGCTTCTCGTGTACGGCCTCCGGAGTCCATCTTGATCACGTACGAGGGCCCATCGGCCCAACCGAGGAGACGGGCTGGCTAGGTTAGCACCCCCTAATCTAGGACACCGTCACCGAGCACCACCCTTCCCCGTGACTCTCTGCTGGCCGGCGCCGCCGCTGGCGCCGGCGGTGGTGGCGGCGCCCGGCCGTCAAAGACGACGGGTGTCGTGGTTTTGTCACGACAGATGTCCTCATGAAAGGACTAAGTGGTGAGGCCATCGCAACTAGGTGGATCCTTGAAGGGGTTGGTCAGAATCGAGAGACGCGAGTTTTACCCAGGTTCGGCCCCTCACGGTCGAGGTAAAAGCCTACATCCTACTTGATTGATATTGATGATGATCTCGATTACAAGGGTGCTATTTTGCTACCTCTATCTCGAGAGCTAGTTTTCTGTCTCTCCTAACTTGACTTGTCCCTCTTGGGGTGCCTTGCCCCTTCTTATATAAGTTGAAGGGGCCGGCTTACATGTAGAGTCCTAGTAGGACTACAACTAGTCTCTTTTCTACTACAAGTTGGATCCTAGTCCGGGTCTTGCTTCCCTTGTCAGGGAACTTTCCTCTTCTTGGACCTTCTGCGCGAGCCGGCCCATTGGGCTCCCCTTAAGCCGGCCTCCTGCTGGGTCTCGCCCTAGGCCCTTGGTCTCTCCTTGTTGTCTCGCCGTAACCCGGACTATGAGATGACCCATAGAGCCTCCTGACTCTTGGCCGGGTCAAACTATGGCCGGGTCATAACCGTGGGGAATATCCCCAACATTAGCCCCCAGTTTAGCTTGAATTTATTCATGCTAAGCTCCTGAAATAAGAATAACTATTATATTAAAGGACCGGCTCGTTCAAATGGCCGGCTCATTCAATGGACCAACTCCTGGAAAAAATCCAGGTTTTCTTGTCATATCAATATTCTGGCTTCACAATCAACTTGCTGGCATTGACTCCTCGCAGAAGGATATAGAGAAAAATAATCCATCTGACGTTGAGCCGATTTTCGGTGTTTCAAATTGATAAAAATTTTGGGAATAAAAACCCGTCTGATGTTGAGCCAACTTTCAATGCTTCAGACTTGATGAAAATATTAGGAATAACAAATCCATATGATATTGAACCGGCACTTGAATTTGATTTTCTTCACCAAGGATATGAGACCCGGCTTGCTCAAAACTGAGAACTTGAAGGTGTTCCTCCCTTATATCCATATTTCCTGTAGCCCACAAGTCTTAAGAGTAGAACATAGTGATAGCTTAAGACTTGCTTAAATATAAATGTTACAACTTTGGAGAAATTTGGGTTGTTCATCTGAGTCACCAGTCGTAAACTGAATGTTTGCATTTCACATGTGTAGCCCCCAAGGGCCGGCTCATCAGTATGTGATGGGCCGGGTCTTCAATTTGGACCTTATGATTTGTTTAAACAACTGAACACTGTAGCCCCCAAGTGCCGGGTTGTCTTGCCTGCAGCAACCTGGGACTTGAACTTAGCTTTTGATGTTTGTAGATGCATAGCTGAAAATAGAGTAGCCCCCAAGGGCCGGGTTAGCTGTTCTCATCAACCTGGAACTTGAACTATCTGTAGAGTCAATAAATGTAGCACCCAAGGGCCGGGTTACTATTAATAGTGATCCGGGTCTTCAATGAAAGTAGTTTAAAATGACAATGCATTAACCCCCAAGTGCCATGGTGCATGCTTGCAGCGACATGGGACTTTCATACTGAATGTAATCTTGATTCGAATAATGTAGCCCCCAAGTGCCGGGTCGTATTGCCTGCGGCGACTCGGGACTATTCCTTCCATTGTAGAATAAATCCAGATCCACTGTAGCCTCCAAATGCCGGGTCGTGTGCCTGCGGTGACTCGGGACTTAATTTTTCTTCTGAGATTGAGAGACAGTCTGGATGATGTTGTTGAGTGCTTTGCATATCAATGCTGAACTTGTTGCTAAATCCATCAAGAGTGCTGCCTTGCATAACACTTCATATTTCATTGCCTTTGATAAAGCCGATTGTCAAGATCTTTGCCATGATATCCTTTTTTGAATTTTGTTCTCCTTTGCAGCATCAGAATAATCCAAATTGTGAATTGCCACTGGTAATTTTATTAAACCCTGCTCCTTACTGTAAGCCAGCATTTTGGATTTAAAAAGAATAGCCATCTCTCTGAGCCGGCGTTGAAAACCTCAATCATATAATACTGGTTATGATAAACCATCATGAAGACCCGGCCATTTTGGCCATCAAGGATTTGTTTGTTCCTGCATAGTTACATTGTAACCCGGTTTTGAAGATCGGTTCCTGCAACATAAACGAATATAGATATGCATTGGATGATGATGCATTGTATGATGATGCAATGCATGATGATGCAATGTATGATGATGTATGGGTATGGTAACAGAGTATAAAAATGTCGGCTTTCGAGGCACGACATAAGACCGGCTTTCGAGGCTCGAGTCTTGATTTTGCTTCCTGTGGAAGCAGGCTTTTTGGCCTCTTTTGGTTTGTCCTATCTTTCTGAAAGCCGGATCTCACGTGACCAACTGACGTTTTAACTCTGATGAATTCAGGGTCACCTTTGTGATTGACTCATCAGGCGTATGCCGGGTCGCTTTTTAAGGAGTAGCATCTTGCTAACAGGCAGGTTTAACCAAGTATAGTTTGGCATTTCGCCGGGTTAAAAGGGTTTTGTAAGCTAAACTCGATGAGTTGTAAGCCCCCAAGTAACCATATGATCATGGAAAAGCTCATCATAGGATATACAGGAGACAATGCTACTACTGCAAAACATCTGGGGTCCAGATAAGCCGGCTTTATTCCATTGATCATTATTGAGCAGGATACTCATGTTTAGACTGCGCATCATGGAAACTAGTCTTCTTTGGTAACATTTCTTTTCGCCAATATGGGAGGGTACCCATGTTTGAACTGCGCATCGTGGCAGCTAGTTTTCTTGGGCAACCTTTACTTTTTTGCCAATAAGGCAGGATACCTATGTTTGAACTGCGCATCATGGCAGCTAGTCCTCTTTGGCAACCTTTACCTTTTCGCAAATAAAGCACCAGTCCCTGGGACCGGGTTGTCTTCCCTTCAACGACCCGGGGTTCTTGTATTTGTTAAAACCGGCCAAATCCGCCGAATCATATCTGTGTAGCCCCCGAGTCTTAAGTCGACTCGAGGAGTTGGCTTGAGATTCTTTATACTTGGCTATGGTATGAGCCAGAGTAGAGTTTGATAGCTGAAAGCTGGAATTTATTGAAACCGGAGGCGATGTGGTGAGTTGATGATCTTTGCGATGCTCATCGTATGTCCTCCCATTCCTTGATATTCTCTTTTAGTCTGGCTCTCCTGGCTCTTCCAGGGTCATTTTCTTTTCTGTTTCTTCACTGCTGGTTTTTGAATTGCCGGCTCTACTAAGACCGGCTCTCTTTGCTCTTTTGGGGATGTTTCCTCCATGGCCGACTCTTCTGTTTCTTCTAATGTGGTGAATTGGACCAGACCGCAGGATGATGAGCTGCGTGTTTTGCCGGATAGCTTGGCGTGGGACGGTCGACGGAGCTAACCTTGGCATGCTTCGGTGTGTTGATGTAAATTGGACCGCGGTGGCGGCGGCTCGCGCGAGCGGGCGCGGCCCTGGCGCGTTGATGTAGGCCGGACCGCGAACACTGTGAGCTCGCGCGAACGGTGGCCTGCCCGCGTCCGTTGGGCAGCTCGTAGGGGCGGGCGAGGCCCCGGTGCGTTGATGTATACGCGAGAGCTGGCCGATAAATTGACGTGGACGCGGGAGTCGGCCGCGACGTTTGAAGCCGGCGCGGACCCGAGAGTCGGCCGCGGCGTTGTAAGCTGGCGCGGACGCGCGAGTCGGCCGCAGCATTGTAAACCGGCGGGGGCGCGCGAGTCGGCCACGGCGTTGTCAGCCGGCGCGGGCGCGCGGGTCGGCCGCGGCGTTGTAAGCCGGCGCGGGCACGCGAGTCGGCCGCGGCGTTGTAAGCCAGCGCGGACGAGGGAGCCGCCTGGCGTGTTGATGTAGACTGAACCGCGGAAGCGCCGGTTTACACGCGTGTCCGTCGAGCAGCGCGGCACGGACGAATGCCAGTGTAAAATGATACTGGTGTGCGCTCCGCATCCATGGTATAACGCCACTTTTTTCCTGCGTAAAAATATTACAGGCCAGAGTAATTTTTCTCACAGAAAATAATATGTGCTAATAAAATAGATGAAACGGATAGCACCTGGTATTTTTATCGGACGAACGCAAACGCTGGTGCTCGCTTTTCTATTCCGATCGTGAAGTTGTATCCTAATGGATTGTTCCTTACGTGGAGGCAAGAGAAATCCATCCAATCTTGGTCTTTGTGTTGACCCTGCACTAGTACACTTTTGGGGTGGACACCAATTTGAGTGAAATCGGCCTCAACAAAATCGATCTGGAGTTGCAGCTTTTGACCTGGCTTGCTACTGTTCATCATTCTCTTTTTTTATTGCTTGAGCTCCTCTGCGCGTATTTGATCAGGCGTACGATCCAATTCATCTGCTCGTAATGCATATGTCTTGTGAATTTTTTTGTCTCCGAGATTTTGGTTGGGAATCTGTGTGCCGCTTCCGACCCAAACGCTGCCATGCGTACTGATCTAGGCGGCTGCTGCAGCAGAGGTCGGATCGATTCTACCGCGAGATAATGCACAAGCCGCCGTAAAAAAATTCTCCACTGTTTGATCTTGGGATCGGAGTTGATGTTGATCTTTCCGCGTCGTCTTTTCTTCATCCTGCAAATCGTTAGGTTCTTGACCCCGGGAAGAGCTCGCTCCAAGAACACAACACCCCCGTGCACGGGCCCCACGGTGGGCGCCAACTGTCGTGGTTTTGTCACGGTAGATGTCCTCGTGAAAGTACTAAGTGGTGAGGCCATCGCAACTAGGTGGAACCTTGAAGGGGTTGATCGGAATCGAGAGACGAGAGTTTTACCCAGGTTCGGCCCCTCACGGTCGAGGTAAAAGCCTACATCCTGCTTGATTGATATTGATGATGATCTCGATTACAAGGGTGCTATTTCGCTACCTCTATCTCGAGAGCTAGTTTTCTGTCTCTCCTAACTTGACTTGTCCCTCTTGGGGTGCCTTGCCCCTTCTTATATAAGTTGAAGGGGCCGGCTTACATGTAGAGTCCTAGTAGGACTACAACTAGTCTCTTTTCTACTACACGTTGGATCCTAGTCCGGGTCTTGCTTCCCTTGTCAGGGAACTTTCCTCTTCTTGGACCTTCTCCGCGAGCCGGCCCATTGGGCTCCCCTTAAGCCGGCCTCCTGCCGGGTCTCGCCCTGGGCCCTTGGTCTCTCCTTGTTGTCTCGCCGTAACCCAGACTATGAGATGACCCATAGAGCCTCCTGACTCTTGGCCGGGTCAAACTATGGCCGGGTCATAACCGTGGGGAATATCCCCAACAGCGGGCGAGATCTGTGAGCCTCGACGGGCCTCCCTCGTGTGGGGGATTGCCGTCTAGCGGGCGGCGCGGCGGCGGGTTCCTGGTGCGGCGGCGCACAGCGGAGAGCACCGGGGGAGGCTGAGCGCGGCCGAGAGGAGTTGTGGCGCGACGTTCTTCTTCGGGCGCTTGCGCGGAAGCTGGAGGTTGCGGCGCGGAGGTTTTGGAGGCAATGGAACTCGGTCAGGAGCGGCGGCTAGGATCCTCTGCGGTGGCCAGGGAGTGCGGCGTGTGCCGAGGCAACAAACCTGACAATGAGTACTAGGCGTACGAATAAGGGCTGATCCTAAGTACGGCTTTACGAGTTCAGGCCCCTCGCGGAGAGGTAAAAGCCCTATGTCTCGAGCCCTGAGACTATTTTTCTCTGGTGTCTGGATTACAATAGGGTTGCGAACCCTTGTTATAGCGCTAAGGGGCGGCTTATATAGAGTTCGCCGCTTCCCATTAAGGCTACATTACAAGGGAGATAAAGAGGGGGGGGGGTATTATTACAGGAGTTACTGAAAACTGCCGCTATAACTGCACTTAACGCTTGGCGTTGTGTCCCTCGGGTGCTTCGGATCTTGAACGGTCCTTTCACCTCCCTCGTCCGAGTGCTGGCGAGCGTGGCCGAGTGATAGTGAGGCATTCGAGTGAGCTACCTCCATCCGAGTGAATGAGCGGCGCCCAAGTGAGCGTTCAAAGGCGGGCATCTGAATTGGCCTATGGTCCAGGGACCTTTCAATGGTGGTGTGGGGCCCTACATGGGTCCAAGATGTCAGGTCCTTGACCCTACCCTTAGTAGGTGACCCCATCATTAGCCCCCGAATCGGTTGAGGTTTTGTAGGACGAATTAGCTGAACTTTCGGGTCGGGCCTAGTGCTACGGAAGCACTAAGGACCCATCGCCAAGTGCCAACTAACCGTGACCTGAGCGAGACCACAACGGATTCTGGACTAAGTGTTTCCCGATAATCGGTCTATGTTGACTGCTGGGTAAAACATGGTGGCACTCATATGTCTCTCGGATGAGATAGACTAGTGGTCCGAATGCGGACGTGCCATGAAACCCGAGTGACGATGCCGGTGTGTGGGCTGATTCTCCGGAGAGATGCCACTCATTATCCCGGAGGAACACTAGCACAGGCCATCTACGAGTCCAAATTTATGAGACTCACACCTTGGAGCCTAGAAGAAGGGCCAAGTTAATCCGTAGAGGAGCGTTGAGCTCATCCCATTGCGGTCCTGAAACTTGCTTCAGTCGGGATTTATTTCGCATCCGAGTGGATGGAATCCTATCGAAGGCGTTCGGTGGACCGAGGGTGTTTCTTAGGAAATATATATGAAGCAATCAATCGGATTGATCTGCGGCGGAAATCTCGCGATTTGAAATATTGCGCGCGTGTGTGGAAGCGGTTGCGTCGTGGCTTAGTGGGGAAAGTGGGGGTACGTTGCCTAGATTTCCGCCCCAAAATTCCTTCACGCGTCCCACTTACTCTGCGCAGCGCACGTCGCTGGCGTCGTCGGATCCAGAGATCAAAGGCCGACAAATCGAGAGGTGGATTCGCCCACGGTATAAGATGAAGACGAGCTAGGGTAAATTTTACCAGATCCCCTTTTCACCCAAGTCCACTTCGACAAACTCGCCACCCAACTCGAACTGTCGCCACCTGCCCTACTCATCGGAGCGCCCAGAGCAGATGGGGAAGGAGACGACGGCCAAGCTCGAGCGGGCAAAGAAATCGCGGAAGGGCTCGACGTCGAGCGCTGGCCCTCTGCGCGGCTGGACTTAGGGGGACTAGCTTCCCTCGAGGGTCTCCAAGGAGCGGGTGTTGGAGCTCGTCGCCGACGGGCTAATTCCGGAGCAAGGATGGAGACTGCTGGAGGACGAGACGGAGCTGATGCCGCATTCGGACGAGCGTGTCCTCCTCCTCATGCACGTCGAGCGAGGTTTCTCTATGCCACCCCACCCTTTCATCCGCGGTTTTCTTAACTTTTTCAGGGCGCAGCTACACCATCTTCCACCAAATGTTGTAGTGTATCTAGCCGCTTTCGTTTCTCTTTGCGAGAATTTCGTTGGTTGCCATCCCCACTGGGGCTTGTTCAAGCATATTTTCACCTATCGGTCCATGACCAGGAAGAAGGCGACACCGGATGGGGCCAAAACTAACGTCACCCAGCAGTGCGACGGATTAGGCATACAGCTTAGGGGTAAGAGTGCTTTCCCGTCCCTGAGCTTCCCAGACTCCGTCAAAGGCTGGCAGGGCACTTGGTTTTACTGCAAGGACATTCCGAGTGTCGGTTCGCCAGTTGGTCTCCCGCCGTACTCGGGAGAGAGTTGGTGCTCTGCCGTCCCTCAAGATGGCGAAAGAGGAGAAGGTCGAAGTAGGAATTTTGGTTGACGCCCTAGTGGGGGTAGTTAGGGCTGGAGTAGATGGAATGGATCTCTTAGAGGTCTTCCTCAGTCGGCGTATCCAGCCGTTGCAGGAGAGAGCGCACCCCATGTGGCAGTATGAAGGTCTGAGTGATCCCACTCCCGTGCACCCTGAGGATCTGACTGGGGAAGAGGTAGCAGATAGGATAAAGGCCATCACCTCCGCACGTGACAACCCACAAGGGGCAAGGAGAGTGGCTCCCTACGACCGGGACCATCCGCCTGCTGAGGTAAACCCATGCAAGCTTATCCGAGTCGTTTTGTTGATAAATCTGAGTGTTCGAATCTAACTTTATGGTTGTTTTTCTTCAACAGAGCTTCCAGAACATGATCTCTCATGTGCCGAATGTCGACCGCGCCCCTGAGGATGTGGAGAGCAACATAGAGCAACACTATGTTGAAGATAACAATGAGGAAGAGAGTGATGATGACGAGGACAGTGAGGAAGGCGAGGAGGCAGAATCCTCTCCGTCTGAGGCTACCCCCAGGGAGATCCGATCCAAGAGGACCCAGGATCCGAGTGCTCGTGCGACTGGCACCCAAACGCCGAGTGTTCCTGATCCGGCTGCCCAAGTTCCTAGTGCGCGGAGCTCGAAGCACGGACGAGCCGAGTCTACTGAGCCGGTGGAGAAGGCGCCTAAGCAGGCCAAGCAGACGACCAGCAAGCCCCGGAAGGCCGTGGCCCTGCCGAAGGTCAAGGTGACCGTGCCCATAGCGTCGACGTAAGTGGTGGAAATTGTTCTCTTGATCGTATGAATCCATGTGGTTTTGTGACTGAGTGGTCTTGTCAATGCAGTGCCGCGACATCGACGACTTCACCCGACTCGGAGGCCGCCAAGAAGAGCCAGGCTGAGGTTGATACCGGGGACGTTGCAACTTCCAAAGGTACCTTCTGGCCTGTCTTTCGAATTGAATCCGGGTGACTCGGGGCCTGACGTTCTTGCCGACGTGTGCTTGTAGCGTCGATGGAGATAATCCAAGTTGATGCCGACGACAAGGCCGAAGCGGCGGACAAGGCCATCAAGGTGCCGAGCCCAAAGAAGGTGCAGGTCATTGCAAAGAAATCCGTGCCAGAGGCGTCCAAGAGCCGACTGATTCAAGCCCCTCCCGTCGTTGCTAACGTTGGAGCTCCAAGCCCGAGTGCTTCAGCACCGACTGGGACGAGGCCTGTGAAGTCAACTGCTATGATACCTGTCGTCCCGACTCCTCCTCCAGCTCCTGCTCCATCTACTAGTTCTTTCAGCATGTTCAATCTGGTGCAGATCCCGGAGGACCAAGTGGGGGCGAGCAAGGAGGCCCCGATCCAGGCTGAGCTGATGAGCCAACGGTTGAAGGAAGCCTACGATGCTAATGTGGCCGTGCGAGCAAATGTCCGAGTAAGTACCATTGTAAGTTTTTCAGTCGGAATCTCCAGGTTTTGGTTTTCCTTCATTTTCTGAATGCATGATTGTGTTTCCGCCGGTGGGTTTACACACCCACTGGGTATTTTCTTGCAGTGGGGGCACGCTGTGTGCACCCACTGGGTGTAGTCCCCGAGACTGCCATCGACTGTTCACTGTCGGTGGGAGTCTGAGAACTTAGGATTTTCTTTGAATTGTCGTTTCACTCGGGCCTCCAGAGACGCATCCGAGTGAATTTTTTTCCGGTGGGGGCACGCTGAGTGCACCCACTAGGTGTAGTCCCCGATATTGCCGTCGAGTGCGGGCAATCGGCGGGAGTCTTTAGAACTTATATTTTTTTTGCTTGGCCGAGTGGGAGATTTGGTCTCTAGGACCTTTGTAGATGTAGTTACTCGGTGACCTCGAATCGATCGAGCTTGTTCCTACTTTAAGGGGGATACTTCAGTATCTGGTACTGATCGAGCTTGTTCCTCCCTTAAGAGTAGTCTTGCTTTGTGGCCGACTGGCCAGATGAATTGTATGTCTTGCTCGTAGAAAACTTGTGAGCTCGGAACCCACTGCGTCGACATGGAGAAGGAGATGGCCCAGCTTCGTGTTGAACTCGCAGCTGAACAACACAAGAGCACTCGCCTGGATCAGGAGAAACACCTTTTGGGAGGTTAGTTTCGCAATTTGAGAACTTCTCACAGCTTATCTTTCCCTTTGATCCGAATGAACTCGCTTTAGCAGATGTTCGTAGCGAGAACACTAGTCTTCAAACGAGGCTCAGGACCTGTATTTCTTTAGAAACTATGAAGCAGGCCCTCGAGGACAAAGACACCAAGCTCACCGAAGCTTGGAAGAATGCTAATGAGAAGATCAAGGCCGCCGAAGACTCTCTGAAGACCATCACGGAGCTTGATGAAGAGAACAAGACTCTCAAGATCGCGGCGGAAGCGATGATGGGAGAAATCTCAGAGCTGAAGAAGAGCTATGCTGAGTGGGAGGAGAAGTTCAAGAACCAGGCAAGTGTTTTCGAGGGGGAGAAGAAAAAACTTAGCGATCAGGTCGCCGAGCTCCTCCAGAAGAAGGCTGAGTTGGAGCAGTATGTTGAGGACTTGAGCGAGGAGATGAACAAAAAGATTGAAGGTATGGCGTTCAGAACCGAGTGGTTTCACTTCAATCATGTTTTTGCCGGTGCTGACCTTTGTTTCTTGCTTGTGCTCAGATTTTTGCGCGGACACCGCTCTGGAGACCGACTGGATCGAGAAGGACCTGGATCCCTCGAGGCTGCTCCTTAGGGACAGCACCGCCTTATCCCTCCTCCCACTGGATGAGTGGATTGAGAGCGTGGCGATGTGATACGTCCATTTTGCATCATGTTTTCCTACTGTTATTTATTATGTTTTGGGTCATTATTTCACTTTATGATACAATTCTTATGCCTTCTCTCTCTTATTTTGCAAGTTTCACATGAAGAGGGAGATTGCCGGCAGCTGGAATTCTGGACCGGAAAGGGCTATAGCAGAGATAGCTATTCTGCACAACTCGAAATGACCTGAAAACTTACGGAGAATTATTTTGGAATATATAAAAAATATTGGTGGAAGAAATACCAGGAGGGGACCCACCAGGAAGCCACAAGCCTGGGGCGGCCCCGAGCTTGTGGGGCCCCTGGCTGGCCTCTAGCCCCCTCCTTCTGCTATATGCAGCCATTTGCCCTAGAAAAAAAATCAAGAGAAGACTTTCAGGATGAAGCGCCGCCGTCTCGAGGCGGAACCTGGGCTGGAGCACTTTTGCTCTCCGGCAGAGGGATTTCGCCGGGGAAACTTCCCTCCGAGAGGGGGAAATCGAAGCCATCGACATCACCAACGATCATCTCATCATGGGCGGACCAATCTTCATTAACATATTCACCAGCACCATCTCATCTCAAACCCTAGTTCATCTCTTGTATTCAATCTTTGTCCCAAAACCTCAGATTGGTACCTGTGGGTTGCTAGTAGTGTTTATTACATCTCGTAGTTGATGCTAGTTGGTTTATTTGGTGGAAGATTATATGTTCAGATCCTTGATGCTATCCAATACCCCTCTAATCTTGAACATGAATATGATTTGTGAGTAGTTACATTTGTTCTTGAGGAGATGGGAGAAGTCTTGTTATAAGTAATCATGTGAATTTGGTATTCGTTCGATATTTTGATGATATGTATGTTGTTGCTTCCTTTAGTGGTGTCATGTGAACGTCGACTGCATGACACTTCACCATATTTGGGCCTAAGGGAAGGCATTGTGGAGTAGTAAGTAGATGATGGGTTGCTAGAGTGACAGAAGCTTAAACCCTAGTTTATGCGCTACTCCGTAAGGGGCTGATTTGGATCCATATGTTTCATGCTATGGTTAGATTTATCTTAATTCTTCTTTCGTAGTTGCGGATGCTTGCGATAGGGGGTAATCATAAGTGGAGGCTTGTTCAAGTAAGAGCAGCACCCAAGCACCGGTCCACCCACATATCAAATTATCAAAGTAGCGAACGTGAATCAAATAAACATGATGAAAGTGACTAGATGAGAATTCCCATGTGTCCTCGAGAACGTTTTGCTTATTATAAGAGTTTGTTCCAGCTTGTCCTTTGCTACAAAAAGGATGGGGCCACCTTGCTGCACCCTTGTTACCATTCCTACTTGTTACTTGTTACGAATTACCTTGCTATCAAACTATCCGTTACCGATAATTTCAGTGCTTGCAGAGAATACCTTGCCGGCAACCGCTTATCATTTCCTTCTGCTCCTCGTTGGGTTTGGCACTCTTAATTATCGAAAGGACTATGATTGATCCCCTATACTTGTGGGTCATCAAGACTCTTTTCTGGCGCCGTTGCCGGGGAGTGAAGCGCCTTTGGTAAGTGGAATTTGGTAAGGAAACACTTTTATTACGTGCTGAAATTTACTATCATTTGTCACTATGGAAAGTAATCCTTTGAGGTGTTTGTTCAGGGTATCTTCACCTCGACCGGAAGCATTAAGAGTTGCTCCTCAACCTATTGAACCTACTGAAAATATTTATTATGAAATTCCTTCGGGTATGTTAGAGAAACTACTAGCTAATTCTTATGCAGGAGATGGAACGGTGCATCCTGATATGCACCTGATCTATGTGGATGAAATTTGTGGATTATTTAAGCTTGTAGGTTTATCCGAGGATGGAGTTGAGAGGAAGGTATTCCCTTTATCTTTGGAGGGAAAGGCATTGACATGATATAGGCTATTGGATGATACTGGAACATGGGATTGGAACCGGTTGAAGCTGGAATTTCACCAGAAATTTTATCCTATGCATTTGGGTCATCGTGGTCAGAATTATATATATAATTTTTGGCCTCGTGAAGGATAAAGTATCGCTCAAGCTTGGGGGAGGCTTAAGTATGTGTTGCACACATGCCCCAATCATGAGCTCTCAAGAGAAATAATTATACAAAACTTTTATGCTCGACTTTCTCGTAATGATCAATCCATGCTCGATACTTCTTCTACTGGTTCCTTTATAAAGAGAACTATTGAATTCAAATGGGCTCTTCTCGAAATAATTAAACGCAACTCTGAAGATTGGGAATTCGACAAAGGTAAAGAGTCAGGTATAAATCTTGAGTTTGATTGTGTTAAATATTTTATGGAAACTGATGCCTTTCATAAGTTTAGTACTAAATATGGACTTGACTCTGAGATAGTAGCTACTTTTTGTGAATCATTTGCTTCTCTTGTTAATCTCCCTAAGGAGAAATGGTTTAAGTTTCATCCACCTATATTGAATTAAAGGAAGAACCTATTATAGCTAAACAGGGAACAGTCATTTCTAATGTTGATCTAGTTGTGCCTACTGCTCGTATTAAGAAACCTCCTTTTCCTGTTAGGATTAAGGAACATACTAAAGCTTCAACCATGGTTAATAAGAGTAATATTAAACCAATTAAATCCTCTTAACAAATTAAAGTTGAACCTAATATTGCAATGGTTAAAGATCTTTTGGTTGACAACATTGATGGACATGTCATATATTTCTGTGATGAAGCAACTAGAATTGCTAAGCCAGATCCTAAAGATAAATACAAACTTGTAATTGGCATGCCTGTTATTTCTATAAAAATTGGAGATCATTGCTATCATGGTTTATGTGATATTGGTGCTAGCGTGAGTGTTATCCCATTTACTCTTTATCAAGAAGTCATGAATGATATTGCACCTGTTGAGATTGAAGATATTGATGTTACTATTAAGATTGCAAATAGAAATACTATTACACCACTTGGGATTGTTAGAGATGTTGAAGTTTTGTGTGGTAAGATCAAATACCCTACTGATTTCTTAGTCCTTGGATCACCACAAGATGATTTTTCTCCCATTATATTTGGTAAACCTTTCTTGAATATAGTTAATGCTAAGATTGATTGCAATAAAGAAACTGACAGTGTTAATTTTGGTGATATATCTCATGAGTTCAATTTCTCTAAGTTTCGTAGACAACCTCATGATAAAGAATTACCTAATAAAGATGAAATTATTGGTCTTGCCTCAATTGTTGTACCTCCTACTGATCCTTTAGAACAATACTTGCTAGAACATGAAAATGATATGCATATGAATGAAAGAAATGAAATAGATGAAATATTCTTTAAACAAGCACCTATTCTTAAACATAATTTGTCTGTTGAAACTTTGGGAGATCCTCTTCCACCTAAGAGTGACCCTGTGTTTGAATTAAAGAAACTACCTGACACACTTGAATATGCGTATCTTGATGAAAAGAAGATATATCCTGTTATTATCAGTGCTAACCTTTCAGAGCATGAAGAAAGGAGATTACTTAAAACTCCGAGGAAGCACCGTGCAGCTATTGGGTATACTCTTGATGATCTTAAGGGGATTAGTCCCACTCTATGTTAGCACAAAATTCATATGGAGCCAGATGCTAAACCAGTTGTTGATCATCAAAGAAGATTAAATCCTAAAATGAAGGATGTGGTAAGAACTGAAATATTAAAGCTTCTGGAGGAAAGTATAATTTATCCTATAGCTGATAGTAGATGGCTAAGTCCTGTTCATTGTGTTCCTAAGAAAGGAGGTATTACCGTTGTCCCTAATGATAAAAATGAACTTATCCCACAAAGATTTGTAACTAGTTATAGGATGGTAATTGATTTCAGGAAATTAAATAAAGCTACTAGGAAAGATCATTACCCCTTGCCTTTTATTGATCAAATGTTAGAAAAGATTATCTAAACATACACACTTTTGCTTCCTAGATGGATATTCCGGTTTCTCTCAAATACCTGTATCAAAAGAAGATCAAGAGAAAACTACTTTTACTTGTTCTTTTGGAACTTATGATTATCATCGTATGCCTTTTGGTTTATGTAATGCACCTGCTACCTTTCAAAGATGTGACTGCTATATTCTCTGACTTTTGTGAAAAGATTGTTGAGGTTTTCATGGATGATTTCTCCGTTTACGAAACTTCTTTTGATGATTGCTTAAGCAACCTTGATCGAGTTTTGCAGAGATGTGAGGAAACTAATCTTGTCTTGAATTGGGAGAAGTGCCACTTTATGGTGAACGAAGGTATAGTCCTTGGGCATAAAATTTCTGAAAGAGGTATTGAAGTTGATAAAGCTAAAGTTGATGCAATTGAGAAAATGCCATGTCCTAAAGATATCAAAGGTATAAGAAGTTTCCTGGGTCAGGCTAGTTTCTATAGAAGGTTTATAAAAGACTTCTCTAAAATTTCTAGGCCTCTTACTTATCTCTTGCAAAAAGATGTTCCATTTGTTTTTTATGATGATTGTGTAGAAGCCTTTGAAATACTTAAGAAAGCCTTAATATCTACACCTATTGTTCAACTACCTGATTGGAACATACCTTTTGAAATTATGTGTGATGCTAGTGACGATGCTATTGGTGCTGTTCTAGGGCAAAGAGTTGATAAAAAATGAAATGTTATTCATTATGCTAGTAAAACTCTAGATAGTGCTCAAAGAAATTATGCTACTGCTGAGAAAGAATTTTTAGCAGTTGTGTTTGCATGTGATAAATTCAGATCTTACATTGTTGATTCTAAAGTAACTATTCGCACCGATCATGCTGCTATTAAATACCTTATGGAAAAGAAGGATGCTAAACCTAGACTTATTAGGTGGGTTCTTTTGCTACAAGAATTTGATTTGCATATTATTGATAGAAAGGGAGCTAAAAATCCCGTAGCTGATAATTTTTCTAGAATGGGAAATGTTCTTGATGACCCACTGCCTATTGATGATAGTTTTCCTGATGAACAATTAGCTGTTATAAATGCTTCTCATAATACTCCTTGGTATGCAGACTATGCTAATTACATTGTTGCTAAATATATACCACCTAGTTTTACCTACAAACAAAAGAAGAAATTTTTCTTTGATTTAAGACATTACTTTTGGGATGACCCACATTTATATAAAGAAGGAGTAGATGGTATTATTAGATGGTGTGTACCGGAGCATGAACAGGAACATATCCTACGGAAGTGTCACTCTGAGGCATACGGAGGACACCATGCGGGAGACAGAACTGCACATAAGGTATTACAATCTGGTTTTTATTGGCCCACTCTTTTCAAAGATGCATGTAAGTTTGTCCTCTCTTGTGATGAATGTCAAAGAATTGGTAATGTTGGTAGACGACATGAAATGCCTATAAATTATTCACTTGTTATTGAACCATTTGATGTTTGGGGTTTTGATTATATGGGACCTTTTCCTAAATCCAATGGGTATACACATATTCTTGTTGCTGTTGATTATGTTACTAAGTGGGTAGTAGCTATTCCAACTAGTAGTGCTGATCACAACACCTATATTAAAATGCTTAAAGAAGTTATATTCCCTAGGTTTGGAGTCCCTAGATACTTGATGACTGATGGTGGTTCACATTTTATTCATGGTGCTTTCTGTAAACTTCTTGCTAAATATGATGTTAACCATAGAATTGCATCCCCTTATCATCCTCAATCTAGTGGTCAAGTTGAATTAAGTAATAGAGAAATAAAGTTAATTTTGCAAAAGACCATTAATAGATCTAGAAAGAATTGGTCTAAGAAACTTGATGATGCATTATGAGCATACATAACTGCTTATAAAAATCCTATGGGTATGTCTCCATATAAGATGGTATATGGAAAAGCATGTCATTTACCTCTTGAGTTAGAACATAAAGCTTAATGGGCCATTGAAGAACTCAACTATGATTTTAAACTTGTCGGAGAAAAGAGGTTATTTGATATTAGCTCTCTAGATGAATGGAGAACGCAAGCCTATGAAAATGCCAAGTTGTTTAAAGAAAAAGTTAAGAGATGGCATGATAAGAGAATTCAAAAATGGGAATTCAAAGTAGGTGATCTCGTTCTATTATACAATTCTCGTTTAAGATTCTTTGCAGGAAAACTTCTCTCTAAATGGGAAGGACCATATATCATCGAAGAAGTTTATCGCTCCGGAGCTATCAAGGTAAACAACTCCGAAGGCACTAATTCGAGAGTGGTTAATGGGAAAAGAATTAAACATTATATCTTAGGTACGCCCATTAATGTTGAAAC